>VBSM01003185.1:9622402-9657910 GCA_008086735.1 Cheirogaleus medius
AAAACTAGTAAAGGCCTTCTCTTCTGTATAAACTATATTTGAATTTGGATCTAAAGACATTTTGAAATAATGAATAGGTGAATTTGAAACAATGAAACAGGTGTAATGATCAAATTTCCAGGTTTTCCAAGTTCAACTTAATTTTGTGTAGTATTTTCTTTCACTAAACGTATTTTTCACATGTATAAATAAATGAGATATCATTTCTATTCCTTTGGCATACCTTACGAAAAAAAAGTTAGAAGGCTGAAGATCACCCAACTGGTTCCTTATCTTCAGAATATGTAGTCCCTATAACCCTCCTGCATATGTGGGTTAACCTCTTTATATTTCTTCATTGTGTTTTTTTAATGTAAATAGTTTTTATTTATTATATTTTTATTTCAGAATATTACCAGGGTACAAATGTTTAGGTTACATACATTGCCTTTGCACCACCCAAGTTAGAGCTACAAGCATGCCCATCCCCGAGACAGTGTGCACTGTACCCATTAGGTGTGAATTTACCCGTCCCCTCCTCCCCCCTCCCGCCTGCATGACACCTGATGAATGTTACTTCCATATGTGCACATAAGTGTTGATCAATTAGTACCAATTTGATGGTGAGTACATCTGGTGCATGTTTTTCCATTCTTAGGATACTTCACTTAGGATAACAGGCTCCAGCTCCATCCAGGATAATACAAGAGATGTTGGTTCACCATTGTTTTTTGTGGCTGAGTAGTACTCCATGGTATACCACATTTTATTAATCCACTCATGCATTGATGGGCACTTGGGTTGTTTCCACATTTTTGCAATTGTGAATTGTGCTGCTATAAACATTCAAGTGCAGATGTCTTTATTATAGAATGTCTTTTTTTTCCTTTGGGTAGATGCCCAGTAGTGGGATTGCTGGATCAAATGGTAGTTCTACTTTTAGTTCTTTGAGGTATCTCCATATTACTTTCCAGAGAGGTTGTACTAGTTTGCAGTCCCACCAGTGGTGTAAGAATGTTTCTATCTCTCCGCATCCACACCAACATTTATTATTTTGAGACTTTTCGATAAAAGCCATTCTCAATGGAGTTAAGTGATAAATCATTGTGGTTTTGATTTGCATTTTCCTGATGATTAGAGATGTTGAGCATTTTTTCATATGTTTCTTGGCCATTAGTTTATCTTCTTTTGAAAAGTTTCTGTTCATGTCCTTTGCCCACTTTTTAATGGGGTTATTTGATTTTTTTATTTCTGATTTTCCTGGAGATTGGATAATTTATAAAGAACAGAAATTAATTTTCTCACAGTTCTGGAGGCTGGGAAGTCCAAGATGAATGCACTAGCATTTGTTGCCTGGTAAGGGCCTTCTTGCTACATCCTCACATGGCGCAAGGTAAAAGGGCAAGAGACAAATGCTGCATGAAGCCTCTTTTATAAGGGCCTTAATTCCATTCATGAGGAAGGAGCCCTCATTGCTTAATCACTTCTTAAAGATCCCACCTGTTAATACTATCACATTGGCAACACTTGAATTTTAGAGGGAATGCATTCAAACCATAGCACCCACCAAAGCCAAGTTAAATGTCCTCTTACTCTGAAATGCACCCCAACCTCCCTGGCCCCCAAGTGATCTCTTTGTATGCATTGGGTTGGGTTCCCCAGAAGTAGATCCAGAGACAAGGATTTGTGTGCAACTGATTTCTTAAGGAAGTGCTCTCAGGAAAAAATGATGAGGGAGTGGGGGAAGTAGGACAGGGAAGAGTGTGATTTTTGATAATGTCCCACAAGGTTACTTCTGCCTGATCCTGCAGAGGAGCTCTGCAGTGTAAGTTACTTCTCAGCCTTTGCCTTGCTTTGAGAAACAGGAATTGGATTTTTATATTCTCAAAGCCCTGAGTTATTGGCTAAGTAAGAGCTACTCAGGGGCAAGTAGAATCCCAAGCATCACGTGTTTTTCATGCATGGGGACAAAGTGGCTTTAAGTGCCTAAGGGCATATTCTGAACAAAAACACAGGATACAGGGCAGTACAAGCAAAAGCCAGGGAAGGGCATACAGAAGATATAAGACAAATCTTAATTTCTATCACATCATTTCCTCTAGCATATGCTTGCCATGTATCATGTACTACCTTCTATTTCCAAATACTGTTGGAAGGAGAACGCTCTGGGATTGAACCCTGGCATCCTACCCATCTGAGAGACCTTGATCATATGACTACATTTCTCTTAGTTTCATATTATGTTTTTTAAAATGAGTGTAGTTATGGGAAGCTAGCACACAATAGGTCTTCCACATGTTAAATCTGAAATTGCCTCAATTTGCCAGTCTTTGACAACCCCTTCCTTTTCTGGCCATGATCTAGGATTATTCTCTATTGGATGATACAGTGGAATGAATTATGAGTTTCTCCATTTAGTACAGTTAAGCACCATTGACAAATGATGCATCATGCTCTAGTTGGGTTAAGCAGGACTTCTCAACCTTGGCACTAGTGACATTTTAGACTGGATCATTCTATGTCATGGACAGCTGTCCTGTGCACTGTAGGGTATTTAGCTGCATCCTTGGCCTATACCCAGTACATCCTAGTAGCACACCCCCAAGAATATCTCCAGACATTAAAAAAAAATGTCCCCTAGGAAGAAAAGTCACTCCCAGTTGAGAACCACTGGATAAAAGAAATTCTCAGGAGCTGTGTGGAGTTGATTTTAATCTTGAAAACCATGTACATTGGTTAATATCAGCACCTTTTAAATGCTGGAAAAATCTCCCCCTTTCCCTCTTTAAATAATAGAATTTTTCATGCATGGTGGGTTTTAAAATTTTTAGTTATTTATTTTCTTATTTTTATTTTGCTTTGCTTTGTTTTGGACACTGAGGAGGGTGCAAGGGAGGAACCTTACATATCCAAACACAAGAATTTGAGGAGTTGTGCTGCGAGCAACATGTGGATTTGGGAGAGCTAGAGAACTCACATATATCTTATCCTGAGTATCCCAAGGAGCTAGGATTTGAATTCAGACTGCCTTTCTCAAATCCAGTGTTTGGAAAGCAGCCATTGAAAGACTATGATATTGGGTAGTGATTGAGTGTTTCCTTTGTAACACTTTTTGGGGACAGGAGGAATAGAATGAATGTTATTGGATAAGACAGGATGTGTTGATCTTTTTTATTTAATAAGGAAAGATTGGCAGTGTTTCGTGACTGTGATTGTAATGAGGCATATTTAGGAGCGAATGTTTCCATACAAAATGCTGTCCAGTGATCTTACCTTTATATGATCTATTGGTTCCAATTTCATTTGTTTCAGTCATCCTTGTCAAAGAGAAATCGAGAGTAATTGAAATCATCAAATAATTGCAGTTTTATACTAATCCAGTAATTATCCTCCGAATTCAGTTTTCAACACTGAATATTTATATCTCTGTTAGGAGCAGAAAGAATTGAAAAAAAAATAATACAAATTGTAATCTCAGGAATCTGAACTGATAGAAAGACATTACTTTCTCATCCTAGAAAAATAATTTGCTATTTCAAGCCCTCCTGAAGTGATGATAGGTAACTGCCAACTGAGAGACAGCTCTCAGCAAGTGCCCTATTAGGTAGACCCCTGGGAAAAATCAGCTAATTTACACTACCGGCAAACCTTCATTTAACAGAGGCTCTTAAATCTTTAGGAGTTGGGTTTGTAAACCTTTAAGTATTTCAGCACTGTAATGATTGGTTTTGTTTTTCTAAACCTGCTTTTAGACCCAGCAATGCCTGGCAAGTCTCTGAAAACAACTCATTCTTACATGTGGTAAAGCAGGAATGCCCGTGGAGACCAGAAGATGGGGTCAATATTGCTCCAGCTTTCCCCTCTAGGTACCTTCCAATTCCTCTGAGCCTGTTTCACATGGGTACCCAGTAGTCTTATTCCCTTGGTCTCTCATTCTACTTCCTCTTCTAACCCATTTTCCCAGCTTCATCCTCCTTTTTGCCCCAGAAGCCCACCCAACATGGCCCAAATGGCAAGTCTTCAGTTCTTGCACTAGTGAGTCTCATTTTGCCCAGAATCCTTACCAGGTTCAGAGTGGCACGCTTACGAGATAAACACCCCTCTCTCTTGCTAATAATATCCATCAGCCCTCATAGCTCTACTATGATGTTTCCTTATGAATTACTATTTTAGTTTGGTTAAGTGGTTGTCCAACTTCATTTTAGCAGCCAAGTTGTTCCGTCACATAACAAAAGCTAAGTGGCCCCAATATGTGAAACAGGCACGTGTGCCATTGCTCCAGGAGAGGTGTGGCTGGGGATCCAGGGCCATCTCAGCTGGTCTTCACGCCCCCCTTCTCAGCTCAGTTACTCCATAGACTGGAGCACTCCATTCAATACTATTGGCAAATCACTGATCTAGAACAACCTCTTCATTTTATAAATGAGGAACTGAGGCACAGAGAGGTTCAGGCACAGGTTACAAGTCTCATTACTTGTTTCTGATAGAGCCAAGATTTGAACTGGCCTAGTGCTCTTTCCCCAACAGTCCTTCCAACCATCCTGGCCATATGTTCAGTGTTTTTGATAACTTGAAGCAGGTGGGCATTTTCCCTAGGATCAGTGACCCAAATCAGTCTGCACTACTTGCTTTATCATTGCTGATGAACCAACAAGCGCTCTGAAAAACTAGTACATCCAAGCTGATGATGTGTGCCTTCTCAGAGGAAACTCTCTTTTTTTCATTTCTACCTTTCCTGCAATTGCTGGGCCTTCCCCACCTCCCTAACCAGCCCTGCCCCGTGCTTTTGAGATCTATCAGGGCATATCAAATGTGCACACAAACAAATCACCAATTTTATTCCCATTCTTATGATCTCTATCAGGCCTGCTGGGCTCAGGCTCTGACTTCTCCCAGTGAGTTTGTGGGCATTGACAACCTGTCTGCTGGGCACTGATGCTCTTGCTCGGGGATCTGATATGGAGTAGATGAAGAATATCTCTTTTCTCTGTCATCTTCTGCATAGCAGCTGCTTGTGCCACAAGGCCTTATAGAGCTTTTATGAATGTTACCATGGACAGTCCACAAGGAATGGACATTTGTCCAATGGTGGATGCTGGATAGGGAGAGAACTCTAAATAACTGACTCCATGTAGTACTCAAAATAGCCCCAATCCTCTGATCACTATAAGCGGGTAACTGGATCAAGCTTGTTGTGCAGGATATTTTGTTTCATTTTGTTCTGTCTCAAGAGACCCCTTAATTGCTCAAACAAACAAATGAAAAAGAGATTTCTTGCACTGGACCCGCAGACAGGGCCAGACAGCTTCAATTCTCTTTGGTGACCAAGTATAAGTGCAAGCTGAGACTCCACTATGCTGTGAAAAGTGATTTCCACAGTGTTCACAAGATAGGATTAACTATAGCTTGCACCCTTGTCTAGCAGGTTGAGCTCTTGTGGAATGGCTAACCTTTCCTTGTTGCTTCCCAGCAGTGCCAGGAGGCCCAGCTGCCCTCTTGACCCCATTTCCTGAGCAGCTAGTTCTTCTTCATTCCTCTTCTGACAATGTCTGGCCAATCATTGATTGTATGGAAAGATAGAGGAAGGAAGTCAGGGGAAGGATGGTAGCTCAAAAATCTGCAAGTATAAAAGAGAGAGGGTGGGAGCTGGTGAGTAAAGGGAAGGAGCCCCCAGAATGAAAGAAAAATGAAAAGTCAGAATGATGATGCCAATGTAAAAGGATTGGGTTAGAGAAATGAAAATAGCAGAGAAGGGAGCCCCAAAAGAAAATGTTCTTATTGACAGACAATAAAGAGACATGGCCAGAGCTTTCAGAATCTGGCCATTAGCTACCTGTGATAGGATAGGGAAAAAAATATGTATTAGAACTTTTGTCCTTTTCCTCTGAGTTATATACTTCCCATAAATAATAGGAAAGTTTTTCTTACTCCCAGGTAATAGAGAAATTTGCCCATTTTTCTTTCTCTAGTACTTTTAACTTGTCAAAATTTTACATTTTAAATTGATCCATTTGGAGTTGATTTTGATGTACACTGTGAAGTACGGAGCCAACTTCATCTTTTTCCAGGGGGCTCCCCAATTGTCACTATGCCATTTATTAAAAAGTCCAACTTTACCCAACAGGTTTGAGATGCCCCTTTTATCATATGCCAAATCCCCATATGTATTTCTATTCTATTTTTCTGAAGTATTCAGTTACATTGACTTTTCTGGTTGTGCACCAGTTCTATATTTTTAAATATTTGGGCCATTATAAATAGGTTTTAATGTCTAGTAACCCTTGTCATTCTTCATTGCTTTTATTATTCTCCAGGCTTTTGCTTAGCTATTCTTATATATTTTCTCATTTAACTTTATAATTAGTTTGCATAGTTCCAGACAAAAAATAATAGCATTTATTGGGATCTCATTAAATTTATAAAACATAATTTAAAATTGTAATGGCTACTTAATATTTTTCATACCCAAATTTATCTAACTATTATGCTATTTTTGGACATTTAAGTTGTAGGCATTTATTGTTTTGTGAGATCTTTGCCCTCCTTCTTTTGGGTAATTGTGCCTTTCTCAGTCTAATCATATCATTTGGGTGGGCACTATGAAACATAGAACCTCACCACACCTGGTAGTTTGTTCAACTGATGGATCTGTGAATCAGGCCAGGCAAGTCAGACTCTTCCCCTGATAACTCTTTGAATTGGGAACCTCATTGGGTGTAGAGATGTGAGGTTGTGAGGCCAGAGTTGTAAGCAAGGATGGTTTCACTTAATGGAGAACATCGCAGGAAAGAAGAAAGTTGACAACACCTGTGGAATTTCCTGGTGACATGGACTTCCTGCTTCAGGTATCTCTAACTAGAATCTTATTCTTGCTGGTTGTGAGAGCTAAGCAATCCCACTCTGCTAAAGATAGTTTTAGTCGAAAGAGAACTGAACAATATAAAATATATTTTTCACTCCTTCCCTCCCTCTCTCTATGCCTTTGTTTAGATGTGAGAATCTCATTGAGCATTGAGCATCCTCTAAAAGGCAGTCATGGCCTTTCTACCTGTATTTCTCTCTTCTTTTCCTCCCAGCATCCTGCATGTCAGCCAGACTGCTTTATGACTACATCTTTGCTTTGCTTGCCTTTGAAACCTCTCCTAAAACTCCTAGATTCTCCCATTTTTGAATTCCTGTGGCACTATTATGATACTTCACCAATCACAAGAGGTGTGCTCAGAACCCTCACAGACCCCTGCCACTGCTAACTTGAAATGTTCCTTTGGGCTTTCTTCTGAGCTGCATTTTTATGCAAGGCATGTGTGCTGCCTCTATATAGCCAGCTCTTCAATCATAACTAAGGTTTTAGCTTTCACTCAATTGCTACTTTTCACAAACACCTTTTAAAAACCTCTTCATAAATTACTATATGCTGTACTGAATTAAAGAAAAATAAAAGTGAATCAATGAAAACACATATGGCCGGGTAGTTTCATATGTTGCTCTACTGATGCATCCTTCGTTTAGCCCACAGTTTGTGACAACTGCTCTTCAAATGTTTGCCTTAAGAAAATCACCCATTATTAGAATTATACAAAGCTTTGATGGTTGTCAGTAGAGTTGTACTTCATTTTTTTCTGATTTTTTTTCTATATGCATTTAGCATTAACTCAAAATTTTATTTTTTTGAAGAAAGAACACATTTTTTATTCATCTCCCATATCACTTCCAGGTGCTTACTAATTTATTTAATAGCTGAATGAATTTCTTATACACATCAGTTTTTCCCCAAACACTTGGCACAGTGAAACACTCAATAAAAATTTATTGAATGAAAAAATAAATGTATGAATATGCGAATAAATATAGAATGAATAAATCAAAGATTATAGAAAGGATCAATGAACTAAATGTTTTCAAAGTAGAAATTTTCCAGATAGCAGAGAATTACAGCAATCTAATTGGTCAGTACAAAAAAATGGTCCAATTATACCTCTCTAGCAGGATTTCTCAACCCTCGGCACTGATGACATTTTGGGCTGGATAAGTTTTTGATATGGGGGCTGTCCTGTGCATTGCAGAATGTTTAGTAGCATCCCTGGTATCAACCTGCTAGATGCCAGTAGCATCTGCCCCTGGTTATGACAACCAAAAGTGTTTCCATACATTGCCAAATGTCCCCTGGAGCGGGGGGCAAAATAGCCTTCAGTTGAGAACCACTGCTCTTAAGATCCTTTGCTTCCCCATTTCCTCTCTTCTCTCCAGCTACATGTTTAATAACGTGTAAATCATTTTTAAACGTCTTTTCATTCCTCCAGCGGCACAGAGGACACTGCCCAGTCTCTCAGTTGTGTAATGTTCATTTGCCATTTTCGTCTTTGCTTGAGGAACTGTGGGACCTTGTATTTACAACAGACATCACTTGCCTGTCATCAACATTTTCAGGCTGAATCAAGCTGTCATGCTTTGTTATGTTGAAGCTGCTGTTGCCAACTCCAGTAAGCAAGAACAACAAAAAATGCCTTCTGACTTTCCTAACAAGAAGTCCTGTTTGACAGATTTAATTCAATCAAATAGATACTGAGGCATTTCATTAATAAATGACGAACTTAACTGTCATTTCTGAGTTACCTTCTTATTCTTCAACTAGAGAAGGGAGTTTGCTTCTTAAATGTTGGAACCATTCTTGATGATTGCATCTCACAAAAAATACAGGCTGGTTGGCCAAGATAAGGGGTAGATAGTTACGTATTGTGTTAGTTCTTTCTTACTCTGTAACAGATTATTCCCCAAACTTAGTGGCTTTCAATAACAAGCATGTATTATCCCAGTTTCTGGGGCACAGGAATTTGGGAGCAGCTTCAACAGGAGGTTATGGTTCAGGGTCTCAGGAAGTTGTGATTAAGATGTCAACTACAGCTGTAGTCAGGTGATTAGACTGAAGCTGGGCTGAGGAATCCGGGTCATTCTTGTGGCTGTCGACAGGTAGGGTTACTAGATATAGGGAAACACACACACAAAAAAACAAAACCCAGGATGCCCAGTTAAATTTGAATTTCATATAAACAACCAATAATTCTGTAGTAGAAGTATGTCTCATGCAATATTTGGGACATACTTATGCTAAACTATTATCCATTATTTATCTGAAACTTGACTGGCATTCTGTTTTTTATTTGGCCACCTCATTGGCAGTAGGTCTCAGAGTTCCTTGCCATGTGGGACTCTCCAAAGGGCTGTTCAAATGTTCTCATGGCATGGTGACCAGCTTCCCTGAGAACTAGTGACAGCTAGGTGGATACTCAGTTGTCTTTTATGATCTAGCCTCGGAAGTCACATATCATTATTTCTCTCATATTCTATTGGTCACATAGACCAACCCTGATACAGTGTGAGAGGGGATTACACAAGGGTATGATCATTGGGTGCCATCTTGAGCCTAGCTCCCACATCTATGTTGTGGGATTTGAGGGATTCTGGAAAAATCTTCCTCAGTCTCCAAATATTACCCTTTTGTGGTAGGCAGAATTCTAAGATAACCCCTAACGAGTTGTGCCCTTGTGTAAGTCCCTCCCCTTGAGTGTCAGCGGAGCCTGGGACTTGCTTCTTGCTTCTTGCATGTCGTATTCGAGTCAATACAATATGACAAAGGTGATGGAATGTCACTCCCTTGATTGAGTTATGTTAAATGGCAAAGACGATAGGATGTCATTTTTATAATTCTGTTACATTATGAGTCCCTTTTAGCTGACTAAAGCAAGAAACTCTCCCTTGCTGGCCTAGAAGAAGCTGCCATGTTGAGAGGCCTGTGAAAGGACCTGTGATAAGGAATGTGGGTGAACTCTGGGAGTAGAGAACGGCCCTCAACTGACAGCAAGCAAGAAAGCAATGAACTGAATTTGACCAACAAGCTTGAGAGAGGACCCTGAGACTCCTGGAAGAAATGCAGACCTGGTAACACCATGATTGCAGCCTTGGGAGACCCAGAGACAGAGGACCCAGCTAATCTGTTCCTGAATTTCTGATGCATGGAAACTATGAGAGAATAAATGTGTGCTGTTTTAAGCTGCTAAACTTGTAGTAATTTGTTACGCGGCAATAGATAACTAGTTCACCCTTCTTTATTTTGCACTGCATTGGGGCTGATATTCTACCCTTAGGGGAGTATTATTAAATCTTACTCCCTTCACATGCCCTCTATTAAAATTTGTGCACTTTCACAATGTGAATGAAAAGATATATAAAGCCAATTTGCAAAACTTGATCCAACAAGTAGTTGCAATTAAATGTGGAGAGTTGTTAAGATAGGAGAACAACAGGGGACTTTGAGCACACAGCATAATGAGCTAAAATAGTCTAAAAATTCAGGAAAGGGCTTCTGGAAGAAATGATATTGAAAGTTTGAACAGTAAGAATTAGCTAGGCAAAAGCAAGATGCAGAATATGAAGGCAGAGAGTTTTAAAAAGCGTAAACTATTGTGATATGACTTAAAGAAAAGTACATAAATAAGTGTGCAGCTTGATAAATTTTTACAAAGCAAACATTCCTGCAACTATACTTAGATCAAGAAACCTGCCTCCCAGAAGTCCCCTTGCATCTCAATCCAGATGGTAGCCCTCCCTCCTCTGCAAGAGTAACTCTGTCCTGATTTGTAACACCATATTTTAGTTTTGACTATCTTTATACTTAATATACTTGGAATAATATAGCATGAGCTCTTCTGTACTTGACTTTTCCCTCCCGATGTTATATTTGTGAGATTCATTCATGTTGTTGCATATAGTTGTTACTTCTGTTTCATGGTTACATAGTAGTATTCCATTTTTAGATGATACCATATTTATTCATGTTATTCTGGGTGATCTGGGTTGTTTCTAATTTGGGACTATTATATATAGTGCTGCTATGAATATCACTGTGTATGACTTTGGTGAATAATGATATATGTTGACTAGATACCTAGGAGTGGAATTGGGTCATAGGATCAAGGATTGAACTTTCGAAATCAAGAAGTGGGCCATCTAACATAGCTTACAGAGAACCAAGTGATCTAGCACCAGCCTATTTCTCCAAGCTTAGTTTATACCACTCTTTGAAGTACAAATTTTCAAAAGAGACAGTGGTCTAAACAGCTCAGAATGGTAGACCAGTGCTAGATAACTCACTGCCTCACAGGTCACATTAGAATTTGGACTTTATCCTGAGAAGCCATTAAAGGGTTAAAGTAAGTGAAAAGAAGATCAAAATTCATTTAAAATATATCTTCCTGGTTACATTTTGGAGAATTAAAAGGAGGCAAGCCTGGCACAGGGAGACACATTAACTACTATTTTAGTAGTTGTGAAACCACCAAAAGATTTGACCTTGTAAGGGTTTATTGAGTCTGATGTTGATATTGTTTTCTGAAATAAAGGATCTTGCATTTAATCATTGTCTTTTTCTGGATCAGCCAGAGGACTTAGTTGTCATTTTTCACAGGAGAAATGTAGAAGTTCGTAGTTCTACTGGCTTGCTTACGTTGGCTATCACAGACACCTGTAGTAGTTGAGAACTCTGCAAATACCATTGTAAAGAAAATAGGAAAATCATGAGGGCTACTGTGGTCTGATTATGTCCCCCAAAATACATATCTTGAAACATAATTGCCAAGGTGACAGCATTAAGAGATGGGGCCTTTAAGAGCTAATTAAGTCATAAAGGTGGAGTCCTCTTGGATGATCTTAGGGCCCTTATAAACAAGCTTGAGAAAGTGGGTTCATTTCTTTCCATCTCTTCTTGCCATGTGAGGACACAGTGTTCATCCCTTTTGCCCTTCTGCCTTCTACCATGTGAGGATGCAGCAACAACATGCCATCTTGGAAGAAGGAAACAAGCCTTCAGCAGGCACTGAACTTGCTGGTGCCTTGATCTTGGACTTCCCAGCCTCCAGAACTGTGAAAAAATCAATTTCTGGTTTTTGAAAATTACTCAGTCTTTGGCATTTTGTTATAGCAGGACAAATGGAGTAAGCTAGAAATTGGTAATGGTAAAGTGGGGTGTTGCTATAGCAATTACCTGTGGAATTGCTTGGGAATGTGGAAGTGGCTTGGGAACTGGTTAATGGGTAGAGTCTGGGGCAGTTTTAAAGTGTGTGCTACAAAAAGCCTAGATTGCTGTAAAGGGAGTGTTAAGGGTGATTATAGTGAGAGTTCAGAAGAAATTGAGAACTGTAGACAGAGCCTAAATCTTAGAGAATCTTAAGTGGTCATGATCAGAATATTGCTAGAAATATGGACAGTAAAGGTAATTCTGATGAAGTCTTAGAAATGAGGAATTTCTTATTGGAAATTGTAGGAAAGGCCATCATTGTTATAAAGTGGCAAAGAACTTAGCTGAATTGTGTCTGTGTCCTAGTACTTTGTGGAAAGCAGAACTTTTAAGCAAAGTGTTCAGTGTGCTATATGGCTTCTCTTGACTGCTTATGATAAAATGCAAGAAAAGATACACAAATTAAAGATGGGATTTATAATTAAAAGGGAAGCAGAAGTTAAATATTTGGAAAATTCTCACCTTGGCCAGGTTGTAAAAGCCTGTTTGAGAGAGAAAACCAAGGGAGTGGCCAAGTGACCTTTTGATAAGGAAATTAGTATGGATAGAAGAAAGCCAGATGCTATTCATGAAGACAATGAAAGAATGACTGCAAAGGTATCTTTGGATCTTCAAGGCTGTCACTCCCATCATAGGCCCAGAATTCCAGGGCCTTGGGGGCAAAATTGTTTTGAAGGGCCCAGGGCTGTAATAGGAACTAGTGGCTCACTGCCCAGGGCCACCTCAAGTTTCTGCTCCAAACATTTGGATGCAGTGCTCTGGAGGGCACAAGTGGTAAACGTTTGTGGCTTCCATGTGGTGCTAATTCTACAGGCTTGCAGAGTGCACAAGCTGTGGAGACGTGGCTACCTCCACCTAGATTTCAAAGGATGCCTCTGAGAGTCTTGAGGCCCAGGCAGATAACTGCCACAGCGGGCAGATAGCTGCAGAGAGCTTGCACTAGGGCCAACCCCAGTGGAGCTGTGAGATCCTGGCCACCTCAGAGAGCCTCCACAAGAAAAATGCCTAGTGGTGGCAGGGCTGCCCCAGAGACCTCAGAATTGTAGAGCTGCTGGTATGTAACTCCAGGCTGGGAAAACTGCAAGCAGAAGATTCCAACCCATGGAAGCTGTGGGCTGGGCTATGTTCCACAAAGCCATGGGGGTGGGACTGCCACCAGTGTATCTAGAAAGCAGGACAGGGAGTCAAAGAAGATTATTCTCAGGCCTCAAGATTTAATGTTGTTTGTATTGTTGGGTTTTGGACTTACTTAGGACCTGTTGCCTCTTTCTTTTTTCCTATTTCTCCCTTTTGGGATGGACTCTCTATCATATACCTGCCCCACCATTATATTTTGGAAGCACACAACTTGTTTGAATTCACAGGCTCACAGCTGGAGGGGGATTTGCCTCAAAATGAATCACAATTTTGAGTCACACCAATATCTGATTTAGGTGATATTTAGATGAGACTTTGGACTTTAGACTTTTGAATTCATGCTGGAATGAGTTAGGTCTTTTGGAGCTATTGTGATAGAATGTATTTTGCATGTGAGAAGGATATGAATTTTGGGGACCAGGGGTATAATGCTATGGTCTGAATGTGTACCCCAAAATTCCTATGTTGAAAGGTAATTGCCTATATGATAATATTAAGGGATGAGGCCTTTAAGAGGCGATTAAGTCGTGAGGACAGAGCCCTCATGAATGGGATTAAGGCCCTTATAAAAGGATTTGAGAGAGTGAGTTTTTTCCCTTCCATCTCTTCTGCCACATGAGAACACAGTTCCCACTGTCTATTTTATCCTTCCCTATCTATGGGAGGAAGGGTGATGTAGTCATCAAGCTACTTCCTTATGAATAGGGGTGATGTTTTACATGGAAGGTACAGATTATTAGGTGAAAAAGGGCATAAACAATAACTATAACTGCGAGGATTGACATGGTGAAATGGACCGTTGCCTTGCACACAATGTATGATACAGGGCTGGATTAGAAAAGAAACATAAGACCTCTGAGCACAGAGCTATTAGTTGTACCCTGTAGGTGATCTGAGAGACTGGCTTCTGCAAATTCAGAAATCATGTACAGAAATACTTATACCAAACGAGGTTTAGGATGACACACCCAGCAGTGAGACAGATTAACAGAAGAGATGATAGCCTGGGGAAATCCTCACTAAGGAGTTGTCCCTCTATCCTATAGACAGAACAAATAACCAAAGAAAGATTAGCAAAATACCAACATTTTCTCTTTTTAAAATTTATTCAGGATATTATGGGGGAACAAATATTTTGGTAATGCTGTTTGCCCTGCCCAAGCCAGGGTTACAAGTATGTCCCTCCCACATACAGTGTGTTCCACTTCCATTAATTGTGAATGTACCCCACCCCCACCCCTACTGGGACCCAGTGAGTATTACTACCATGTGAATATTTTTCTTTTTCTCAGATATTATACTTTAGATCACCTAAAGGCAGACCTCTCCACTGGGGGCTACACCTCTTTACTTTGGTATCATGGACCCAAAGTTTCACTTCTGAGAATTTCAATGAAGTGTGAGTTATTAGAGGCACCTCGTAGGGTCCCTTCCACTTCTCTGCTTCCAACTAGGACGGGGACCTGAAAGAGGCAAACTCATGTATAGTGGTTAGCACCTGACCCTCTCATTTGACATAGTGCTTTACTCTATTTTCTTTTACTCATGGTTATATTACCATACTTACCTTGGGGTGCCAGGAAGGGTCTCTCATAAACTATTTCTTGGGGGTTTAACTTAAGCCTGCTTCTAAAGGGCTACCCTTATTGCGAGGGGGAAAAGCAGCAATATCTTATCCCACTTTAGGTGGGTTCCATGTAATTTTCATTTTAGGTGTAGGGCTTTGCTTAGTTGCTGGTTTACCTCTGCTACAAAAGAGGGTCCATTATCACTCCTGTGAAATGTCCAGCACTCTGTGGAGTGTGCACCTGTGTCCTGTTGACAATGGGGTGCCTGCTGATGTCCTCACTGTAGGAGGAGGAGCTGCTGAGGTGTCTCTGTAGCTACCTGTGCACGGTGTCCATCACCATTCTCTATCTGCTCAGCCTCTTTTCCTGAACTAAACGATGTGCAGACTTGCAGAGGCCCAAACTTCAAAGCACAATGGCAGTCTCCTGTATAATTCACCAGGCCCTGGTATTCATTGACAGCAGGAGTTTGGTGGCAATCACGCCCCAGAGGTGAGCTTCTGCTGCTTCTGAAACAACCCCCAGTGCTCCTGCTGCTCACTCAGGTCCACTGCCTGGGCCCGCTGTGATGAGTTTCTCAGCTGCCACTTGTCTATGGCTGCCTTACCTGGCCCTTCCCCCACCGCCCCCTCCCTAGCTTGCAGAGCACTAGGCACAGCTGATGCCAGGGATTGGGGTTGGTGGCTCAAGGAAGGGGCTCCTGGACCGCTTCTGACCATGTGGCTAGTGCCAGTCAAATCGATAAGAGACTTTTTATTACTAATTCAATCTCATTACTTGTTATTGGTCTATTCAGGATTTCTAGTTCTTCATGATTCAATTTTGGTAGGTTGTATGTGTCCAGATATTTATCCATTTCTTCTAGGTTTTCCAATTAGTTGGCATATAGTTGTTCATAATAGTCTCCTATGATCTTTTGTATTCCTGTGGTTTCAGTTGTAATATGCCCTTTTTTGTCTCTGATTTTATTTATTTGAATTTTTTCTCTTTTTTCTCAGTTTCTCTAGGTAAAGGATTTTCAATTTTGTTTACTTTTTCAAAAAAGCAACTCTTCATTTTGTTGATCTTTTATATTATTTTTTTAGTCTCTATTTTCTTTGTTTCTTCTCTAGTCTTTATTTCTTTTTTCCTTTTACTAATTTTGATATTAGTTTGTTATTTATTATGATGATTATTATTTATTTTGTTTTATTTCAGAATATTACAGGGGTACAAATGTTTAGGTTACATATATTGCCTTTGCCCTGCCCAAATCAGAGCTACAAGTGTGTCCATTCCCCAGTGTGCACCACACCCATTAGTTGTGAATATACCCAGACCCTCTTCCCCCCTCCCACTTGCCCGACACTCAATGAATGTTACTTCCATATGTGCACATAAGTTTTGATTGATTAGTACCAATTTAATGGTGAGTACATGTAGTGTTTGTTTTTCCATTCTTATACTTAGAAGAATGGGCTCCAGCTCCATCCAGAATAATACAAGAGGTATTAGTTCACCATTTTTTATGGCTGAGTAGTACTCCATGGTATACATATACCACATTTTATTAATTCACTCATGTATTGATGGGCACTTGGGTTGTTTCCACATCTTTGCAATTGTGAATTGTGCTGCTATGAACATTTAAGTGCGGGTGTTGATTTCTTTTTTTCCTTTCCCTTCTGTTCCTTTTCAGTATCCCATGCCTTCTGTTATTCTCCTCTCTTTCCCTAGTTCTGGGGCACATATGGAGACTGCATTTTTGATGAAATACCATTTTCTTTGACTTATAGTTTTTGTAGTTCACATGGGATGGAACATTACCTTTCAGAGGAGCAAGATAAGCCAGTCTACAATGATAGAGTTTTTCTTAGGTTGAAATGAAAAGTGGCCCTGAGTTTATACTTGGGCAGCCATAATGTCACAGAGGAGTCACAACTTTGGTGGTGGTAAGCTCATAGCTTGTTGTGAAATAGTAACTATGCACATGTAAGTCCATGACAATGTAACCTTTGCCATGTCCTCCATTGGTTTTTCACAGTTCTGAGAATTCACAAAAAGCCTCCATACTCCTGGGGAAAGACATTCTCTAGCCATGATAACAATCACATCTCTGAACAGTATCTAAAGCTTTCCGATCCATCACTGCTCACTCTCCAAAGAAGTGGCTGACCGCACCTGTCTCTGTCACAAATGCAATCCCCAAACAAACCCATTCTCTAAATCAGCAGTTTCCTTTGTTCAGAGACACTCTGCTTGACCAGTAAAACTCACCCTTAGTTAAGAAATAAATTCAGACTTTTTATTTCAGAAATTGTGTGATGGTGCTATACTTCGTTAGTTTGCCATTACCTCTTGAATATCTGCTTATGCCAATATTACAAAATTCAGTTGTCAATGCTATATATGATATGATGCTAAATCTGATAGTTATTGAGCATGAATGGGGTATAAATGAAGGTGTATCCCTCTAATATACAGGATGCTAGATGAAGATATGTTTTAGATAGTTATGGATTAAGAGAAGTATGATGTCTCTAAGGGGATTGGATAAACATTTCAATTATTCAATATTTCAACCTTTTCTGTTCTTATACTTTAATTTTTTTAATTTTAGGTTAGAAAAGTTGAGTTTTCAAATTTATGGTCCTTGGCCCAATTCAGCCTGTGAATGTGCTCTTAAAAGTACTTAAAACTGACATTTAGAAATCTATTTTACATTTGAGTCTAGATTTTCATATTTTCTCGATAAAATGGTAAATCTGTATCCCAGTGTCTCCATTGCTACAAAGGAGCACTCAGCAATAACGAAGGAGTTGTTGCTGCTGCTGCTGCTGCCACCACTGCCTTTAAAGAGGGTGTAGGCTCTCTTCTTTACCAAAGTATTGGGATTTCCCATTGTTTTCCCGACAGGGAGACAGATCATCAATTTCTTTTTTATCATCATTCTCTCCTTGTTCCTTCTCTTATAATAGAGACCTGTTACTCAGCACACAATTCTCTGTCATTAGGTTGTTTGTTTTAATTGGATTATAGTATCAGAGAATGAGAATTATAGTTCATTTTAAATTTGACCTCTTTTGACCAATAAAAAACAGCAGGGTGACAAATCCTTTCCTAGTCAGCTTTTGTTATAAGCCATTTTCTCTCACTGGTGTGATATCTTGATTTCAGATTCTTTCAAAGCTGTAAATTTAAGTGTTCATGCGTCACTTTTTGAGGGGCTTTTGTCTTTTCTCCTCATTTCTTTCATTAATAATAGTATATTCTTTCCTCCTTGAAAAAAGATGTTATTCCTGGTTATTAGCTACTGTGGTGGATTTTAAAAATGGCCATAAATCATTCTACTCCTTCTGTCTATGATATGTGGTAGTGCTCTCCCAAACTGACTCTGGACTGGCCTTGTTATTTCCTTTGGCCAATGGGATATTAACAAACATGATGCAAGCAAAGGCTTGGAAAATGTTTGTTCACTGGGGCTTGTTGCTGAGTTTTGAAACTCTGTAATCACCACTGTATGAATGAGCCCACATTAGCCTGATGGATGAGGAGAGATACATGGCTAAGTCATCCTTATCATCCCAGCTGATATTCAGCCAACTGCCAGACATGTGAGTTGAAGTCATTCTAGACCACCCAGTCTCATCCAAGTTAGTTTGAACAGAAGAACCATATATAGCTGACTCACTGAATAGTGAGAAATGAGAAATTTTTGTTGTAAGAATTTTTTGTTTTAATCCACTAATTTTGGGGATGGTTTATGACATAACAAAAGCTAACTGATACAACCTAAATAAATAAATAACATTTTATTACAAAGAAAAGGCTTTTATTTTTCCAAAACAATGTCATGAAAGAAAAGAAGAACCAAAGAACTGTTCCATATTGAGAGGAAAGAGGAATGAAAGTGAAATGTTAAGTGTCATACTGGATTCGATCCTGGACTGAGTGGGGGAAATGCTCTAAAGGATATTGTTGGAACAACTGATAAAATTGGAATATGGACTGTGTAATAGATAAATGTATTGTGATATTACTTTTCTTAAATTTGATAATTACATTGTGGTTATGTAGGAAAATATCTTGTCCTTAGGAGATATACACTAAAGTATATGAAGCAAAGTGGCATGATTTATGCAACCTCTTAAATAATTGAGAAAAACTAATAAGGTATATGTATATGTGTGTGTGAGAGAGAGACAGGCAGAAACTGAGACAGAGAGAGAGGCAGAGAGAGAGGGAGGAAGAGAGAATTATAAAGCAACTGGCAATATGTTCAAAACTGATCAGTCTGGGTAAACTTATATGGGGGTTCTTTTTACTATTCTTATGTCTCTTAAGTTTGAAAATATTTCAAGAAAAGTAAAAAAAAAAAAAAAAAGAAACTTGACAATTGAGGAAATAAAAAAATCAACTTATAGAGCTTCCTCCGGAAATTGCCTAACAATATTATCTCAATACATTTGTTTTAGGCAAAAGCCAAGATATTTATTTATATTGACGTCAGCCCTTGGGACTTATGATCAAAATGGGATGATCATGGAGAATGCTGGAGTCGTGCTCATTTCACACCAACTACATGTGAAGAGAAACAGAAGCTCTTTAAAGGTATGAGGTAGGAAAAGGATGGTGGATAGGGAAAAGAAAATCTGGATTTTTGTCTTGCTTCGGTCACAACTATCTTTATGTTTTAAAACAAGTTATTCAACTGTCTTGGCCTCAAGTTTCTTCCTAGATTAAATGGTAAGGTAATCTCTTAAGGTTCCCCCCTGATGCTAACATTTATAGAATCACCTGTAAAATGAAGTCAAATGTGTTGATCAGTGACCAGTGGTGCTCTAATGTTAGTGACCTTTTGTTATTATGTGGTAACTCCACGTGACATATATTTATGGGTGCCTCATTCAGTATGTAGAAGCATAGTGAGCACAGGCTTGAGTTATTATGTAGTTGCCCCCATGAAAGTCAGGCTATTTGGGGGTGATATTAGTCAAGAATGGTTTTTGCACTATCATAATATTGAAAGTCTCCTTGGTGATCAGAATGAGTGATATAAATTGCAAAGATTGGTGTTTGTAAGGGTCACCCCCCAACACACACACACACGCACACACACCCCCTAGCTCCCCCAGCATATCAAAATGACAAAGGAAGGAAGAATCACAATGACAGAAATGACAGGGTGACATATGGAACAGAAAGACACATTATAATCTGGAAGACATGTAGTAGATTGCCCATAGGGAAGACTTGTATTTTTAGCAGCACTAAAACTTAGCCCAAATAAAAATGCCAGGGTCACTGTGATAAAGTATCCTGGACCTTTTTGTAATTGTCAGGGATTTGGGGCATATAACAGAAATGGCATGATTTAGAAAAGTGGTAGATATCTCTGGTTCTTGGTACCCTGCAGCCTTATTATGCATCCTCACCATCTCCTTCCTCTTTATGGCTTACTGTCATGTTTCTCTCTTCCTGTTCCTTTTACCCTTTTTCCCTCTTACAAAGCCTGGTGGCACTTGCAAGCAATATTTAAGCCCTTCGAGGGTGTCTCAGGGGAAGGATACTATTTTTAAAAAACTTTTCACTGATGTAAGTGTACAGCTTAATGAATTTTCACAAACTGAATGCACCCTGGGCAATCCACTACATGTCTTCCAGCACCCCTATCTGAAAAGGATGCAGAGTACAAGTAATGTTCTATTCCCATTCAATAGCTCCTTCCAAGGGTAATGATCGTTCTGATTTCTAACAGCACAGATTAATTTTGTCTGTTTGGAACTTTATATAAATGGGGAATCACAGAGTAGGTATTCTGTTGTATCTTTTGCTCAATACGTGCCTGTGAGATTTATCCACATTGGTTCATGTAGCTATGATTTGTTTATTTTCATTGTTGTATAGTATTGTGTGTAAGATATACCCCAATCTATTTATCCATTCTACTCTTGGTGAGCATGAGTATAGTTTCTGCTTTTTAGCTATTATGAACAGTGCTGCTCCAAACATTCTGGTACTTAACTTTTGGCAAATATATGTATGTGGCTGTATACCTGGGAGTGGAGTTACTGGGCCATAGGAGATATATGTGCTCAACTTCATTAGATGCTGTGAGGGCACTATTTTATGAGTGCCTTTTATGGGACAAGCACTTGCCATGTCTAAACAGTGATCTTATTATTGAGCTTATGCTACTGATGAAGACACTTCAGTCTAGAAGGGTTAAATAAATTATGCAAGGTTCCTCATTGTTTGGGCTGGAGCAGGGATTAGAACCTAGCCTGGCTTGACTTCAAAGTCTGTTTTTTTAATGATGTCCTCCCATTAGCTTGTGATCTCTGATTTAGAACCGTGAAGAACTATTTTCATATGATTTAAGGATAAATGTCGGTGGCTTTCCAAGCAATGCTGTCTGTTTTATTGGTAACATTTCTAGCTATAAAACTCTTTGATGTGTATATTGCCTGGAAATGCTGGCAGAAGGAAAGGATATGAAACGGAAGAGTTTTCTGTTCTCACTTTTCCCAGGTGAGGCAGAGATGACTATCTGTTCCCCAAAGATTCAAGCTTCCCTTTCATAGTGTTGAGCTGTTGCTGGCAAACCAGAAACAACATTTCCTATCCCCTTGCGTCTAGTGGGATATGTAACAAGTTCTCACTTTAGCAATGTGAGTGGAAGTAATGTGTGTCAAATATAGGCATAAGTAGTTGAAAGCAGGTGTTCTTTCTTCTCCCTATCTTTTCCTGCACACTAGACAGAAACAAAGGATTCAGGAGTAGCTTCTAAGCCCGTGGTAATGGTGGAACTTTGAGGGAGTGTGGGTCCCAAATCACTGCTTGGGAGAGAGAAAAACTATCTGCCAATCAAGTGTTTTGAGTGAATGACAAACTTCTTTTGTGTTAAGCTTTCGAGTTTGGGGACTTATCTGTTACAGAAGGTACTGTTACCTTAACTAATACACCAGTGAAGTCTCTGGGCTCATCCTTGCCTTCATCATTTGGATTCTGGAACCTTCTCCGTGGCTGAAACCTCAAATACTTCCTTCCTTAATACTTACTTCCTTGCCTCTCTTTACTGGTCAGGATCATAGGAATTAAATGCTCTGCTTCACAGGACCTTGATTCGATTATCTTTGTGAATCATCTTCAGCCCCATTATTTATTACATGTACTGTGACAATGTGAGGCAATTTTATATAATTTAGCCTTTGAACTTCTTTGCCCTTTGTAAAGGAAGCTATTACAGAGTGAAAAAAGGGCCTTTTCATGGCTGCAATGGAAAATGTAGTGGAACCTCTTTTTCTATGTAGCCAAGCATTTGTATAGCCCTTTTACACTTTTCAAACTTCAACCTTCACAGAAGCTTTGTGACATAGGACAGACAGCTGTTATTAGGTACTTTGGGCAGTTGAAGAAAATGAAGTGCAGAGAGGTTATGTCACAGTGGACTGGAATCTAGACTTGTGGCTCCCATCCACTGTTCTTTTGGCTCCTCTTTGATGCACTAGTGTCTGTGTCAGGAGTCAGAGAATTATCACAGAATCTACCAGACCAATTATGACAGGCTGGGATTCTTCAATCTGGGTCTGAGGAATCAGTAATTTAAAGAAATTAATAATTTCTCAATAGTTTCTTTAAAGTTGGCTTTTTGTAGGCTGATTTTATTTATCAGTTTCTAAAGCTTTTATCAGCCTATTGCAGAGCTACAACGTACAGCTATGTAGACTGAACACTACATAACCATATCTGGCAGCCAATATGGTCATATAATGGAGGACCCAGAAGCCACAAAATCCAGGTAAGGGTTTCAGCACATTCTAAACACAGATTTGAGTCTTAAATCTACAGGTACGAGCCTTTCCTCTTTCCTTCTGCTTCAAGACTATAAGACTGTGAAACTAGCAAGTTTCCCAAATTCCCAAATTCTGATGCCTGCCCTCTCTTCCTGCCCACTCATTTATCTTATTTTCATATTCACTAGGGCTGCCTACCATAAAGTCTCATGCAAATATTCCTTCATTTGTTTGTTTGTCTATCAAGACTTATCCTCCTTCCTCTGCTGACCTCTCTTCCTTGTAGTTACCATTTCTTTCCAAGGCCTCCCCATCCTTGCCTTTCATATAATCTTCAAGATGACTGACTAAATCATGGAGATTTTGCTTCTCAGTATCCCTCATATGAAGCATACATGGTTCTATCACTATATTCTTTTTCATGTAAATCCCTCATGTGGAATGCCCTCCCTAATCCTACATACTCTTCCAAGCCCTGCTTAAGCCTTACTTTCTACATTCAGCGTTCCTTTGGTTATTCTGATCTCCCTGTCCTCTAAACACTGCTATGAGATGTTTTGGAAGGATCAGGAACCCAGGGTTCTAAAATGACACTGCCATGGACCCTGTGGCCCTGGGCAAGTTACTTAGCTCTTCTGAGCTTCAGTTTCCATTTCTGTAAAATGAGAACATTTGGTTAATGATTGCAAAATTTCCTTCCAGATAATGATTCTCTAAATTTAGCCTTGATTTAAACTGATGGGATCCAACCAAGTTTTTGGCAAGTGCCCTATTTAGTTTTCCACAAACACCAAAGCATGTTCAGAAATTCTTGGTCTATTTCCTGGAAGTAAATACCTAAGAATCCAAATCATGTGAGCTCTTTGGGAAATAATTAAGTTACACATTTATTTTTTTATCAGCATACATTTATTGAGCATATTAGTTATCTACTGTTGCATAAAAATTGCGTCAGAACTTAGCAGCTTAATACAACAAACATTTATTATAGCATAGTTTCTGTGGGTCAGGAATCTGTGTACGGCTTAGCTGGGTCCTCTGGCTCCGAGTCTCTCACAAGGCTACAATCAAAGTGTTGACCAGGACTGCAGTCAACTCAAGGATCAACTGATGGAGGATATTGTTGTTGGCAGGATTCAGTTTTTCACAAGCTATTGGATTGAGGGCCTCAGTTCCTTGTTGGATGTTAGCCAGAGGCCTCCCTCAGTTCTAGGCCATGTAGGCCTCTCCATAGGGCAATTTACTACATAACAGCTTGCTTCTGCAAAGTAAGCAAGCAATAAGAGCCAGAGAGAGAGAGCAAAACAAAAGTCACAGTCTTTTGTAACCTGATCTTGGAAGTGACATCTTGTCACTCTTGCCATATTCTATTTATTAGTGGGGGCCAACAGATAGCCATTTGCTTTTCCATTGAATTGTGAACCAGTTAAAAAATCAAACAGGTAAGGCAGATAGGAGGCCCAAAATGCAGATATCTCTTGCTTAACTTTGGTTTTATGTTAATGAAATCAGTTGTTCTATGTGAAAATGCTAAAGGAATCATTTTCCAATTATTTTATTTTTTTTCAGTGCACCATGATTTATTGAAAGAGTGCTTTCCCTTTTTTTAAGATTTTTGAAATTTCAGTATATTATGGGGATAAAAATGTTTTGGTTATGTAATTTACTTTTGTCCAATTATTTTAAATGAGGAAAATTATTATGTATTACAAATCAACCCAAAGCCCTCAACCAACTAAACACTTTAAAATGTCCATATATAAAGAACAAATGATCATATCACAAGGTAAGTGCTTAAACCATTGCTTCCTTGACACCAAACAATTATATAGTTTTAACAAGCATTTGCTTTCTCTGCAGTGATATCTTTCTTAGCACTAGCAATATCCTAGCAAAAACTCCTCTCTGTTGATACTTGGAGCACTTTAAAATATCTATGTATACTTCTAATCCATCTAAACTTGATTCATTCTAAATGTCAATTGTATTTGGAGTGAAACTTCAGATGTTTTCCACACACTCTTTTGTTAAATGTTGTATTGATTTTTTAAGACATAAATGTAATTTTTAAGTATAGCCCTCATTCCATTAAAAAGTATTTAGGTGAAGTTTAGATATTAAAAACCAAGAGGCATTCTCCTGAGAAAACATTTACCAAGGACAAATTCTGTGTGGTATGCCTGTGTCACTTTTATTGTAAATGGTACTGATATTGGAAAATATGATTTACATCTGTGGGTGAGCAGGTTCTAAAATTCTGCACTCTAGAGTTAGCCAGACTTATCTATTGAGTCATAGATAATGCTGCAGAACTGTAGACTTTCCCTGGAGGGAAATGTTGAAAAAACGTTTTCTCCATAGAAAACATTCTCATTATGTTGAAAACAAAAGGGAGGACCAGAGCACAACATGCAATTTTGGAGGGCAGGCATCTCCCAAGAAGAAGGAGAGAGGAGAGGGTTGGAAAATACCTTTAAACTCCCCAGTTAGATTTAGTCGCTCTTTCTGCAAAGGGGCTGAGGGAGGCCTGGAAGAATAAATACCCCAGTAAGCTCCCTTCACATGTAAAGAAGCCACCGACTTGGGGAGATATGACCCCCACCACAAACCTTGCAATGTTCCAACACTTTACATGCATGAATCTCACAGTGGCTACGCAAATCAGGTACTGCTATCCTTGTTACCATTACAGATGGGAGAATTTGAGAGATTAGGAACAGGAACAGAAAGAAGAGAAAGTGGCACATTTGAGACTCAAACAAACCTAGGTCTATATGGTGTTCTTAATCACAGAGCAATACTGCCTTACCATTTTGCTTACTTGGCTTAACTCTTGACTGTAAATGGAAGTGGAATATTGCTGAATTTTTAAGTGATAGCATGTTGAATTTTGGCAGATTTTAACTGGTAAAAATTTTTGTCCAAGTTTCTAGGGTCCATTTTGTTTCTGTCTTTGTCCAGGCTGGAAGTTCTTCTCCTTTGCTCAAATGATGTTCATCAGTAGATGGATTTTTTCAGCTTTCAGCAGGGATATTTAATTTCAAAACTTTAGAGATCAGCCCTCTTTCATCCTTTCATCCCCCTCTGATCTCCTCTATACTCTGTAGCCATAATTATGTGCTGAAATGCAAAGTCAATCTTAAAACCTTGTAATAGCATCCCATTGTTTATAGGATAAATCCCAAGATCCTTAACCAGGCATAAAAAAACTTCTTATTTTCATTTCTGTTTTTCTCTCTAGCCTTATTTCTCATTCTCATCTTAGAATGACAAGATCAATCATTTGAAACTATCCAGCACATTGTCAACTTGTTCCCCTCCAGCCACTCGGAAAATCTTCTAATGATGAGTTGTTAAGGGTATTTCTTAAAAATTCAGAGTCCCCAGTCATTAGTCTTAAGGCTTTCACTGGGCTTGGAGACAGCCAGAGCCTCCTGGTAAAACACTGGGGTGTGCATTTGCCTAACCAAGTGGGAAAGGTGTTGGTTGCAGGATTCTGAACTGATTGGAAGGGAAAGAAGCTAAGGAGTGTAACAATAATTAATTGAGAGGCCATTAGATTGAGGTGGCTCCAGCACCCTGGGTTTCCATTTAAGCAAACCAAAACCCAACTCAGTAAATGGCCATATCCTAGGAAATGAAACTTAAGCTTAACCACTAAGAAACCACCAACTAACATTTAACTAGGGACTCTGAGACTACTGTTCCACTTTAACTAATCAAATGTTTTCTTTGAATTTCCACAAACAGCTTATAAAAGTTTCTCCTTGTGCCCCTTAGATGGAGCCCAAACCACTCGTGGTTCTATGCTGCCTGATTCATGAATTGCTGTCTCCTCAAATAAATTCTTTAAAATTTTAATGTGGCTAAGTTTATCTTTTAACAGGAGGTATCGCTGGAATTTTAAAAAGAGTGATCTCCTCAGCAGGGCTAGAGAGGAAAGATGTAATACCAGCTTTAATTCATTCCAATCCTGAGGTTTGAGGTCCTCCTGTCCCTGTAGTCACCCCACAGGATGGATGGAACTAGGACACAGTACCTTTGGGTTGATTTGCAACCTAGAGTTGCCTTGCCTCTTCATTAACAGCTTGTTAAATCAGTTACCAAAACCATTGAGAAAATTGCCTGATATGAGAGAACCATGCTGGCACACATTGAATGTTACCTTGAGAGATACCTCCCAGAACCCACTGACAGGATCTTTTTGCCTGCTTTAATGTGTGCTGTTCAGATATTTTGCAGTCTGCAGACCTGACATTTGAGCCCATTTTAATGATACCGGAGACCACAAAAGAAAAAAAAAGTTAGATCCATCAAAGGTTTTCCTGAGATCAATACCATAATTACATTTTAGACCCTCCAGGTATTAATCTTCTACTTTCAGAAAAGAAATTCCATTTTCCTGGCATGGTCTCTTAGAAATAATACTGCTTCTCCATGGCTCTTTTTTATTTTCTCCCCCGAGGGGGAAGGGAAGGCAAGCCTTTTCTTTTTCACCTCCTTCACCCCTAATAGCCCTTCTCTCTTTTAAATTGCATGTTCGTAGATGCTCTAAAAAGACTATGCACAGAGAAAAGACTGATGTGGACATATTTTATAATATTAACAGCTTAAATATAGGCTTTTGTTAGTGCTTTCTGGCACTTCTTGCTTTCATTATGTTATTTAACAAATACTGTATTTCTTGTCTAAAAATAATGCTAATAATCTTTGTTCAACACTTGTTATGGGCTAGTTACTGTTCTAAGCACTTGACTTGAATTAACTAATTTAAATCTCATTAGAACCCTGTGAAATAGGTTAACTATTTTACACATTGGAAGTCTGAGGCATAGAGCATTTGGAACTATTGCCCAAAGGCTCACAGCTGGTAAAGTCAGAATAAATATTTGATCCCAGGCAATTTCATTCCAGTGCCTGTATTCTCAACCACTAAGCTATATCTGTATATATCTTATGCTGGGCTAGGTGTCGGGAAGACTATACAAAATTAGACACAATTGGTGCCTATACTGGGTTGAATAGTGTCCCCCCTAAATTCACGTTCACCCAGAACCTCAGAATGTGACTTTATTTGGAAATAGGACCTTTGCAGATTTAATTATTAATTAATCTAAAATTAGGTCATATTGGATTAAGGTGGACCCTTTAAAGTGTTTTATAAAGAGAGGGCGATTTAGAGACAGACACACAGAGGGACGGTGGCCACATGAAGATGGAGGCAGAAGTTGTGGTGATGCAACTACAAGCCAAAGAATGCAAAGGACAACCAGAATCACCAGAAGCGTCTAGCTTCCAGAACTGTGAGAAAAGAAATTTGTGTTGTTTTAAGCCACCTGGTTTTTGGTAATTTGTTATAGCAGCCCTAGGAAACAAATCTCATAGGCTAGCTGGGGGAATGGATAAGGAAATGAATAATTTAAAAAGATATGATAATATCTG
Source organism: Cheirogaleus medius (assembly GCA_008086735.1). Classification (NCBI taxonomy): domain Eukaryota; kingdom Metazoa; phylum Chordata; class Mammalia; order Primates; family Cheirogaleidae; genus Cheirogaleus; species Cheirogaleus medius. The sequence continues at coordinate 9,650,374 of VBSM01003185.1, forward strand.
CAAAACAGAAATATACAAAATGTTACATAAAAGTCTTAGATGGGAGTATAACTGTTGGAGAGGGGAGGGTGATAGCATCTATTCCATTGTGATACTTTCTTTTATTGAGGAAGCAATATCATGTGGTGACTAAGAGTATGGATTCTGCAGAAAGACTGCCTGGGTTTTAAATCTTGGCTATGACATTTATGATGTATGTGCCTTTGGCAAGTTTTCTCACCTCCCTGTGCCCCACTTTCATCATCCATGGAATAGTTTTCAGATACCTTTGACATTCATGTTATCATTTAATTCACATAGAGGCCTTGAAAGATGGAGAGGTGGGGCAAATATCATCACCTCTATTTTACAAACATTGCCTAGAGTCACATAGCTAGTACCTGAAAGCAGGACCCACCTCTGTGACAGTGGGCCCATCCCTTAACTGTGCATTTTCAGCTTCCTTATCCATAAGGTAATGATGATGATGATGGTTGTGGTGGTGGTGGTGGTAGTGGTGATACACCTGATGGTGATGATGATGATGATGGTTATCATGTACTGAAGACCTACTCCATGCTAGGCTCTCTCATGGGAAACCATTATACTTCTCCATTTTACATGATAATAAATTGAAGCTTTGAGAAAAACTGATCCAAGGACACCATCCCTGCGCTCACAGGATGATTTGGCAGAATTTATGTGAAAGCAATTTGTAAACTGTACCGGTGCTACATCATTATTAGTTATATATAGCAAAAGTCCTCCTAATAACTCCCCCTACCCCCCGCTGGCCCTGCTTGTGCTAACTGAAGCTTTTTTTTAACATTTCAATCAGGAAAATGTTTTCCTTTCTATATTAGGTCAAAGTGAAACAATAAAATCCTTGTTGTCGCCTTTTACCAAAGGAGTTTGCTCATACTGTCTCTAGATGTGATCTTTTCATTTCAACCAGCCTTTTAGATGTTTAGACAATGATTTAAAATTACAGTAGTTATAGTAGAACACACAGAAATAGACTCCACTTACAGGTGATAGTTTCTGAACGGCATCATTAGTGAAATAAAATATTAATTAAAGGTGGATGGGAAGGGAAATGAGAACTTATATTTATTCAGTATCCTTTAAATGTGGGTAGTAATCAATTTTATCCTCACCTACAATTGTATAAGGTAGATATTATTATCTTTTACAATATCTTCAGTCCCAGGACATTAAAGCTTTTTCCAAGGATAGTCTGTAAATAAAAGACAGAGGAAGCATTTGAACACAGAAGTGACTCCACAAACTATGCCTTTACAACTATGACACCTGTCTTCCAGAACAATGGGCAGAAATCATGTGGAGATAGAATAATTTAAAGGAGAGAAAAATGCTGTAATTCTCTCTACCTGGGATATATAAGAAAAAACTCATGGGAGTAGTTAGAAAGGAACCAGGACAAAATTCAGGGGATTTACATTCTGAGCTCAGAGGTACATTAACATGCTGTGTAATATGGGGCATGTCACTTTAACTCTCTGGGTCTTGGTCCTGTTAAAGCATGATATTGATAGTCAGATGATAGTTAAGCATTACATTTGAATTGTAATTGTCAGAAAAATGATCTGAAACTTGGAATTAGGCAAAAAAAGTTTACAGGTGCTCTTTCAGTATAGTGCTGGGCTTGACTAGGATATGTTACCACTCTGTAGAGGCAGAGGTGAACTTGTAGAATTTTGTTCAATAGAAATGCAAATAATTTCTACACAAAGAACAGATAACTACAAAGGTTACTGTTTATGACCCTGTTAGACATAAGCCAGTTTTGTATCTAACCCAGGAAACTTATCCTAACATTGCTTATAAATACCTAGCTTCTCAAATGTTTTATAACATTTTACTGTTTTTTTAATCTATTGATAAGCTAGATATAATTTTTGACTTGTGTTAATTTTATATTTGCATGAGGGTCATAATTTTATCTTTTGAAAACTGTGCTTTAAGAGTATTTAGATAGAAAACCTCAAGTCTGCAACCTTTTCTGGAATATCTACTTCTGCTTCATAGTCAGATGATAGTTAAGCATTACATTTGAATTGTAATTGTCAGAAAAATGATCTGGAATCATTTTTCCAGTATCACTCTTGAAAACACTCCCATGAAAACCTCCCATGAAAACACTCAATTAACTCACCAATAAATAGTCACTATTCAATTATTCATTGAACAAATACTATATTGATTAAATACCTACTAAATACTAGGTACAGATCTAGATCCTGAGAATACAACAATGAACCAGTTTCTACTTTCTCATCTGGAGCTGTCTGTGTGTATGTGTGTGTGTGTGTGTGAACTCTTCCAGTTCACCTCTGCCTCTACAGAGTGGTAACATATCCTAGTCAAGCCCAGCACTATACTGAAAGAGCACCTGTAAACTTTTTTGCCTAATTCCAAGTTTCAGATCATTTTTCTGACAATTACAATTCAAATGTAATGCTTAACTATCATCTGACTATGAAGCAGAAGTAGATATTCCAGAAAATGCTTCTGTATCACCTCCAGGTGATACAACAGTGATTTCACTGAGGAATTGAGACTGTTACCCGGCACTCTGGGCTTCTCGTGCCAGGAAGTCAGCAGGCAATACTATACTAGCTGGGGTGATTGATCCTGACTATTTAGGGGAAATTGAGGTGCTACTACATAGTTGGGGTATGGAGACATATGTCCAAAACTCAGGAGATCCCCTGGGGTACTTCTTAGATTGCCCACATCTCAGAATGCTTATGTCTTTGGATAAAAGTCATGAAACTACAGTGACTCAATCCAGGCAGAACTGCTAATATTCCAGACCCATAAAGATCTATAGCGGTAGTGTTTTTCAGAAGACACTTTGGAAAATGTTTATCTAATGCAATTCCTTCATTATTACAGACTTATTTAATTGAGTAATATTAGGTTCCTTAGTTCTATCTCTAAGCCTCCCATGAAAACACTCAATTAACTCACCAATAAATAGTAACTATTCAATTATTCATTGAACAAATACTATATTGATTAAATACCTACTAAATACTAGGTACAGATCTAGATCCTGAGAATACAACAATGAACCAGTTTCTACTTTCTCATCTGGAGCTGTCTGTGTGTATGTGTGTGTGTGTGTGTGTGAGAGAGAGAGAGAAAGAGAGAGAGAGAGAGAGAGAGAGGAGTGTGTATCAATTGTCAGAAAGTGAAAAATGCTATGAAAAATATAAGGCAGCAATAAGAGCACAACGATTGGGAGGTACTAGTTTATACAAGGTGGTCAGAGAAGGCTTCTCTGATAAGAAGACATTTGAGTGGAGGCTTGAATTATTAATAAGTAATAAAATAAGCCTTGTATGTGTCTAGAGCAAGGATTGTCAATATACAGCCTGTGGGTCAAATCTGGTGTGCCACCTGCTTTTGTAGATAAGGTTTTATTGGCACACAGCCACACCCATTAGTTTACATATTGTCTGTGAACACTGCTTTCACACTATAGTAGTAGAGTTGAGTAGTTGCAGCAGAGACTGTATGACCTGCAAAGCCTAAACCTTTTACTACCTGGTCCTTTGCAGAAAAAGTCTGCCAACCCCTGGTTCAAGGAAAGAGGTGCCAAGCAGAAGAAACAGCAAGTGCAAAGGACCTGTGGCAGAACTGTGCTTGGCGTATTTAAGCACCTATAAGGTGGCTACTATGCCTGGAGGGAGAAAGTATGGGAGAGCATGGTGGGGGAGGGCAGGTCAGATCATGCAGCCCGTGAGGACTCTGGCTTCTCTTCTGAGTAAGACGGGGAGTCACTGGAGGTTAAAGCAGAGTGACATGATCTCATTTATGTTTTAAAATTAACTTTCTGGCTGATGTCTCCCCTTTATCTCTTCTCCCTTTCTCACTATCCTGTCCTAAATCTTTCTCCTTAAGAAACAGGGATAATTTAAGAAATGATAATCCATTGAATTTGAAGAACTCTTGGTTAGTCCTGATACTTTCACTTGAAGGTTCTCCTTGTCCTTGGTTCCATCATTTTTGAGGACCTGGAGCCTCTAGTGAGGCTTCAGTTTTCATGAGGAGTGGCCAAGCTGTTCATTCCATGAGTAGCCCTGGGGCCTACCATAGGAAGGCCAGTGTGGTGCACACTTTACAAAGAACACTCCAGAACTTTGCTCGCCTCTTTGAAGATACATTCACCTATTTATGAGTCATTTGTGCCAATGTGATAATGTCCTTTCTAAGTGCTGGCTTGTAGTCTAAAAACATCTAATACATACTGCCCTCAGCTTAGGGGAACTATATTACTTGTCATTTTAAAACTGCATTTGCACCAGAGTAGGAATAGTGCCTCGTTTCTCATGTGAGAGCATGTGTGACAAAGTGAAGGTCATTTTTCCTCCTTCAAAAATGGAAATAAACACCTTTGAGATTGAAATTCATTGGTCTTTTTTTCAATACCAGTATCTTTTAAGCCATTCAGTTACATGAGATATCAGCTCTCTGAGATATTCTTAATTCTGTATGCACAATTTTGAGCTATTTCTCTTAGGCATTCTCAATGGAAATATTCTATAGTATACCCTCCTTTGCCAATTTATTTTTGTAATCCATGAGCATGGGTCAGTGGTACTATGACTTGTTATTTTCCAGAATTTTCTTTTTTTAGTGTGGATATAGTAAAATTATCTAGTCTGACAAGTTAAGAAACAAATTGTGCTGGATGTTCAACTTCTAATATGATAGGTGATTTGGGGTGAGGCATTTAATTCATGGAGCTTCTATTTATCTATTGATCAAGGGCAGATATTGAATCTTTGTAATCTGGCCACCTTGAATGATTGTTAGAATGAAATGCTGTTGCAGACATTAAACATGTTGATATTTTCAAAGCACTATATAATATGAAGTTGTGGTGTTATCTTTACTTTTTCTACTTTGTGATCTATGAAGAATATGTATAGCTTGAATCATTCAAATTATACTTTTTAAAAAACCAAACCCAAATTGCTGAAAGTAAGAAAAAGTTTAGAGCAGAGGTTGAAACATTAAAAAAGAATACCTGGAAGACATATGATTTAGATTTATCCCACCAACTGGCTTCAGGCTTAAGGTAGGCAATGCATAAATCCTACAAAAAAAATTCTGAATAGACTTTTTTTCCATTTCCAAAGCTGTGAATCATATGATATGGAATTTTGTGCTATGTTTTGGTTAGAACCTTCTTATTTGATATTAATGCAGTAAGTGAAATGTAAAATGATATTCATTTAATCTTTATTGGAAATTTTGCTTTCAGAATTTGGCAGTTCTGTTCAGTGGCATAGATGAGAAGCTTAATGCTAACACTGCTTGGAAGCATTTTTAAAAATCCACAGCCAGTCTGGTTTGTAGCATCTGTTTAGAGCTAAGGTATTGGAGAATGCCGTAAAGAGTCTCAAGCCTTAAGTACTTAAAACCAAATGGTAGAAATTGAAAAATGTTTAAAAGACAAATCCCCCAGTAATCCATTATCTGAAAACTGGTAGCAGTAGTTGGTTACCTTGTGTGATTTCTGGGTTGGGGAAAACTTATATAACTTTGTCAACAAGCATAGCATATCTTCCTTCACCAACATTTTTCTAGCAATAGTAATAATATCCACTGGGCATTCCAGCTTTGGCAGGCATTATGGAAAACCCATGAAAGCATAGCCACTTTCTTCCAGAAACTTCCAATCTAATGAAAACTGATAGTAAGGTCTCTTCTTCAGAGCCACAATTTTACTCTTGAACTATTTTCCTTCAAATACTATTTTTTTGTCTTTTTTTTTGTTTGTTTCTTGTTTCTAGGGATAAGAGACGGGGTCTCACTGGGCTCAGGCTGGTGTCGAACCCCTGAGTTGCAGCTATCCTCCCACCTCGGCCTCCCAGAAAGCTAGGATTACAGGCGTGAGCCACCGCGCCCGGCTGCTTCAAATACTGTTGCAAAAGAAAAATGTCCTAAATAAAATCTCTAGTACCATTATAGGGGGATTATCTGTTTTATCAGAATATGTGGCACTCAAAATGTTTTCTCTGAGATTTTATCTTATTTATATAATCCAAAATAGTGCACTTAAGAATTCTTTCCACTGAATGTAGACTAGAACCAGAGAAAAGTCAAGAAGCCCCCTTGATATCCAGGATGCTTTTGCCTACTTGAGTTGCTCACAGATATGTTTAGAGGTGAATCTCTTTTCAATTTTCTAATGGGGTGATTGTTCCTCCTATAAAATTATATGGTACTTGCATTTATTAAATATGACCAGTTAACTTAGGCTTTTCTCCCTAAACTGCCTCCTGACCCTGCCATATACAGCATCCAGGGTTTTTCCTAGAACACTGTGGGGTCAGGCCCGTCTTTGGGAGGCCTCAATTTTACTGTCTTGCAGAGGAAGAAAAAGAATTGAAAACAAATACTTCACCTTATTTGTTTGGAAAGAAACGAGCAATAAGACAGAAATAGTGGTTTAGGAATGATGCAAAAAGCATGTCATTGAACTCGCCAAGGCTAGACATTATGAAGTTTCTTGCCCATAACAATAATTATTTTATTATCAATTAGTTATTGAGAATTTACTATGTGTTAGACACCATGCTACTGGCTTTATCTTGCATTTTTTCAATCAGTCCTCTTGAAACTCTATGAAATAGGAACTACTCAGAAAAGTCAGGTAACTCATTCCCAATCACACTGTTGACAGGTGGCTGAGCTAGTCTCTCTATCTCCAAAATTCATGCTTTTAGCCACTCTACAATAATCCTCTTTATGGAAACTATTCAATATTTGAATAGGTTTAAAAGGCCATAAACATTGACTTATGAACCCACATCTTCCTATTATGATGAATATCTTTGATTAAGGTAAACATTCAAGCGTCAAGATGAGTTCCCTCTACTTCGCTGGGGCTGTCAGAATTTTTCTTTCATCTTGAAACTCCATTCCTGAAAATATCAGGATAGGTAGCTGGATGAGTTGGTCTCTTAAGTTTTTTTTCACCTTAAGATTTTATGATTCCTCAGTACTTTCTATGTCTCATATAAAGTACCGAGTGTTGTTATAGATTGTGCTCACAATGGCTACTAATACTCCCATTTCCCTGTTTCTACAATGAGAATAATGTATTTTTTTCTTTCTTCATGGGGATACTATAAGCATCAATAATATAATAGCTTTATAAATGTGTCAAGCTTATGAGGAAGACCAAATACAAAAATCTAAGTTATCATTGTCATTTGAATCATTTACATTTTAATGCAAAAATGGAAAGCTTCTAGATAAGTTTGTGGCACACTTAGCTTTATTGAAATTGAACAAATGCTTTTTTTAAATAACCCCTTTTACAGCACATGTAAAATTTAATTATTTCCTTATATTTTTACAGGTTGTCTTTTATCTGAGTAAGCAAAAATACGTCTTTTTTTTTTTTCTTACTTAAAACATGTAGCCAGGATTCAAACCATGTAGCTCTGGTACCAAAAAGGCAACAGGTTATGAAAATCACAGTACAATTTCAAAATTCTTTAAGTTAGTCAAGGAT
>VBSM01003185.1:9664967-9688250 GCA_008086735.1 Cheirogaleus medius
GGGATACTTCACTTAGTAGAATGAGTTCTAGCTCTATCCAGGAAAATACAAGAGCTGCTATATCACCGTTGTTTCTTCTAGCTTAATAGTACTCCATGGTATACATATACCACATTTTATTAATCCACTCATGTATTGAGTGGATTAATTAAAAAGCTTCCACACAGCCAAAGAAACTGTCACTAGAGCAAACAGACAACATACAGAATGGGAGAAAATTTTTGCAAGCTACACATCTGATAAAGGCCTGATAACTAGAATCTATTTAGAACTCAGGAAAATCAGCAAGGAAAAATCAAACAATCCTATCAAAAATTGGGCAAAGGAAATGAACAGAAACTTTCCAAAAGAAGACAGAATAATGGCCAACAAATATATGAAAAAAATGCTCAACATCTCTAATCATCAGGAAAATGCAAATCAAAACCACAATGAGATATCACTTATCTCCAATGAGAATGGCCTTTATTAACAAGTCCCAAAACAATAAATGTTGGCATGCATGTGGAGAGATAGGAACACTCCTACATTGCTGGTCAGACTGCAAACTAGTGCAACCTCTGTGGAAAGCAATATGGAGATACCTTAAAGCGATACAAGTGGATCTACCATTTGATTCAGCAATCCCATTACTGGGCATCTACCCAAAAGAACAAAAGACACTCTATAAAAAAGACACCTGCACTTGAATGTTTATAGCAGCACAATTCACAGTTGCAAAGATGTGGAGTATTTCTTGTCTAGATGCGAAGTTGGCCCTAAAGCTCACCTCAATTGCATTATATTAATAGTAAATTGTTTGTCATAAGCAAAATATTTCAATATAATTAAAGAACATGGTACTTATAAAAGATTTTAGTGGTGTCCATATTTCTGATTTTTCTCTTATGCCATAGAGAGGAGGAAATAAAAGGACTACTAAAAACTAGGATAGGGAATAATTCTTTCCATTGCATTTCTCATCCGGATTCTTTGATTGGACTGAGTCTCGCTTCTGTTGGAACAGGAAATTTCTCAGTTGGAACTGAAGGTTGTAGTGAGCCTCAATCAATGCAAGGACATAATGGACTCTCCAACCCTCCTTAGGAAACAGTGTGAGTCCAAATACAATGGGTTTTCAACAAAAAAGTCCCCCAAGCAAATGATGGCTAGATGATGCTTAATCACGAACCTGGCAAATGTCCATTACCTAGATGTGAAAAGAATGGCCTTGGGAAATTCTCTTCAATTCTAAGGCCTCAATTCCCTCCTCTCTATCATGGGGACTTGGAAATAGATATGAATAAATAACATTTATTGATTATGTACCATGAACTTAAAACTACAGTCAGTTCTATCACCAAACTGACCCTACAAGTCACATGTCTCCTAGAGAAGCTGAGGTCAAAAGAATTTATGTGGCTTCCTACAGTTATATTGCTAATAAATATTGCAGCTGATATTCAAATTCAGGTCTGTCTAATTCCCAAATTGTCTGATTCCAAAGACTCTAAAAGTATTCGATTTGTGTGAATTTTTGCCCCTATCAAACCCCAAGTGGCTTTCATTCAAAATTATGGATGAAAAGTCTGACTGAATCTTGCAGAATAACAAACTTGAAATAAAGTAAACCAAATATATCCCCTTGTTGCTTAATGATATATGATGAAATGAATTAAAACTGTCAAAGTGTCATTTTGGGCAGATTGTGAAAAGAAATTCTTCCGTGAGAAAAGCATATTAATGTATCATTTCTTTTTCAATGCAGCATATTTTTGTCATTGATTTTTAAAGAAGGAACTTTTGGGATTTATTTCTTGAGCACCTGCCATTCATTTTCATATTTTTAACAAATATTTATTGGGTACCTATTATGGGCTAGTTATGTGGTGGAGATACAGAAGTGAAAACAATAACAAGTAAACAAATTATATGCACACAAACATATACATCTCCACATACGTATATATATATATATATACATGCATATATACATATGTGTGTGCATATATATACACATGACACACACACACATACATAGAAGTAATGATGGGTGCTTTGAAGAAAAACAACTGAGGTAAGAGACTTAAAGAGAGGTGAGTGGCAGAGAAGTGGATGTTTAGATTGAGTGGTCAGAAAAGACCTGCGGAGATGCCAGGCACTGTGCCATGTGCTGAGGATCCAGCAAAGAGCAAAATAAATCCAATTCTTTCCTTCAAGGAGTTCACAACCTTGAGATGAAGGAAAATATTAATAAAATCACATGAATGTATAATTACTATGATAAGTGCTCTGGAGAAAAATTATAGGATGCTATGAGAGCCTATTGAAGGGGGAGGTGGTCTAATCTGACAGATAAGAGAAGTTTTTCCCTGAGTAAGTGGTATTTCATTAGAGATCTCAAAAATGAGAAGCATTAAAGAGGTAAAGGCAGGATTGGGAAGTGTTTGAGATGGAGTAGTTTACTGTAATTGAGGGATGCAGTTGAGGCCTAAAATACAGGGTGAAAATGGGGTGAGACCAGGTTTCAGAAATGACTCAGGGGCTAGATTATATAGGGCCTTGTAAACCACTGTGTCTATATGGAGCTTTATTTTATGAACCAAGAGGAGATATTGTAGGCTTTTAATGGGGATTACATGAGATAATCAGATTAGCATATTGAAATAAATGTGTTGGTTGCAATGTAGATGACTGTCTGGAGGAAAGCAAAAGTGAGTCTTCTAAGTAGGAAGGCTAGTTAGAAAGCTACAGCAATGTTTAAGATGAGACATGTTAATGGTTTGCACTAAGGGTGGTGGTGTAGGTAGAGAGCAATGTGCCAACTTGAGACATGGGGGGCAATTAATAGGTCTTAGAGATGGATTAAAAGCTGTCTAAGTTAACCTCCAACTTAAAGTACTAGATGGATAACAGTGCCATTCAATGAGAAAGAAGACACTAAAAGAGTATCATATTAGGTTAGGGGAAGATAATGTTGTGAATGAGGTGCCTTTGAGACATTCAAATGGAGACATGGGATAGGTGATTGTATGGACAGTCTGTAAGAGAAGAGATCTCACCTGGAGATATAGACTTGTTGTATGTTAATGTATGACTGGCAATCTTTTCTACCTAAAACTGTTGGGAGGCATACAAATACTGAAGGTGACTTACACTAAAATCAACCATTAGCCAAGACACTTAAAATTCTTCTTTTAAATACTCATTGACTTCTTCCCAGATATGGCAATACTTGCAAATAATTTTGGATTCGTAATAAATCCTTATTCTGATGCTGAGGATAAAATGAAATTATAAGTATCATTCTGCAGGTCAGCTGGATATTCCAAAGCAAACTTTATGGAGTAGCCATGGTTTGGTGTTGAGGGTTAGGGTTGAGACATGAGAACCCCAGGAGTGGGACAAGACTTTGCCAAAGAGCAACCTGTGGACATGCCAGTTCACTGAGCAAAAGCTGCTCAACCTTGAGGGGGACATTCCACCAATCAGGGATATCTGCAAATAGACCCCACCTTGAAGCCTGAGGGCTACAGCCTGGATGTCTTCAAACTGACTGAGCTTGTAATCCGAAGGCGAAGAGAATGACCAAAGGATGTCACTCCAGCAAATAAGAGCAGTTTGCTATTGTAAGCCTGAGGCAATGTTCCTATCTCTCTCCTGAGTTCATGTCTCAGTAAATTAAGAACTAGATAAAGTAGAAAGAAGATCTCTTTGTTCCCATTTAGATTATACACCCTACTGCTAACTCATGAGCTTTTCATGTGAAATCATTGTAATCCATAACATGAAAAAGAATAAAAACAGATACTAGACTTCAGTCAGTACCACCTGGCTCATGGAAATGCTGGTGGTCCCCTGACCTCCTCACACCCTTTCACCTTACTTTTTGCATCTGCATCTTTGTCTCTCCCATCTCTTGCAATGCACACTGCCCAGGGACCCGGTTATATCGGGGGTATCGCGAACCCCCGATAGTTTGGGTCATGTGATGGGATCCTCTACACTCATCCTACAGAGCCCTTTCAAACTGGTCTGTGGGTGGCATAGTGGCATATTGGCAAAGCAAAGAGAAAAGAAGCAGTTCCCACTTCTTTCTCCTCTGTATGCTTCCATCTATCATATAGAAGTCACAGCCTGTATTACATTGTGTTTGCCAAAGATGGCCACAACAATATCTCCTATCCCATGTGCTTTTCCTGCAATGTATTATTAAAAGTCTTTCTATTGAGACAAGGGGTCTATCTCCCTTCTCCTTGAGTCTAAGTGAGTTTGTGATTTGCTCCTAATCAACAGAATATAGTAGAATGACACTAAATAACTTCTGAGGCTAGGTCATAAAAAATAAAGAAGCTTCAACCTGGTTAGCTGGAACTTGTGCTTGGAACCATGAGCCACCACGTCAGCTGTCTGGCTGCCCTAAGACCATCATGCTATAAAGAACTCAAACTAGCCCATGTGGAAATATAAAATGGAGAATCCCTGAGACTACATGAAGAGAGAAAGATGCCTGGCCAGTTCCCAGCTATTCTAGCTCCAGCTACTATCTGACTGCACCCAAAGAATAGACCCAGAGCCAGAACTACCCAGCTGAGGTCTTCCCAAATTCTTGACACACCAAAAGTGTGGGAGACAATAAACTGCTTGTTGTTGTTTTAAGCCACTAAGATGTTGGATGATTTATTATGCAGTAATAGATAGCTGCATAGATAATTGATGATGTATAAGAAACCTAAATGTGGTAGTCTTTAGGACCAGGCAGGAAGCAGAAGGTGGAAGGGCCTCAAGGAGATTGTTGGAAAACTGGGAGGAGAGGAAAGCAGTTGTTATTGAAAGCTAGAGGATACTGGAAAGTTTACTAACACTATTTCCTGTAGTAATGTGGAAAATATACATAATAAGCCTGATGATTTAGCTAAGGAGATTTCCAGGCATAGTATTGAGGATATTGCTTGGCTTTTAGCTGCTGATACCAAACTGAGAGAGGATGAAGAAGAACTGAAGAACAAGCTATTAAGTGTCCAAGCAGAATTTGGAGGAAATGTAAAGAATCTGGAATAAGTTTTTTTAGCCTGCAAAGGGTTCTCAAATAAGAATGGGTCTTATGGGAATACCATATCCAGGGTGAGGCTGTAAGATTCTTTGTTAACACTTGAGAAATATCTAAAGCAGCACCTCATAAGCTCTTTCAGACAGACGATAGGCCTTATACAGATAAGAACATGCCAGGAGTTAGCTACTCTCCCAGCAAAACAGGTCCCAGGCAGGATCGTTGCAAGAGATTTGGAAATAATAGAGACAGAGACAAAGTATACTTTAAAGTGATGGGAGAGTCAGGTGTCCTCCAGCATTCCCATGAGCCAGGAGGCCGTGAGTGAAATCCCATATCAGTATTTATTGGTACAGCAATTAGTTGTTAGTGGTTACAGATTTATGTGTACAGATCATTCGTTTAGGTTTCAAGGCTCCCCAAAAGTTTCTAAAGATCCCTTAATTAATTCTATCTATGTGAGCAAATAGTTATAAAATTTTTCTAAGATAAACTTCTTAAGTCCTAAGTTAAGAATAGACTTAGCTGAGTATACAAGTTAAAGATAAAACTGCCAATTAACAGAAAAGCTAAAGCAGAAATATAGAGACCATATATTTCTTAATCTAGTTTCTCATTAACTGAGACATGTGGTCAGGAGTGAAGTAGGAACTGTCCTTGAGGCTAATTGGTTTTAGCTGCAGGAGTCTGCTGGGCTGGCATTCTTTGATCAATCCTTAACCTGTGACCCCATGCCAAGCTCTGCCTTGCACAAGCTCCAGGTGCTGGCCTGCAGGTCTTGAGACAGGCGTCACCTTGCATTGGCTCCTGATCAGTGATATGCCCCCCTTGTTGCTAAGCAGCTTTTGGTCTGTGAATTAACATTCTGACAGATTCCTTCAAGGCAAAGCCCTGCAAAATTCCTGAAACTTTCCATGTCTCTTAATTCTGTATTCCAACAAGAACATGCCTTGGAGATTCTCTCCTTTAAACAATTGGCTTCTAAGAATATTAATGGTGTTGGGCCACAGCGGCCTCATAGGGAGCCTAAAGTAACAAGGGCTTATCTTTTTTTCAAATTGACAATAATCATATATATTTATGGAGTACAATGTGATGTTTTGATATATGTTTCATTGTAGAATGATTAAATAAAGCTAATTGACATATCCATCACTTCACATACTTATTCTTTTGTGCTGAGAACATTTAAAATCTCTTTTAGCAATTTTGAAATATACAAGACATTATTATTAACTATAGCCAACTTTTTGTGCAATAGATATCTAAAACTTACTCCTCCTGTCTAACTTAAACTGGGCTTATTTTGAAGAGATTTGTGGGGATAGCTTTTGTCTAATGAAGGGAATTATAAATTGATACACAAGAAGCTCCCAAAAGTTTTTAAGGAATTGTATATGCTTGGATTGAAAACAACAAAGACAGTATAAAATCACAGGAAGTCTTTAGACTCCTAATCTTTTCTGGACAGGAAATAGGCTAAAAAGGTTACTCTGTTGCAAACAAGTGCCACTTCTTATAAAAAAAGAAAATAAAAAAGATGACTCAAACAGCAGACTACGAGCCTAGAGAACAGAGCCAAAAACCAGAGAGGACAACTCCAAGGGATATATCTACCAATCAAGGATCTACCAATGTGGACCTTTCCAGATTTTAGACTTCCTATTAAACAACGATTGCCATGCCTCTTGTGTGCCTCTTGTTTACTGTATTTTTGAATGTTAGAGTCTATAGCAGTTTTCCTATGCATGTGTCCATATTGTTTGTTGAATAAGTGGGGCAGATAACTAGTCTCTTTAGTTTACATGTTTTCATGTTGAACTTTACCCAAAGTGCTTAACTTGAGGTGCCTTATCTGACTTTGACGATGATAACGTGAGTTTTGAGCTACATTTAAAAATTTTTAATATATATATATCAATTGACACATAATTGTACATATTTATGGGGTATAGTATGATATTTCAATATATGTATACAATGTGTAATGATCAAATCAGGATAATTAGTATATCCATCACCTGAAACCTTTATCATTTCTTTGTGTTGGTAATATTCAAAATCTTCTCTTCTAGCTATTTGAAAAAAAACCCCAATAAGTTATTGTTTACTATAGTGCTATAGAACACAAACATTTATTCCTCCTATATAGCTGTAATTTTGTATCCATTAACCAACCTCTCCTTATCCCTCCCTCCCTCTACCCTTCCCAACCTATGGTAAACCACCCTTCTACTCACTACTTCTATGAGATCAACTTTTTCAGCTCCTTCAAATGAGTGAGAACATATAGTATTTCTCTTTTTGTGCCTGACTTATTTCACTTAACATAATGTCCTCCAGGTTCATCCATGTTGTCACGAATGACAGGATTTCATTCTATTTTAAGGCTGAATAGTATTTCATTCTGTATATATACCACATTTTCTTTATTCATTTATCCATTGATGGACTTGTAGGTTGATTCTATATCTTGCCTATTGCAAATAGTGCTGCAATAAACATAACAGTGCAGATATCGCTTCAATTTCCTTTCCTTTGAATATGTACCCAGTAGTGGGATTGCAGAATCATATGGTAGTGAAGAAACGCTATATTTTTTTCTGTAATGGCTATACTAATTTACTTTTCCACCAGAAGTGTATTGGAGTTCCCTTTTTTCTGAATCCTTGCTAGCATTTGTTATTTTCTGCCTTTCTAATAACAGCCATTTAACTGTGGTACGATGATATCTCATTATGGTTTTGATTTGCATTTTCCTGATGATTAGTGTTGTTGAACATTTTTTCATATACCTGTTGGCTATTTGTATGTCTTCTTTTGAGAAATGTTTATTCAGATCCTTCGGCCACTTTTAAATCAGATTATTTGGTTGTCTGCTGTTGAGTTTGAGTTCCTTGTATATTCTGGATATTGATCCCTTATTGGATGAACAGTTTGCAGATATTTTCCCCCATTCTTCAGGTTGATCTGCAGTTTAGTTCAATGCGTGTAATCAGTATTTCGGCCATGAAAGCCTTTTATAAGTCATTAATTATTTTCCCTTGTCTGGAAAAGAAAATAAAATACCAATAACAAAAAAATTCTAGCCTTCTATTTTACTATTTTTGTAGGTATGCATTTAATATTGGAGGTCTTAGGAAAGGGGATAAGTATATTTAGCAAGTATTGGAGGGATGTGAATTATTGTGGAAAGAAGGGGGCCTATGGCAGAATATATTTGTCAAAGATGGCCACAACAATATCTCTCATCCACGTAGTTTCTTCAGTGTGACTTTGAAGTTCTTCTTACTAAGATTTGGGGGTCTGTAGGGGTCTATGTCCCCTCCCTTTGAGTCTAAGTAGGCTTATGCCTTGCTTGTAACTAATAGACCGCAATGGAAGTGACACTGTATGACTTCCAATGTGAGTTCATAAAAGGTGACACAGCTTCTGCTCTGTTCACTGGCACACTTGTCCTTGTAGTCCTGAGCCACCATATTAAAAGTCCATCCACCCTGAGGCTGCTATTCTGTAAGGAAGGCAAGCCACATGGAAAGGCCACGTGTAGGTACTCTGATTAGCAGTTCTAGTTCTCCCAGCCTAGGCACCAGACACGTGAGTGAACTGGTGTCTGGCCAGTGGTGCTCCCTGCAATGAGCTGCCTCTATCTCCTCTTAGCCACCTGAGATACATCATCACTGCCTAAGGCTTCAACATCCACCCTTTTATAGGAATCATATCACTGAAGAACTAGCAGCACTGTAGTGTAAGGACATGTTGATAGGGGATGTAACTCCTGTTTGAAAAATAAATATCTTGACTTCATCTCAGTAATGATGTAATAGCAGGAGACTAATGTCATACCTGATGACATTCTCAGAGATACCATGTCAGAGAATCACATTTACTCATCAGCCAATCTCTTCTCTGTGATAAAACCAAACACAAATGTGCTTCCTTTAAAAATAAGTATCTGAACCATACAAGAGAAAGAAATTAGTGGGTGATCTCTTTGAAACTAGATTCAGATGTATCTAATATATGCTCAATATATCCTTAATAAATCCTTGTTTATTGCCTGATAATTCTTTTTCCACTTTATAGAAGGATCTTCTGGTAGCTAGTAAACCCAGACTCACTTAATTCATGATTTGGTCTAAATAAAATGATTTATACTTAACTTTTTCTATGGTCTGCATTTCATAGAGTCAAGTGTGTTCATAATTGTATACAATTTTAGGGCAAAATAATCTAAACTAAAAAAAGGAAATATGATCTCTACAAATAAATATTAGAGTAGACTTATAGATAGGTAAAGATTGTGAAAGAATACAAACAAAACCTGTCCTGGTTAGAAAAGTGAGACTCTCTGTCCTATGAGGTAGTTTAGTTATCTCAATTTAAAATAATCAGTGAGGGGTAAAACCCTATATGGCAATCTATAAGAATTATTCCCAGGTAGAGTACTTAATATCTACTTTTTTCTTACTTTCTTAAATGAAGAAATTGGCAGAGGGATAAAAGAAGAGTGAGTAGGAGAAGTTTCTCTTGGATATAGCTGACCCTGCTTCTCTCGCCTTGAAGCACTGAAAACTTCTCTACAGCCAGGCCCTCTGCTTGGAAGTTTATACTAAATCTGTCAATCCATTATTTATCAGCCATCAGCAGTAACATTGAATGAGGAATCTCCTACTATAAGGTGGGTGCTGGACTTGGTTCTGGAAGCATAGTAAAGGATAAGATCTAGTCTTAAACTTTGGTCACTGCTTTTTTTTTTGTTTTGAGGGGCACAGAGAACTAAATAGAGTATAATGTGAGATATATTATTGAAATATGTACGAAAATTTATTGGGGTTCAGATGAGCCTGAAGTCGCCAGAGTTGGTGAGGGTATCTATAGTAATATTGCTGAGATATACAAGGCAATGCACAAATCATCCTTGATTCCCCTAATCTGAAAAAGGCTCTGTAGCTACCTACTTATTTTTAGTATTAATTTTCTTTTTTTCTTTCTATTATATTTTCTTTAATTTTGTTTTCCATTCACATTAAAGAATAGGTGGTCAGGGACTTTGGATTTTGATAGCTGATTTCCACTATTATCTTCACTCACTAGAGTGAGCTCCTGGGACCCTGTCAAAGTCATCTCTGTAGCCCTATTCCCTACTCCCTATACACTGCCTGCACTCTAGTAATTGTGTTTTGAAACGATCCTCTTGATTCTGAATAAGGGCTCAGAAAAGTGGTGCTTCCTGGGGGAGAAGAGGAAACAGCAATTGTCCCCTAGCAGATATCCCTCTTTGCCAATTGCAGTCCTTTCTGCAGCCTCTGAATCAATCTTTCCTCCCAAAGAACTTCCATCCCATCCTTCTCACTTGAGATTCCATAACGTGTATGTCGCAAAAGAGCAGAGGAAATCACTGGGCTAGAATCTGAAAGGCTTGGGTTGAATTCACATCTTTACCACCTCCTAAATTTGTGAGTTTGGGACAGTCCTTCAACATTTTTGCTCTTCCATCTCCTCATCTTTAAAATGAAGAGATTGAACATTTGGCCATTTTCTAAGTTTGTGAGTATAATACTGGCTACTATGTCTCCTTGAGACTACTTTGTAGCTGGTTAATATGTTTAAGACTTTTCTTCACAACTAGGGATTAGACAGCATGCAAATAAAGGTATTAATGTCTTCTTACCCCTGCCCTAATACCTTCTGCCAGGGTCAGCTTCATGGGTGTGCATACTATGCAGTCACACAGCGCCAAGTGTTTAGACGGGTCCTGTGCATGGCTTAATGCTCTGCAAAAGCCATCTTGAAATTCGTAATACTTTTTGAACAAGGTCCCTACATTTTTCTTTTGCACTGGGCTCCACAAATTATGAGGCTATCCCTGCTTTCTGCTGTAGTGGAATCAATGCCATTGGCCTCCTGCTTCCATTCCCAGGCTTGATACTTTTCAACAGTTTCTTATCTCCTAATAACCATGCCCAAGCTTTTTTGTGTGACATCCCATGTCCTGCCTTATACTTACTTCTCTCATAGGATTTCATGACCTTTGACTTTGTTCAAGTGCTTCCCTTTGCATAGAATACCCATGTCTTTTCACCTGGAGAGCTCCTTCATGTCCTTCAAGATTTCACTCTGCCATTATCCCATTCAGGATGTCTTTGCTTGATTCCTGAACCAGAACCATAGGTTTCTCCTTAGCTCCTGTAGCATCTGGTACATGCCTCCATAATGGAACCTACTGTGTCATATTATACTCAGCTATTTACATTGTCTGCCTCTTTCATGTAACTTTCAACTGCAGGGACCCAGTCTCACATAGCTTGATATCCCCAGTATCTAGGGCAATACTTGGCTGAATCTTCCTACATTGAATAGATATACAGTCTATGGCCATACCACCCTGAATGCGCCTGATCTTGTCAGAATACATATACAGTAAATACTTAAATGAATGGTAGAAAAAAGTTTTTTGTAATATGAAAAATCATCTCCTTATTTATTATGTGGATTATTTTTGCATATTGGATTTATTTAAAATTAGGGCAATCCTAAACTCAACAATGTCACTCAAAAACTGAGGTATTTATGATCTATATTTGAAATATTGTCCATTGTTTTTGCCTAGTATTAAGCTAGTGAGCAGCCAGATAGTGTGAAATTTAGATTTACCCTATTAACAATTTTTGAAGAAAATGCCTGCTTCTTCTTTGCAAAGAAAATAACTGGAATAGACAGACACTCTAGAATATAAACATTTTTTTAATTTATGCATCTATTTGCAATTCAAAATAATAAAGCTATGTAAATTAGAAGTCAGTATATATTAGATATATTCAAATATTTCACCAAATAAATTAGACCTTATCAGGTATTGCCCATAGCAAAAGACTAAGGTGTATTTGCATAACATTAGAGTATTTGAACTCATATGCCATTCATTTGGATTTGGCAAAGAAAGTAAAATCCCTATAAATCTATGGTTTTACCAAATGTCAATTTTAAGTCTTGAAATTCTAATTAATGGAATATTCTCTTCACAAATCTCTTAAAACAAATTAATGCCTGTACTGTGGTGCTGTGTACCATATAGCTATCATTATACAAAATCTCTTTCCTTGCCTTGCTCATACATGTTATCATTACAAGCCTCTGCATAAAAATAAAATGGCAGCAGGACCTCTTATTCATAACAAACTTCACCCTCAGTAACAGGGGAAAATGTGTGGGCAAGGGAGAACAAACAGAACTCAGTTGTGATATGAGCAGAAATCCTGGAACTGATGTTGCCACATCAGCCTACAAATGGCTGAGGTGACAGCATAGGGAGTTGGGCTATGACTCCTAGTTATCCCTCAAAACCCATTTTTTAGTTTTCTCCCAGTGATGGATCTTCCTTTAGTTCAGAGTTAAGTTAAGCACTACCGGACTATTGACATTTGGGGCCAGGTAATTATTTGCTTTTGGAAACTGAGCTTTGCATTTCAGGATGTTTAGCAGCATCCCCAGCCTCTACCCACTAGATGCCAATAGCACCCCTCCCCTGAGTGGTGACACAAAAATGTCTCCAGACATTGCCAAATGTCTCCTGGAGGAGCAAAATCACTCCTGTGTGAGAATCCCCATTTTAGGTGGTCACATGTGTGCATATGGAGAGACTGCATTTTCTAGCTTTTCTTGCACCTATGTGGGGTTATACAACATATCTACTGTCAGGAAATTGAATTAGCTCAAGCTTCAAATCAGAATCTAATCACTTCTTGCCACCTCCAACACTACATGCTTGTCTGAGCCACCCATTAGTAGCTCAGCAGAATCATTCCCACCAGAATTATCACAATAGTCTTCTACATGGTTCCCTGGCTCCCAACCACAATGTCTATTCTCAACATAGTAACTAGAGGGATCCTGTTTAATTGCAAATCAAGACATATCTTCTTCAGCTCAAAACTCTCCAGTGGCTGTTACCTCACAAGTCCTTGTAATGTCCCCTTTACCTCTTAGATCATAACTCCTGCTGCTGTCTCTTGAACCCAGGGGTCAGCACACATCTTCTGTAAAGGGCCAGATAGCAAATTTTTTAAACTTCATGGGCCATGCAATCTCTGAAATCTATACCTTTTTAATGTATATTTTGAATCTAATTTTCTATACTAAAATATTTACTTCACTGTACTTTGGACCACACCTCACCTACAGCATCGTATTATTAATGGACTAGAAGTAATTATTTAAAAATAGTCGTTTGGTTTTCTGCTCAAAATCTATGAAGCAGAAATGTTTTCACTTAATGTCAGCTGTAGTCTTAGAGGGTAGTTTAGAAATCGATAACATGGTTGTGATATTTCAATTCCTCAAGAGGGAAGCAATGCCTTGCATATGGAAATTCTTTCCTAGCAATTTCTGTCAATTCTGCTCTAGCTAAAGTGCTCAAAAGACACACTAAATTCTAAGAAGCATGAAGGTGAACATCTTCCATCTGGAATATGAGCTATTCGATTATTAACATCATTTGCCATCTGTTCAGGGTGCAAAGTAAACGTTGAGACTGCAGGGGACAGGTGATTAGAGGATGAACTCAGTGCTGAACTCAAAACAATAATAACAAAAGCATCAATGACAAATCACACCAAGCATTTGCTTGCTTTCTAACTTGGATGATCCTGACTGCCAAATTCTCTGGGCCATTATTGTGCTTCAATCTCTCGATATATACATATGTACACATTTGGTGTCAAAGTGGTTATTGTGTGGGAGATTATCTGTTGTTTACCTGGCTACACCATTCCTGTAGAACCCCTAAGGCTGGGAAGAACTACATTTCCCAGAATTCTTTTCTTGATTGGTTCCAGGTTAGGGTTTGCCAGTGAGGGAAACTTAGAAGATTTGGAAAGTGGAAAGGAGGTAGCAGCCATTATTTTGGGGAGTTGGTGGGGGTTGGATGAGGCTGCTTCGTTAGACACAGTGGCATTCTAGAACTTTCTGTGGACTCCCACTTTAGGATCTTACTTTAGTGGCTAGACATGGTGGCTTCTCAGATTTTTTTGTGAACACCTGCTTTTCCACCCAGAGCTTCATGTTAAAGTCCCATTTTTTAACTATAGCTTTTTAGACCTTCCTGTCCCTAGTTACCCCGCCCCATTTATAGAAACCTTAATTTCTGTATTAAACTCTTTACTTTGGTAATACTTTTAGTATCTCTGTTTTCCTGACTAAACCCAGATGAATATAGATATACCAGTACTCCAGATTTTTAACTACAGAATACCATTTTAATGCAAGTTACTATAGTTTTCAATTAATAATGATTATCATAATGTACCAAGCGTTGGAAAGAAACAAGGATAAAGCGGATGGAGTCCTGCACTTATAGTCAGTGTGGGATTAGGGAAGGGAGTCTAGAACGTGTAGAAAGAACAGTTCTCACTGGGGTCAATTTTGCTCATCAGGGGACATTTGGCAATGTCTGGAGACATTTGTGATTGTCACAAGTGGGGAGAAGGTGTTCTATTGGCATCTAGTGGGTAGAGGCCAGGATACTGCTAAATATCTTGCAATGCAAAGGACAGCCCCCACCACAAAGCATGAATTATCTAGCCTCAAATGTTAACAGTGTTGAGGTTGGGAAACTCTAATATAGACAAATGACTTTAATATAATGTGGTATCTGCCATGGTAAAGGAACACACAAGCCACCAGATAGTATGGAAGAGGTAATGTTATGCTAGAGGAATTAAAGGAAATTTAGATGGCATTCTTTCTGTAATATCATCACAGAATTCACTGCCTCTGTCAAGTTGGTATCTTTCAATCATATTGCATCTTAATCAGGGAAGATTTGTTACAAAGGACAGAAGCCCACTCATGGTAGCTTAAACAAATGTGAAATGTCTTTATGAAATTACTATAAGAAAATTATTATAAGATAATCTCATGAGTTTCCAAGGATAGGGGAGTAATGCCCTATAAAGGTGAGAAGTCTGGGTTCTGGAACCAGAATTCCTGGTTTCAAATCTTGGCTCTGCCACTAACCAGTGTGAGAGCAGGGTAGGTCACTCAAACCTCTGCATGCCTCAGTCTCCTCTGGAGTAAAGTGGAGATAATAGCATCTTCCTTATAGGATTTTTGAGAGGATATAGTGAGATATAAGCACATGAAAAACTCATAACAGTGCCTGGTATATAGTATGTGCTCAATAAATGTTAGCATGATGGTGTAAGCAGGGCTACCTAGCCCAAGAACTCCAATGAGCAAGTCAGAAAATGAGATTATTCTCAATACCTTGGGGCTGTTATTCTTTCCTATTTCTGTTCTTCTACCAGTTTACTTTACTCATGCATCCAACCAGGCCACATTAGCCACAACTTTGTGGGAACCTGTTCAGCTCAAGTTCTCTATCATCTAATTAGGGTATTAGAATCTTCTTTGTTCAAATTCTTGAAAGAGAGAATATCATTGATATCCCAGTTTATAGACTTTTGTTCCTGAGTCATTGGCTAGAAAAAGGGGTAGGATTATGAGATACAAACAGGACAGACTGAGGGCAGGTGAGGAGCAAGCAAACCCTTCCAGGTTGGTGAATGTTCCTGAAAGCCCACCACATAAGGAACCACGGAAGGAAAAAGAATAGAAGGAACAAAAAAATACTGGCCTTAAGAAGTGATGAGCCTGGCTTGTACGACAAGTGTTTTCAATAGAGTGAATTCAGCCTGACAGTTGTACTAATGGCTCCAAGGGAGCTAATTAGAAACAATTGGTTGATATTACAGGGAGATAGAATTCAACTTTATATGAGCATGAACTTTTAACAACTCTGTGACTGAACATAGAACATACCACCTTGGAAGGTAATGAATCCCCATTGCTAGAGCTAGTCAAGTATTTAACCATTTGTTGGTGACACTGGATGCGTTAGGGGAGTAGGTGGCCACTTATGTACCTTCTATTTGTGGGAATTTCTAATTGTGTGTAAAAATTGCTAAGGTAATAAGTCTAAGAGGGCAAACCACATTGAAGGTGCTGACCCAAGTTCAGGAAAGATGTATTCTATAAGCTATGTCCAGCTATGGCCCTCCATGACCTCTCAGAAATTTCTAGTCATTCTAATCCAGTTGTGAGAAACCCTACTCTAATCAACCACAACACTATTTCTGTTCATATGTATTTTCTCTTTCAATTATCTTTGGTTTGCATAATATTTTATTTCATCATTTCTAAGAGTTTCAATTAAGCAGCACGTCCCTTGTTGCTGCTATAATTTTGAAGATTCTAATATAGAGTATATAAAATATATAATGTATAGTAAGAAAACTTTCCAAATAGTATCATGTAACCTAACATTATGTAAAGAATTAGGCACTGATGTGTATCTTTTTAGAGGCCAACAAAAAATGTTCATGGAGGCCTGTCTTTATATCCAGTTTTAATACCCTAGAGGCTCCAAGCAATAACATCAACCTTCCAAATAGCCACTTCTCTCTTTCCTCTCTTCCCTCCCACTGTTCAATTTCTGCTGGAAGGAGCTCAGAGGGAGGAGAGTCAATGCTGTTCGCAGTCAAAGTTTTGTGAGTTGTTTGTTTCTGCAGGGGGCTCAATAAAGTCAAGAACTAAGAACTCAATAAAAAAGGATCAGATCTCTGTTTGGTCTGGCTCGTGCTGCCTTCCTACCAACTTTGAAGAGATAGGTTAGGTTCATGATGAAATCACCCAGGTGTGTCTTGGAGAAGTGCTAGGAGGTTTCGAGCAGAGGGGGAGTGAGGCATGTCCTGAGGAAAGAGACATCTATGGGTCATCACATCATTGCTTTCCACAGCTGCAGAACAAACATATTTCTCCAGGTGAAAAAACTATAAACCTGCTGTCTCTGGCCAGTCTTATTTCCTTTTGACTTTGAATCATCTTGGTAAGCTAGCTCTTCTTTAATGAATATGGACTGTAGGTTCTGTTTTAAAATTAGCAGTTACTGAAGCAGGTGAACACTGTAAACCATCAGGAGGCACTTTCCTATTGCTTCTCCTAAGGACAAAGCAGTGGACTGAACCAGAAACACAGTTTATGCTCCATTTTTCTGGCTTATTATTTAGTTTTGTAGATCATCTGTGCCCTAGCTCTCTTCTACTTTCCCTGCAACCATTCGTTTGTTCATTAGCACTTCAGCTATAGCTTCATGTAAGCAGCTCTTGCGAGAGGAAAAAAGGTGGAGAAGGAAAATGGAAAATAATGGATAAAATGAGACTTTGTTTCTCTTTTTGGTGAAATATCTGTAGTGCATTTTTAAGATATCCCCTTCTCTCTGCTTCATTACTATGGTTACCAGATTTAAGATTTCAGACAGAAAATTTGTCAGCAGGCCCAGAGGGAAGAAGATTGATTGCAGTAAACACAGAAGACAGAGATTGGTCACAATTCGAAAATAATGCTGGTATCTGTTGATCTAATTGTTGACCAACTGAGTTTCTAGTTAAGAAGGTGTGTGTGAAGGTATGTAACACAGTACTTGGCACATAATGGGGAGTCTGCCTCCCTTTCTTTTTCAAACTTACCAATGCAATAGTTGTAATCAGAGGCATAGAGAACACCTTATGTTGCTCTAAGAAGATATATTTTCATAGAAAATGGACTTAACTCCTGGGTTGGTGGCTCTTTCTTTCCCCTCAGCTGTGTGCCTTGTAATAAGACAAATGTTGTGTCCAGCTGAGGATCATACAGGTTAAAGTCTGAAAACACAGGTCACTGACTGATGAGCCCACTGGCTCACGGGCATCACATTGTATACATATGTCACAATGTATACATATCAAATCAAGTTGTATACGTTAAATACATATGATTTCTAATTGTAAACTATACCTCAATAAATCTGGAAAAAGATAAAACAATCTAAGGATGCATACATAATACACACATAGACACACGCAAACTTTTTTTGCTATGACCCAAAGTAGGAAATATTTTCCATTACCAACCAGGACACATACATACGTATACTCATACACACATTAATATATCTAATGGAAACAAAAGTTTCACAAAGTAGTATTTTTCCAAAGCAGGATGCACTAGTATTTTCTGTTCTTTGTCCTAATTTTTACTTTTTTCAAAAATTCTGGTGGTAAGCTATTGAACTGACTTCATGACCCCCAACTCAATCACACCCCACAGTTTGAAAAGTACTGCTTAAATGGCTCCAATTGTTTTCTTTGCTGTCACTATTCATTCATCAAAATTTACTGTGCACGTACCAGATGACAGAAATGTGCTAGTCATGGAGAAATCTAAAAGAGAGGTGTCCACTTGCATGGAAGAGTCCTAATAATGGATTTTAGTAAGAAGCTACTAGTATAGTAGTAAATGCTTCCATGTCTTCAAAAGTTTATCAGGAGACAAAACCCTCTATTACAAGAAATAAAATCTAGTATTCAAGGTTTCTGAATTCATTTTTTTTTTTTTTTTTTTTAGAGACGGGGTCTCGCTCTTGGTCAGGCTGGTTTCGAACTCCTGACCTTGAGCTATCCACCCGCCTCGGCCTCCCAGAGTGCTAGGATTACAGGCGTGAGCCACCGCGCCCGGCCTCTGAATTCATTTTTTTGCTTATCCATTAACTGCCTCCAGGATAAAATTTTACCCTGGATTCCTTGCCTCCAGGATAAAAATGCAGAGCCTATTGGCACAAATTACAAGGCTTTTTATAATCAGACCCTAATGGATTGTTCCAGTTTCATTTTCCATCATTCCTCATTACATATCCTATGCATTAGCCACTCTCTGTTCCCTCGATGGCCCAAACTTTTTCATTTCTCCATGCCTTTCCATGTGCTATTCTTTCTATCCAGTGATTCTTTTTGACTTTTGTTTGCCTGCTGAATTACAATTCACCCTTCCATCCTCAGCTCAAATTCCAGCTCCCTCTAGGAGGTTCTCTTCCTCCTGATTTCTGCCACTTTCCGTTAAGCATTAGCCACAACTTTTTTCTATTCTTTTTTAAATGCTTGCATTTATTATGTTTGATTTTAACATAATCCACTTGTGAGTTGTGAGTCTCCTATGTACTAAACAATGAGCAATTAAATTAATCAAACTAATGTACAGGATAATTTAAATTAGAGTCAGATGACATTTCCCATGAGCATGAGAAGACAAGTTTACATGAAGAACTCAATTATATGATCGCAAGTAGCAGTCCATTCCTTTCCCCACAAATTTGTGTGTTGGGCTAGAAATCAGATGCCAATTGGCTGGATTCTTAAGCAGACATAGTTGTCCATGTTTAAAGTGTCCCATATAAGAAATGGCATGGCTTCTGATGACTTAGTGCTGGGTGGTTTTCCACTTTAAGATCCCTGAGTTATGGGCCCTGAGAAGAAACTCAAAATTCACTCAGCAAACATTTCTCAAACACCTAGTATGTACCAGACACCATGACAAGCTTTTCGGATTGAAAGATGTATAACAGCCTCTGCTGCTTAGAAAATTTCTGATAATATTTTCCTGAGGATTTAAAAAAACAGGTGAAGGGAAGAGAAAGAAAATATTTAATGAGTATTGGCTGTGTGCAAGGCACCATTTTTCACATGCATAATCTTGCTTACTCCTAACAGCAACCCCATGAGAAATGGCTGTATTAGACCCTTTTTACAGATGAAGAAGCTAAGACTCAGAATGGCTAGATAGACCATGGGTCCAGATTGCCCGGCAAAAACAGCATCAGCCTGGATTTGGATTCAGCCAGCTGGACTGCTGGCCCTAAGCTTATGTCACTATGCCATACTTCTCTCTCATATTCTTATTTGCATGTTTTGAAGAGAAAAGGTATATTTTTTTAAGAGGACAGGAATGCAGTGGCAAAGTTATTACAGAAAAGAGTGCTATAATGAAACATGTTCACAGTGTACTTGGCTGGGATGAAGAAGGCTGGCTTTATGACAAGGATTTTTGTAAGTTTTTTTTTTTTTTCATCAATCTGTCCTAAAAGACAGGAAGTGTGAAAGAGCATTTGATGATTTTATGCTGAATTAAAGCATCTGAGGTCTGGCAGCCAGGAACTGGCTGTACAACATTCAGCAAACCTTATAAACTCCCTATGGAGATATCACTGCCAAACTGCCGTAATTTAAAGCATTTTGTGCTTTCCAGAATAAAGTTGTATGGCTATTTAGAATGATTGTTTTACTACAATACATGCATGCACAGTTTAATCTTGTTAACAAAGGTGAAGCTCCTCACTCTGGCATGGATTCTGTTGCATGACATTTCAGATTGTTTCCTGCTTGTGTATGTGAACACAGCACTAAAAGGGAACCTTCTCAGAGTTACACGAAAAGATGTTTCATCTGGTTTCCATTTGGTTCCCAGCACCCACATGATAATTCTAGGTTACTGCATAGCTAGTACTTACTCTTCTTAAGAGAAACAACACAACAAGCAATATAGGATTATTCTATATGCTGAAATCTTTCACAGTGAAAAATAAATCAAATTTAGTGAAAAACACAAGCAGCCATAGTAATAAACTTAATATTTCTTCCCAAATTAAAAATTTTTTTTAAAGCTTTGGAGCATTTTTCCATGTCTTAATAGTGTGCCTTGTTTTAGACTATGCATATTGTAATATGCATACATTTAAAAAATGGACTATTGGTAATGTGTCCTAGAGTAACACTTCTCAAGCTTTAATGCACTTGTGACTCTCCTGGGAATCCTGTTATAATGCACATTCTGATTCTGCAGGGCTAAGGGGGGCCTGAGAGGCTGCATTGCTAACAAGTTCCAGGTGATGCTGATGCTGCTGGTCAACTGATGACATTTTCAGAAGCGAGGCTTTAGAGCAGTTCTCAAACTTGGCTGCACATTGGGATCACCTGAGAAACCTTAAAAACACAAGATATCTAGCCTCTACATCCAAAGATTCTTATTTTATGGTCTGCAGTGAGGTCTGGACATTTAAATTTTAAAAAGCTCCCAAGTGTTTCTCATATGTAGCCAGGATTGAGAACCCTGCTCTAGTGGGTTACCTTGTTTCTAGAAAATACCAGAGCTCATTTCTGGTGTGACTTCTGTTGCTCTTGGACAAACCCAGCAGCAGCAGATACAGTGAAATGAAGTGAGAACATTCAATAATTTAACCTCCTAATATTTACACCCACATCAACTTCTTGAAAAGCAATTAAGTCATACACCCAACAAAATTCATGTCCCTGTTCATTACTGGTGCAAATAATCATATTTTGGATCCCTTATTTGCTATCTCTTCTAAATTAAAGAACTTTATATAAAGTAAAATAGCTCACTTACAAAAGAAGAAAATTCCTAGTTAAAAGGCTTTTCTGGCTATATTGTCTTTTGGGTTGTACTAGCTCTAATTAATTACTCCCAACAGGAATAACATCTTTGTTAATAAGCAGGTTTTCTCAAAACCCCAGTCCTCTTTGTGCACAGCATTTCTCTGTCCCTTAGAGTTTTTTTTTTTTTTTAGCAATATAGGATTTACTTTTGTAAAAAGCATGTTGACAAATATTAAATGTTATGTTTGCATTTTGAACAATATAAATATAAAACACAAAACATCCAATGTTAAAGACTGATCTCCCATGAATTGACACTGAGTATTTTATATTTTATAGAAGGGAACTTTCAAATTTTTGTCATTATTCCTCACCAAAATCTTCATAAAATTTAAAAGGCTGGTATTAAAAGTAGGGTTCCTTTTTTCTTAAATATTCTAAAACATGCCAGTTTGGATTAGCTTTTAGACTTTCAGGACATGAAAGATATACAGATAGAGTACCCAATAATATGTTTTAACACATTTAGGATAAAGTTGTTTACAGTTGTGACAGAAATACCTTTGACTTTCAGATATCAGAAAAAAAAATACCCTAAGCAAACATAAATGATATTTTGGGTCAAGTTACTTCTTAGTACAAATAATACTAATCAATTTTTATACCAAATTCTTAAAAGCATTTAAAAATATTTGCGTTCTATAATTGTCAAACAATGTATTTATGTGGTAGAAGAAGATACAAGAATAGAAACAAAAAATCTCAAACTATCCCAAGTCCTAAAATAAGCAATACAAAATTTGCAAATTAAGAAATTATCAATGTTGCTTGGAAAATATACCTTACTTTTACTCTCAAATTCACTTTGACTACTTGACATATAATTTAATGCTTAAAAAAGACTATAGCTAAATTATTTAGTGATATTTGTAGAGTGTTACTTCTCTAGGTAGACATGCTTCACACAGTTTCGGTTAATGCTGAGAATTCATTTAATAATTTTAATCACAATTTATGATTAACTGATTAATAACTTATTCAGTAATTTAGATGTCATAAGGACCAATAAAAGGAATAATCTGATAATTGCTCATTGTGTAATTCTGCCCATTAGTAATACTAAGTCAAGAATTTGATAAGATACTCCACTCAGTTGAATTACATTTCCATGTGTGTGATTGATCAACAACAACAAAAATCAGGTACACAATGTCAAGCTTTTTCCTTTTCCTTTTTTTTTTAAGAGCAGCTCAATGATTTTGGGGGTTGGTTAATACAATACAGAGAACATAATGGAAGAGTACAAAATGGCACTTAACACCAATGCCAGTACTTATCTCGTTATGGTTATAACTAAGGATATTAATTTTTGTATTATTTGCTGAACATAAATCAAAGCCATTAACTTGAATGTGAGGTATATACACAATACATACATAACCTTATACAAAATACTTTTCATAAGTAACATTACATCTTAAAATATTGAAAACTGAATATCTGTGCTGATTTGTATTTTGACTTAATGGAACAAGAAGAGAA
Source organism: Cheirogaleus medius (assembly GCA_008086735.1). NCBI lineage: Eukaryota > Metazoa > Chordata > Mammalia > Primates > Cheirogaleidae > Cheirogaleus > Cheirogaleus medius. The sequence continues at coordinate 9,687,804 of VBSM01003185.1, forward strand.
CATTCAACTAGGGAGGGTTATACTGATAATAAAGCTCTTGAAGTTCAAAATGTCTTCCTCTCCCTTTTACTTACCACTGGCTACACAATGTCCTGAGAGGATTCATTATGAGAAAAATGTCAATCACAGCTTTAATATCTTACTATGGAAGGAACTAATGAGAAAGCAAATTGAAAGGTGACACTTCACCTTTGATTTCAAATAAGTGGTCTTAATTTTTCTTCTTATAGAAAAAGTTTAAATCAGTTTATTATAAATATATCTAAACCATTAATTTTTGCAGCTTTCACTTCATTTATACAAAGTCTATGAGAAGAGATCAGTAGAGATCATCTAATCTTAAGCCGTGACATCATCCATTCAAGTCCTTGGCACAATCCTTCGCCAGTAAGGGCACAGCATGCCTGGATATGCCACTGGTGATCTTTGATAGAAGTTAGCTTCAAA
>VBSM01003185.1:9688350-9746470 GCA_008086735.1 Cheirogaleus medius
AGCTTTCCTTAGGTCCTCATGTGCTAACATTTTATGGAGTTCTTCTCTAGTTACAGAAATCCTCTCTCTGTCTGTACTGTCCACAACAACTATCACAAACTCCGTGTTAGTATAGTAAGTGTTCCAGGAAGAACGAAGACATTCTTGGCCACCAATATCCCACATTAGGAAATGTGTATTATTAATCACTATTTCCTCTACATTACTTCCTATTGTAGGGGACGTATGCACAACTTCATTCATAGAAAATTGGTAAAGTATAGTAGTTTTCCCTGCATTATCCAGCCCAATAATGTTAACTTTGTGCTCCTGGTGATTGAACAGTCTCCATATCCTGGTGAAGAGAATTCCCATTATCGGACAGCAGACCCCCCTCCTCCAGCCACTGGGTCGCCTGACCTCCAGGGGCTCAGACCGCTGCCGCCAAGAGGAGCTGGGAGAGGACGGTGGCCCGCGAGGCTGGTTGCAGACAACTCGGTGGCGATGTCTGTGAGCCAGGGGAGTGCCCAGGCGGCAGCGACGGGGCTTAGGCCTCCCTCGGGTTCCCTGGAAGCGGCCGACGGCCAGCGCAGAAGTAGCAGCAGAGGCGGAGGTTCCAGCGCGTCTCTCTCCTCCCCCCTCAGCCTTAGAGTTTTTAAGTCTTGGCACTATTGACATTTGGGTCAGATGATTCTTTGCTGCGGGCACCGTTCTGTGCACTGTGGGATGTTTAGCAGTAGCATCCCAAGTTGTGAGAACTAAAAATGCCTCCAGATATTGCTAAATGTCCCCTGGGGCAGGGAGAAAATAGACCCTGCTTGAGAATTACTGCCTTAGATCAAAGGAGGCTTCCATGTCACTGACTTTCACTTTGATCTTGACCACCTCTGTGTGGGAGGCTCTCCACATTCACCTGACGCAATGAGGCCCTTTTGGTGAGCACTGAATGTCACCTTAAAGAGTGTAGTTTTCATTGCCTAATTATTTCATCTCTATTTTATTACTCATAACCAGAGTTTAGAAAAATTTACAGTTAACATTCCAAGACAAAACAAACTTTACAAATGCTGCTTCCTTCCTGAGAATCTCCCCTCCGTGAGAGCTGGAAGTAGTTTGTGCTCTCCCTTCCTAGGAATTGCCACAGCTCCAACTATAACTCTATTATGGTTGTGAACATTCTCTACACTATATTTGAAAATTTTTGTACTTTTTCATCTTATTGATCTCTAAAATTGTGTGAAAACAGGTTGCAAGCAGTTTTCATATCCTCACCACCCCTTATCGAATGCAAAATTCTGTACAAAGCATGCATTCAAAAAATATTTATTGAAGAAATGAATTCTAGGGTTGTACAGCAGCTTAGAGTGAAAACTAAGAAGATAGGGGCCATTTCCTTATATCCACTCCTGTACGGAGCCAGGATCATTTATTTTCTAAATGGTTACACTTGATGATACTTCATCAATCAGCTGGGAAATAATTTCAACTTCACTTAAGCATTTTGTCTCCAAATGAGTTTGTTACAAACAAGAATCACATTGATAGAAGACAAATTAGTACTGTGATTAGACAAATTTATGTCTCTCTGGTGTAATGTCAGAGAAGCACCAGACATCTCTGTCATTCAGTTTGATCTTTTTATGAGTCCAGTTATGTTGAAATAACTACAGCTCAAGTTACCACGAAGAATCTTACACCAATTAAAAGCTAGATAGTGAAAGGAGAATGTGTAAGATATCTACTACCATAGCCTTTATATGATAGTAGTAGAGCTGAAGGCACAGGCTTGATTTTAGGGACATAAAGCAATAAAATTGTATTATGAAAGCTGTTGCTTAGGAAACTCCGTAGCATAGAAATATTTTAGCAATGCCAACTGTAAGGTACAATAGATAGAATGTAGCTGTTCATCTGTCATTTGGAAAAACCATCATTCTGCCCTCAGGGATGCCACTTGTTGCTTCTAGATTCTTAGCTCTCTGTTTCCACACTTACTCTGTTTGATATTTGGTAAGGAGGAAGAAGATGGCGTTCAACGCACTGTGATTGTCATCAGGCCCCTGGTCCAGGAGGCATTGCACCTTAATTTGCTTTTGTTTTTTCCAAAGCAACCCTGAGACAAGGAGTTGCATGCAAGAGGTTTATTTGGGAGGCAATATGGTAAGTGTGGTGAGGAAATGGGGAAGTGGGACGGGGAAAGGAGGAAAGTCAATAAAGGGTGTGTGAATGATCAGTGGGTGACCACTGTTGGCACATGAGGTTTAAACCTCTGAAAGACTCAGACTTGGGCGGGTGAAGAAACTGGGTATTTGGCCACTAACCTCTAGCTCTCATTGGTTGAGGGCCACTCCTGTAGCATTCACCTCCTGACACTTCTGGCCTGCCCTGAATGTGCACAGACCATGCTATAGTGACCAACAGATACTCTCAGAGTCACAGAAAACCATTGCTGTTTGTGGTAGGGAGGGTAATGGCTTCCAAAGATGCCCATGTCCTAATCCCTAGAAACTGTGAATATGTTACTTTACAGGGCAAAGGGGGTTTGCAGATGTGATTAAGAAACCAGAGATGGGGCGAGGGCCCTGGTTTGTTCAGGTGGGCCCAATTTAATCACATGGCTCTTAAAAATGGAGAACCTTTCTCAGCTGTGGTCAGAGAGATGCAATGTTGTGGCTTTGAAGATGGAGAAAGGAGACCATGAGCCGAGGAATGTAGGTGGCATCTAGAAGCTGGAAAAGTCAAGAAATCAGATTCTCCCCTAGGGCTCTGTTATATAAATGAGACAAAGTTGGCCTCTGTGTATTGGCCCCTAGGTTGTTTGTATCTTCTCTATAGTTGAGACCTGTTAACTCAAAAGCCTGCCAGCACCAAACTCAAATTTTATACAATTATTTTAAAAATAGCCCAAACAAGCAGAATTTTATCCATGTAGAGCCTGACTGCTTTGCATAGCTGATGAAAATATGCCTAGCATCTGCTGACCATTGATAAGCTACAGCCTTGTGGTTATAAGGCTCCAAGCCACTGCTGCCCTTTGGAGCTCTCTGATCCAGAGACTCCCCACTGCCCACTGTGCTGCTGCACAGCATCACCTAGACGGGTGAGCTCCCCTCTTATTCCTCTCTTCCCCTCTGGATGGCGGCCCCCAAGCCTCTGGATCATCTCATACTGTAAGGGGCCTCCCCCTCAGACAACCCAGTCCAAGCACCACCCAGTAAAGTCTGTTGTGCATTACTGCCCCCATGGTCATATCTTTTCCTTTGATGAGCCCCTTAATCCTTCAAACTCCCTAACAACCCTCCAGAAGCAGTGCATCCCTGCCAACACCTTGATTTTAGCCCAGTGTGACCTGGCCTAAAGATTTGTAGATAATAAGTTTGTTTTATTCTAAGCCATTAAGTTTGTGGTGATTTGTTATATCAATGATAAGAAGCATTTGTTACTGCAAATAATTCAAACCACAAAGCCATTTTTGTATTTACACTTGTTTAAGACAAGCTTTGCTAAGGTCATAATATGTATTCCAGACTGGAAAAGCTAATTCTAGCAAAATTACAAAAAGGCAAATTAACATGTGTTTATAATGATCTTTGTCTCTAAGGGGGGGCTTTCAGGCAAGTGTAGACTATACAGTTAAGAGTGTTTAAATAGAAGTGCTGAAGCAGCATTTTCCTGATTTTTGTGCCTTATCCAACCTGACTCTTTCTATACAGAGTGATATTTCTACAATTCCAGTCTGATTGTAGCATCCCATCATCTTTAAAAACCTTTTGGTGGCTCCCACTTCTTAAACAATTGAAGTCTTCCTTCCTCTAGGGCCCCATGTTCCCAGCACTTTGTGAGACCCAACTCTTTATGATATAGTGAAAGCACCATGTTGTTTCTTGCATCTGAGCACTACGCAGTGGAGAAGATGCTCTGTCCTCAGTCACCACTGAATCATGCACTTAAACCTTTTGCATAGCACATAACATTCTATATTGAAATTATTTGCCTGTGAGCCTGCCTAACCTAGCAGACAAAACACAAACAAACAACACAAAAAGGAGACAAGTTGATAGAAGTTTTCCTTCTCATTTAAAACTTGAACTCCCTTCAAAAAAGTTGTAAAGCAAAATTTCCTTAGAAGGTCTATGTGCAAAACTGGAACTTCAACTAAATTTGCTAACTATAGAAATATAATCATTAAAGTTAAAAGCCTGAAGTAACTGTTTTATTGCAAATAAATAAGTAAATAAATGTGTTGCCTGCTGTATTTTATAGCTCGCATTTATTTCACTTATGTGTAAAATGTTCTCCTTTCATTCTCATCTTCTCTTTACATTATTTCCATTTCCCTATCTCCCCTGTCCCCCTTGGAGCATTACATGAGCTGTACTTTTATCTTGTCCATTCATCCATCTTGTCTGAAAAAACCCTCACCTTGGATCCAGGGTTGGCTTCATGGGCATACAACCTGTGCAGATATACAAAGTCTTGTGCTCAGAGGGGTCCTTTCATTTAATGCTCTGCTCTTGCCATCTTGAAATTCTTGATAATTTTTGAACCAGAGGTCCTACATTTTCATTTCAGTTTCTCCTGCCTGAATCAATTCTGGAAACCAACATCTTATTCCAGGCTCAGCTGAACCTCCATTTCTCCACTGAACCTGCTGTTGTTGAGGTTACCAATGCCCTCTGAGTTTATAAAATCCATGGCTGCTTCTTAGCTTTTACCTTATTTGAACTCTGCATCTTTAGACACTATGGACTTTCTTCCTGAATAACTTTCTTTTTTCTGGCCTCTGAGTGGTTACACACTTATGGGTTTCTTCTGACCTCTTTGAGTGTTCCTTCTCTGTCTCCCTCATAAGTTCCTTTCCCCCTGCCTCTCTCTGCCATGCTGGTGCTCACAGGGCTTTGTCCTCATCCCTCTTCCCCTTCCTGTCCCTTCCCAACCCTTTCCATCTCCTATTCTCCGTATACTCCTCCTGGGTAATCTCACCCACTTCCATAGCTTTAACCTCCGTCTATATCCTAATAACTCCCAACCTGTCTGTCCCACCCAGTCCTTTTTCTTGAGTGCTGGATGCCTCATGCACCTGTCCACCTCCATGTCTCAAATTTTAGTTTATCCCACACTGAACTTAATACCTCCCCTCCCCCTGCCACCAACCCAATCTTCATCCTGTAATACTACAATCCCCCTCTTGATAAAGGCATACTTCTAGAAGTCATCTTAGACTTCTGCCTTTTTGCATTTCATATATTTAATTAGTACATGTCCTATTGATTTTGCTTTTTTATTTTTCTAATAATCATTTAATTTCTTGCTACCTTTAAGACCCTCATCATCCCTGGTTTTGATTACAGCGAGAACCTTCTATTGTTCTCCTGCCTCCAGTTCTGCTCTGTTTGAAACATTCTCCAGAATGCTTCTCCAGAGCACTAGATTGATCTTTCCATAGTGCCAATCTGACTATGCCAACCCCCTATTTAAAAACTCTTAATGTCTCCCCATTACCTTCAGGAGGAAGTCCAACCTTCTTAGCACAGTGCAGGGCCTTTCCTTGCCTGGCCCCTGCTCAGCTCTCCAGCCTCCTGTTTTGGTACTCATATCTGAAGGAGTCCAGGTATTGGCTTGGAGAATGTCTTAGTTGGCTTTTTCCAGAAGACTCTGAGACAGGGATATGAATACCAGTAGTTTATTTGGGAGGTGATCTCAGGAAGCACCAGTAGTGGAAGGGGGAAGTGAGGCAAGGAAAGTAAAGACATCAATTCAGGGTGCATTGGTAAACGGGTTTCACTGTGGGCAACTGGGGCTCGATCCCACTGAAAATCACTGGGAACTAGTATAAAACATGCCTCAGAGGGACAAGGATATTAGGATATTTATCCCCAGCCCCCTGCTATTATTAGAGAGGGCTGTTCCTAGACTGTTAAGTCCTCAGTGTTTCTAGCCTGCTTCACAAAACCTGAGCGTGCTGCTGGGACCTGAGGAAGACAAGCTCCCTCTCTCCACATCAAGGCAGAGTGGAACTTGTAGTAGAAAGCCCATCAGAGTACATGGAAACATTGAGTGCCATGGGGATATGGGTGGGCATCGACAATGTCTACCACAGGGCCCCTCCAGTGTAGTTTCATAGTGCTCGTATAGCCACTATCATGATACATGCCATATGTACACAGAAAATGTGTCTTTTTTTTCTTTTTAGCGTGTTAGCAAGAAAATGTGTCTTCTTATTCTGTCTTTCCCTGGACTGTGGGCATCCTTGGGACAGAGTATATTGGACTTTGTGGATGGCTTATAGTAGGTGTGCAATGCATTTACTTTGAATATATGAATGAATGAATTAAGTGAAATAGTCTGAAGGGATGAGACTGAGGGTAAGGAAAAGAGAAAAATATGAAGAGTAGAAAATCAGAGAGATAGAAAAATATGATCCAGTAGGAAGGAAGGTAGTAAAGAAAATGGAGCTAATGGGAACTGGCCTGAGATGAAAGTAAGAATTAGGGAGACACTAAAAAGACAGGGATTTTATTTGTAAGGTTGCTTCTGCAAATTGCTTTCTTTGCATCTTGCCAAAGAGAATTCCATATTGCAAGCCCTAAGATAACAGTCTATTATAATACCTAGCAAAATGAAACGTGTAGAAGAAAATACCTTAAAAATACTTCAGGTCTCTATGTCCCTGACAAGCACCGGTTCTATATTCTGGTGATATGGGGAATTACAAAATACCATGACATTTATTTATTCTTGATGGCTTTCACAATTAAGTTTAAATTCCTAATCCATGCAGGTCTGTTAAAGGCTCATCTAAACTCCTCAACCTTTAAGATAAAAAAAAATGCCTTCTACCTCCCTGGGGAAGCAGTTACAAACTTTTCAACATTGTGCTTTCTAAGGAAGCAGTTGTTGCCTTAATTAATGATCTATGAAATCTTCTTTAAACACCTTGTGGGATATGGAAAATTGCTAAATGATAAAAGAGAACACACACCATTTTACTATATTCTTCTTGAAAGGAAAAGAAAATAAGAGCTATTATGATTATGGAGTTTCCTTTCTAAGGACAAGGAAAAAGGAGACCTGTATGGATTTTGTGTCTAAACATGTTTTTTTGCAAAGTGCGTTATTCTCTGTGACTCTTTCAATGGCTAATTTCCTGGCATGGAATCAAGCACTGGGGTTAATGTCTTTGATATGACTATGAACACATTAGTAGCAAAGGTATGAAGTATGAGTATAGCATTGCTATTACTGAAAGGTATTTTAGGGGTTCTCCAGACCATCACCTGTCACCTGGCACTTGTTAGAAAAGCAAAATCATGGGCTCTGTTCTGACCTACTGAATCAGAATCACTCTAGGTCTCCAGGTGATTTTCATGCACACCATAGTTTGAGAAGGACTGGTCTGGAGCAAGATGGTCAAGGTATGGTCTGTACACCAGTGCCAGTCTGTGAATTGTTTGTTGTGGTCTGCATCTGGACAAGTGTGCTTATTATGAGTTATTCCCAATTCCTGTGCTTACTGCTGTTCTAAGTAGTGAGGTTTCTTATATGCATTCTCCCAGTTTTAGTAACAAACCAAATTTAAAAGTTCCCAATTGATTTCTTCTAGAGTGGATGAAATCACTTTTCTCCTTGTTTAACGCTTTCCCCCTGCCTTCCCTTTCTCTTTTACACTAAATATCATTGTGTATACCTGTCGAACCACACATGTTCAAGTGTTAATCCTAAAAATAAGCTTTCGTTATGACTCTTCACACCACTGATCATTTCCTAAATTGGTGTGTTAAGAACGTAATTTTTTCCTACCCACAAACAAGCCTCTCCATCTCACAGAACCTATATTAATTCAGACTCTGAACCTAATATTTTCCAGATATGGGCCCTGCCTTATTTCATGCATAATAGATGTGTTTTCTTAGAGTATGTGGTATGTGGATCTTTACTTAATAAATAAAATTAGTTAGATGGAGCTTTCCTTCATACTCAATTGAGTATATATTTGGATAAAGAAATCAAATTTCAAAGATAGGCTGCTGGATAGAATTTTCCTTTTTCTAACATAAGGGAAAGACAACCAGCCATTACCCAATGGGCCCCACTTTTGTATGAATCTTGCAGGAGCTCACTTTGACTGAAGTCAGCGGAACTGAAAGGGCTCTCCTGACTTAGTAAACAAATAATGTTTGCAGGGGAGGCACGATTTGCATATAAGAAACAGAAAACAATTTAGACTGCTGCATATTGAGAAGTATATCCTGACAATGTTCTAACCAGGGTTTCTCTACTGCAACACTATCGACATTATGGCTAGGCAATTCTTTCTTGCTGTCCTGTACATTGCAGGAGGTTTGGTAGAATCCCTGGTTTCTACCTACTAGAAGCCAGTAGCCTCGCTCCCCTAGGTGACTACCTGGTCTTCAGACATTGCCAAATGTCCTCTATGGGCAAAATTGTCCCAGGTTGCTGACCATTACTCTAAGCCTTTAGAGAGGAAAAGGTGAGACAGACCTTAAGCAGGATTCTCAAAGGTTGACCCTGCTCTAATTATAGTTCAATGACTTCTTCATTTGCTTAGATTTTTTTGTTGATTGGACTTAGTGATGGTGACATCTGCATTCCAACAGGCTTCTTTGAAAGTCAGTTTACATTCTACTTGGGTTTTTGAAGGCTCTTAATGGGTTCTCTACATTCAAAGTCCCATATATTTAAGACCTAATTTAGACACTTCTAGTATCAGTGAAAGATAAATGTAAGAGTTTAGCTTCCTCCTAATTGTTTCCACTTCTCTCTTGTTTAGGCACTGTAGAGTAAAAGCACAAACTCATTATTTTGTTCCTATAATTATAAAAAAATAGCTATATAGAGGCCACATCTTGCTGTGCAATCTAATTTCCCTTTGCGGAAGAAAGATAAGAGGAGTAAAAATGGAGAAGGGCATGTAGGCAGGCTATTGCAGCTAGTCTAAGATACTTGACTAAGCATAGAACTTACCACATGCCTAGGCCTATTTCATGAGCTTTATCCATGGGAACTCATTTTATTTTCACCACAATCCCATAAGGCGAATATTATTGTTAATCTCATTTTAAATATGAGGAAACTGAGGCACAAAAAAGCAGTTTGGATTTTTTTAAAGTAACCTGCCCACTAAAGTCACAGAACTGGTAAGCTGTAGAGCCTCTATTTGAATGTTGAAAGTTTAGCCCCTTCATTTTAGGAGGAGAAAACCACAACTCCAAACATTCAAGCCATCTCACAGAATACCAACCTCGGACACAGTTAGTCTGAGACCATGATAAAGTGAGAAAAAAACAAAGCCACGTTATAATTCTAAGCACAAACAAAACCAAGGTCACTATGCCACTTACAAAATACTAAACATCCTTCTCTCTTAGTTAAAATGACTGCTACTTTTTTTTTTATCAATTACAGTTTTATTTTCATTTTAGTCTGACTTCCTATAGATAAGATGTATTGAGATACCCAATCATAGAATTTCCCTTGTTTTCTGACAGCATCTAATCTAGAGCAAATCCCTATTTCCTTAGAATTTTTTTTCCCCAAATCATCCAATTTATGGAGACCATTACCCCCCACCCTGGCTCCTCATAGTGTACATTCTCTTTCATTGCCAAGAGTAGGAAACCCAACTTGCTTAACTACAGGCTTGTCCCTGGTAGTCTTTGGCTAAAGAGCATTGACACCTATTTGCCTATAGTACAAAGCTAGAAGTGGTACTTAATTTTCCAAATGACTGATCAATGTCAAAAAAATTAATACAATGTAGAACAATGGGCCAAATCCAATTGTGAAAGTTTGGTAAAAATTTATAGGAATAAATATAAAGTCCTTTATTTAGGTTAGAAAAAAAAATCAACCACATAATCATGTATTAATCATGTTAATAATAATAGAAAAAATACCTGGGAAATTGATAAGCAATAGCAAGGTCAAAATGAGCCACTCATGTCATATAACTACTTAAAAGCAATATTATAATTTAGTACTCTTTTAAAAGGAACCAAAAGTCCAGACAAAGAAAGGGGATACTACTGCTGTTCTGTGTTACATGTTGATCATGCCTAGACTACCCTTCAAATTCTGTGCCTCATACTTGAGGATGCTCATTAGCAAACTACAGAAAGGGTAACCAGCATGGTCAGGGGCTTTCAGCCGTATTATAGAAAGGACTCTGTCAATTTAGCAGAGAAGATTTGAGATGACCTGCCAGGTTATCATCCTTAAGTGTTTGAAGAGATGTCTCCAGTAAAAGAAGAAAGAACTTTTTACCCCCAAGGAGGAGGAGTGTTGCTATGACTGGGGAGATTCTGGGACATTGATTGAATTTTACTTTTTGGAGGTGGAGCTGCATGGATTTAAATAAGCCACTCCCAGGTGATCATTTGTACTGGGTCCTTGTCTGCTGGTTTTTACCAGTGAGGCATGTTGTCCCATTGGAATGGAAAGATCTAAGGCCCTTGGAACACTGGAGAGGAAATAATGTTAGGGCTTCTGAGCTTACCAAGTATAAGAATAAAGCCTTCTTCTAAGTTTTTCTCCTGTCTGGGGCATTGCATTGAGGTTTGAGGCTAAAGCCTAGAGAAAAATAAAAGTAGTTCACTGTCCTTGTATGTTTATTTTCCTCTAATAACTCAGTGGGAACATGACTAGGTAAGAGAAGGATTCAGGTATTTGTAGGTAAAATGTCCAAAATACTATCTCCTAATACCATTTCAATTTTATATTTTTCCATAAAGCATGCACAACAAATGGGTAGAAAGTCATACATTATGAAAAGGAACAAATTAGGAGGAGCAAAGAGGAACAAATTAGGAACAAAGAGTGAGGTTATTTCAGTCCTGTGGGATAAGAAAAATAATCTTTTAAGGAGTTAGCAGTTAGCTAAGATGCAAAAGATGGGTTAAGGAGAGGAAACAAAAAAATCACAAAAAAACCCTGAGTACATATTGATTCCCACTTTTGCAAATTACTATTATCTGAGACATTTTGATCAGGGCCTCACAGTTTCACCTTGTCTAATCTGATAAGGAGGGCACATATTTTTTTTCCTGGGGAGGTTGAACAGTTTAAACATAATGTTGTAAACATCATTACTTTTAAAAGGTAGCTTGTTATGAACAACTATATGCCAACAAATTGGAAAATCTGGAAGAAATGGATAAATTCCCAGACACATACAACCTATCAAAGTTGAATCATGAAAAAATAGAAAATTTGAACAGACCAATAAAGAGTAATATGATTAGATCAGTAGTAAAATGACTCCCATCAAAGAAAAGTCCAGGACCTGATGGCTTCACTGCTAAATTCTACCAAACATTTAAAGAAGAACTGACATCAATTCTTCTCAAATGATTCCAAGAAATTGAAGGGGAGGGAATTCTTCCAAACTCATTCGTTGAGGCCAGCATTACCCTGATACCAAAACAAGACAAGAACCAAAAAAAAAAAAAAAAAAAAAAAAGAAAAAGGAAACTACAGGCCTAAAGAACATAGATTCAAAAATTCTCAACAAAATACTATCAAGCTGAATTTAACAGCATATTAAAAAGATGATTTACCATGATCAAGTATGATTTACCCCAGGAATGCAAGGATGGTTCAACATATGCACATCAATTATAGTGACACATCACATTAACAGAATCAAGGATAAAACACACATGATTATTTCAATAGATGCAGAAAAATCATTTGATAAAATTCAATATCGCTTCATGACAAAAACTGTCAACAAATTAGGTATAGAAGGAACATACCTCAACATAATAGAGGCCATATATGACAAACCCACAGCAAACATTATACTGAATGGGGAAAAGCTGAAAGCCTTTCCTCTAAGAACTGGAACAAAACAGGCAGGATGCCCATATTTACCACTTCTATTCAACTGTCCTAACCAGAGCAATTAGGCAAGAGAAAGAAATAAAGGACATCCAAATTGGAAAGGAGAAAGTCAAATTGTCCCTGTTTGCAGGTGACATAATCTTATATATAGAAAACTCTAAAACTCCACCACAAAACTGTTAGAACTTATAAACAAATTCAGGAAAGATGCAGGATACAAAATCAACATATAAAAATCAGTAGCATTCTATAAGCTAATAGCAAACTAAAAAAGAAATCAAGAAAACAATCCCATTTATAATAGCTACAAAAAATAAATGTCTAGGAATAAATTTAACCAAGGAAGCCAAATATCTTTATAATAAAAATTATAAAATATTGATGAAAGAAATTGAAGAGGACACAAATAAATGGAAAGATATCCCATGTTCATGGATTGAAAGAATTGATATTGTTAAAATGTCCATACTACCCAAATCGATCTACAAACTCAATGCAATCCCTATCAAAATAACAATGACATTCTTCACAGAAAGAGAAAGATAATCTTAAAATTCATATGAGACCACAAAAGACCCTGAATAACCAAACCAGTATTTACCAAAAAGAAAAAAGCTGGAGGCATCACACTAACTGACTTCAAAATATGCTACAAAGCAATAGTAACCAAAACAGCACATAGACCAGTAGAAAAGAATAGAGAACCCAGAAATAAATTTATGCATTTACAGTCAGTTGATTTTCAACAAAGGTGCCAAGAAAACACATTAGGGAAAGGACAATCTCTTCAGTAAATGGTGCTAGGAAAACTGGATATTCACATGCAAAGGAACGAAACTAGACCCCTATCTCTGACCATATACAAAAATCAACTCAAAATCCATTAAAGACTTAAAGCTAAGAACTGAAACCATGAAACTACTAGAAGAAAACATAGAGGGAATGCTTCATAACATTAGTTTGGGCAGTGTTTTTTGGATAAGACCTTAAAAGCACAGGCAGCAAAAGCAAAATCAGACAAATGGGATTATATCAAACTAAAAAGCTTCTCCACAGCAAAGGAAACAATCAATAGAGAGAAGATACAACCTACAGAATGGGAGAAAAATACTTGCAAACTATGCACTTTGACAAGGGGTTAATATCCAAAATGTATAAGGGATTCAAACAACTCAATTACAAGAACACAAATAATTCAATTTAAAAAATGGACAAAAGACCCAAATAGATATTTTTCAAAAGAAGATATATGAATGGCCAACAGGTATATAAAAAATGCTCCATGTCACTCATCAGGGAAATGCAAATCAAAACTAGAGATACCACCTCACCCCAGTTAGAATGGCTATTATCAAAAAGAAAAAAAAATAACAAATGCTAATGAGGATGCAGAAAAAAGAGAACTCTGATACACTGTTGGAGGGAATGTAAATTAGTACAGCCATTATGGTTACCAGTATGAAGCTTCCTCAAAAAATTAAAAATAGAACTACCACATGACCCAGCAATCCCACTACTGGGTATATATTCAAAGCAAAGTAAATCAGTATGTTTAAGAGATATCTGCACTCCCATGTTCATTGCAGCACTATTCACAATAGCCAAGATATGAAATCAACTTACATGTCCATCAACAGATGAACAGATTAAAAAATGTGGTATATATACATAATTAAATACTATGTAGCCGTAAAAAACGAATGAAATTCTGTCATTTACAACAACATGGATGCACTTGGAGGATGTTATGTTAAGTGAAATAAGCCAGGCATAGAAGGGCAAATACTGCATGATTTTCCTCATATGTGGAATCTAAAAAATTGGATCTCATAGGGGTAGAGAGTAGAATAGTGGTTACCAGAGGCTGGAAAAGGTTGGGGAGAGAGGGAGATGGAGAGAGGCTAGTTATTGGGTTCTATATTACAGTTAGGAGGAATAAGTTCTGGTGTTCTATTTCACAGTAGGGTGAATATAGTTAACAATAATTTGTACTTCAAAATAGCTAGAAAAGAGGATTTGGAATGTTCTCATCACAAAAAAATGGTAAATGTTTGAGATGATAGATATGCTAATTACCCAGATTTAATCATTACATAATGTATATATATATCAAAACCTTACATTATGCCACATAAACATGTACAACTATTATGTGTCAATTAAAAATAAAATAAAACATGACAAAAATAAATAAAAGGCAGCTTGTAATTAGGTGTCCTAAATGCTATAACCATGTTCTCAAGCAGCCACAATTTCTCTTTAGTGGCTGAAAATAAAGAAACCAGGGCTATCTGGGTAACTGGAAACATCTGAAATCAGGCATAATGCCAGAAGTAAGGTGTGGTGCAGCCCGATATAAAAAGAGTGAGAGATAAATGTAGGTGAGGCTTTAAATTTCTGGTAGGAAAGTTGTCATAACCTCATATGGTGTGCATTCTACTTATTGGAGCTGAGGACATAACATAAAAATAGGGTTTTATCACATAGACCTGAGGCATCAGCTTCTAATAGACTGGGGTTGGTCAGTTCTGTAAGGGAAGATCTGGGTGATTGTTTCTTAGAAACTCTGCTCTGACAAAATTGACAGTGGCTGCTTTGTGAAAAGTAGAAAAGATAAAGCAAATACACCCTGTCGCAAATTGGCCCATCCTTGAAAGTGACCTCATTTCATAAGTTAATTGTTCAGTAAACACTGGGCATTTTTCCCATGCACGTAAATGTAATCTCAGATGTTCTCTCAATAAATACCTTCCTTGAATAAATCTTAATGCCATTGTCCTTTTTGGGAAATGATCTGCTCTTCGTTGTCTTTATGCCTTCTAAAGAATCAACTTATATTGTGTTCCAGAGGTCAGCTTCCCAGTGAGAAATTAAAGAGATGATATTTTGCATTGGAAATATTGAACATTTAAAAATGCTAATTAAAAAAAATTTAACTCAGGCCACAACAAATTAGAGCCTGTGAAAATTAATTTAGTAGTTCATGACCAGCTGGGCCTGAACTAGGGGAAGGCAAGTAAGACCTCAGGTGCAAACTTTGAGGGGGTATCAAAAACTCCAGTACTCAAGATAAATGATATTTTAATGCAATATTTAAAAATATTAATGAAAAAATCCATACTGAGCAAATATAAAAATTTTAAATAAAAACAGGATCCGATTCTGTGTTTGTATGACTCACCTTACTTGCCTCACCCTAAACCTGGCCCTGACAACCAGAATTAAAATAAAACAAAATAGAAAATATTAGAGTGTATTAGAAATGTATGTTTCAAATGTATGTGTGGTACTAGATCATAATATAAGATGTAAATTGTAAATTCTGAGCATCAGGGTGCACAATGATTAAGGTTGGGGACTCTGGGGCCAAACTGCCTGTTCGTGTGGCTTTGGGCATTTTACTTAACCTCTCTTTACTTTAGTTTCCTCATATGTAAAATGAGATAAGATACTACCTTCATTATTGTTAGGATACCCACTTAATTTATCCAAACAAGGACAATTTTGATAGTGGAAAGTGGCACTAACAGGCATTACAACTCTATAACGTTCGTTATTGTAAAATAAAAAAAGTATTATCAAACAATAAAACAGATAGATAAAATAGATATATATCATACAAAAACATGACAAAACCACTCAATCATTAGCAGTCAGATGCTCAACAGTAAGACTGCTCAGCCTCTACATCTTGTTTGTTTCGTGTTCACGGAACCTATGATTTTCCATGTTTTCCACCCATCCTGCCAAGTGGTGGCCTGCTGGCTTCTTGGATTTTGCATGCCATACCATGGATGAAGGCTGGTATCGCATGTGGCCAGTAGGGGCAGGAGTGACCCATCAATGCCAGAGACCAAAAGAAAGAATCATCTGTTCCCAGTCTCTGGTGACTGGGTGCACTTCATTTTATTAGCCAGCTCCCTGCAAGCTATCCTGGAAAGGGAGTGTTAGTTATGACACTGCATCTGGAAAATGTCAAGAAAAGCCCGGATAGTGATGTTTATTTTTTTAGATTTCAGCCAGGCGTGGTGGCTCACTCCTATAATCCTAGCATTCTGGGATGCTGAGACAGGAGGATCTCTTGAAGTCAGGAGTTTGAGACCAACCTGAACAAGAGTGAGACCCCCATCTATACAAAAATATAAATAAATAAATAAATAAAACTTAAAAAAATAGCTGGATGTGGTGGTGAACGTCTGTAGTCCCAGCTACTCAGGAGGCTGGGGCAGGAGGATTACCTGAGCCCAGGAGTTTGAGGTTGCAATGAGCTATGATGATGCCATTGCACTCTAGCTAGGGTGACAGAGTGAGATCCTGTCTCAAAAAAAATACATACATATATATATATATATATTTAGATTTTACCACATGTTAAAGTGAGAACTTGTTCACTGCGCAAGCATATCCTGATAAGTTTTATAGAAAACACACCAGTGGTTGTAACTGCCAACTGGCATCTCTAAGACATCTCCATTTAACCTCAGGGGTCCTTCTTGTTCCCCATTGCAATGCTCAAACCATGTCTCTGTCCTCCTTCCTCAAACCCAGCTGCTTTGGTGCCTCTGAAGTTCAGGTCATTAGACTTCACCACTGATTTTCCTTAGCACAGCTGTTATCCAACTCTTCTATTATCCACACTCCCTTATTAGTTGATGACTTTAGCACTTATTTCCCTGTCAACCAAATACTTGCTAATGTCACTTTTCCTAGGGGGTCTTCAGTATACATATAGATACTCAACTTCATCCTAGGCCTTCCAATTCCTGGACTGCCTTGCTCTCAATAATTTTTCCTCCACTCAGCCTTAGTTATATATGCATATGGTCATAGCCTTATCTTTGTCTTTACTTCTTGTGAAATGTTGAGTCTCTCTCTCTTTCTTCCCTGTCCTTCTAGCTCACTTACTTTGCTATTCTTACTTCAGCATTTCATTTACCTTGGTGACATGGCAAATCCATGAACAATGTCTCTTTCACATTCTCCCCTCTCTATCCACCTTAGATTTTCTGGCTCATAACTGTAACAACTCCCTTGCAAGCACCTTTAACTCCATTTCCATCTCTCCCTTCCTCCCTTCCTCCATTACATTTTCTCTTCCTCCAACTCCTCTATCTATTATCTTCTACTTGTCTTCCACCCACTTTCCTACTCACCTGGAAAAACTTTAATTATAGTTAAACTCAAGTTCCTGTACCTGAACCTGAGTCTGGAAAATTTCTTGGGGTAAACACATATCTTCTGATTGTTCACACTTTAATTCATAACCACAGATCTCATATGGGCACTCTTGCTGTCTCTGCCTCAGCATGCTGCCTCATCTCTCTTCTTGGAACAGTAGTTTTTTCACTCTCCCAAATTTCTATTTAATACTTGTTCCTTCTTCCTCAAACCTTCTACATTCCTTCTTTCTACCACACTCTCAGCTGATAACCAGCCTCACAATTCATGGACATGATAGGAGCTATTAGTTAGTAGTTCCTACATCTTACCATCATCAGACCTACCAATCGACTAGCAACCATGCTTATTCTCCCATTGTGTCTGTACAGTGATGAAGCACACAGACTCTGGAGACAGTATCTCACTTCAGAGTCTGCTATGCCACTTCCTGGCTCATGAGCATGGGCGATTTATTTAACCTCTCTGTGCTATTAAAATGGATAAAATATTTGTCCCTATGTAAAGCCAACCCTAACCTTTGCTGTGGACTTTATTTTTTCTCACCTTCTCAAGACAATTTGTTCTTGAAATTATGCCCTCGTTTCACTGCAGTGTGAATATCTTCCTTTTCATGAGAATATTCCCTTTGTCAAACATGTTATTTTGTCTTCCATTTTGGAAAAAAAAATCCTCCTATGAACACACATTTTCTTCCATACTATCTTATATGTTCCCTGCACAGCAAAGGCAATTACAATTGATATCTAAAATCTGCCACCACTTCCTTTTTTCCTTTTTCTGCTCGACCCACTCCAGCTAGGTTTTCTAAATGATGGAGTGCTCCATTCTCAGAGCTTTTGTATTTCCATTCTCTCAATGGGTGATCTCACCTAGTTTTGTGGATTTAAAACATTATCTGTTTTCTGGTCACTCCCAAATATACATTTCCAGATTTTTTTCTCTTTCTTGAGCATGTATATCTATTTAATTGCTTGCCCACTCTAATGGGATGTCTATTAGGCATCTAAACTTAACAGCATCAAAATATGTCTCCTGAGTTCCACCCCAAATTTGCTTCTTTTGTAATAGTCTCTATCTTAATAAATGGTAAAACTACCCACCCAGTTACTTAAGCCAAAAATCAAAGTCATATTCAAATTTCTTTCTTTTCCTCACCTCCTCACGTCAAATACATCAGCATGACCTATTGGTGTTAGCTCCAAAGCATAACCACTAGAATTTAAGTTTCATTCAAAAGATTGCATTTTCTCTGTCCTACTAATGTATTCTAAGGATCTAGACAGTGTCTGGCACATAGTAGGAAGCAAATAAATATTTGTGGAATGAATGAATCCTGAACCTGACCACATCACTTTATTCCCATAGTCCAAGCCACCAACATCTCATACCAATTTCTACAATAGCCTCCTAACAAATCTGCTCTTGCTACTTTTGACCCCATGACTATCCACCTAGTAGCCTATTTGCTATGTTGAAAATAACCAGTGGATTCCAATTAGTTAGACAGGGATCCTCAAACTACGGCCCGCGGGCCACATGCGGCCCTCCGAGGACATTTATCCAGCCCGCCGCTGCCTGTCCTGCTTAGCAGCCAACTCATCCTGGGCCCACAGTGCGCATGTGTGGAATGTGCGCCGCACTCTCCAACGGCCCTCCAACAGTCTGAGGGACAGTGAACTGGCCCCCTGTTTAAAAAGTTTGAGGACCCCTGAAAAATACAATCCTTTCTATTAGCCTGCAAAATATTGTATGAACCTGAAATTATCTATTTCTCCAACCTCATTTCCTACTTCCTTGTCTCTCCCATTCTCTACTGTATTCTCAGAATTCCCTGGTTTAGCATAGTAGGTGCTCAATAAATGTTTGTTGAATTAATAAATATGTATATTCATGGTGTGTGAGTGGTCTGATGATGCCAGGGAGTGAGAGTGTATAGAAATTTGTTCTATCCTACCTCTCTTCCCTTGAAAGCTAAATTCTCAAGTAATCTGTACTGGAGATCTTGAACTATGTAGTTCAAACCTCAAGCCTCTGGACAGTGTAAAGCTTAGGTTTATGCATTAAAGTTTAAGCCAAGAAAATGATATCTGTCTGATTGGATTAATCAAGTTGCAGTCTACATGGGTAAGGCATCATTTACATAAAGTCAGAGCAACTGATGAAAAAAAAGTCAAATCAGTTATGTGCACACTCAGAGTCACACACACACACACACACACACAAATTATCAGTATTCAAAACAACCAGGATTTTAAAGTAACTTTGTCAAATTGAGTATATAGCTCCAATTAGGCTTGCCAGGTAAAATGCAGAGAATTCAGTTAAATTTGAATTGGGGGTAAGCAACAATTTTTAGTATAAGTATGTCTCCAATATTGTATGAGACATACACTAAAAATTATGTATTGTTTATCTGAAATTAAATTTAACTGCATGTCTTGTATTTTTATTTGCTAAATGTGACAATTCTGCCTCAATTTTAAAGGACTAACCTGAGCAGTAGTAATTCAATGTACTAGGACAAATCAGGACAAAAATTACCCTTAGCTTCTTGCTCATTGTGTGTGCTTCTGTTTTCTAAATTGCCTAGTTAACCACCTCAAGCTCTCAAGATCTACATGACTTTGTCTGCACTGAGGGCCAAGTGTACCTTATTCTGCCTCTTCTGTCTTCTCCGGAGGCGCAGGAACTCCTTGTGTTGCCTGGAGACAAAGTTCACTGCTGCGTATTCCAGTAAGGCAGCAAACACAAACAGAAGGCACACCGCCATCCAGATGTCAATCGCTTTCACATAGGACACCTGAGAGAGAGAGAGAGAGAGAGACCATGAAAGCTTGCCAGGAAACCAGATTCTTAATGGTGTGAGCACCAAAATAACCCCATTTTCTTGCTCAAGGATTTTCTAGCCCTTACTTAAGAAGGTGCTTAAACAATGCATGGATTTTACTTTGAAGATTCTGGGCAGAGCGTTGAAAGTCCCACACCCACCCTTGTTCCATCTCTCTCACTATATAGCCCACCTGCTCAAGTAGCTTTATTCCTGAGACCGGCTCCAAAGGTGACTTCAAGAATTCCCTTAATAAGAGTAGATTTTAAGTATTCTCACCGCAAAAAATAAGTGTGTGAGATAGTACATATGTTAAATAGCTTATATACATATATCAAAACATCATGTTGTACACCATAAATATATACAATTTTTACTTGTCAATTTAAAAAATCTAAAAAATCTCTTAATGAAATAAAAACAAAACTTTGAGATAAAATAGATTGGAAACTATTATTAAAACTGCTCACTTCCTTCTATTTTTCCTATCATTTAAAAATCAATATAATTAAGATAATTATGAAACTTGGATGAGAAATAAACTATGTATGGCCTTAGGCCCTTCAAAAGCCTATTTATCATTTCCTTTGACTTACTGAGTCTAACTGACATGGAAACAGAGTTCTAAATAGTTTTACACCCTCACAATTTAAGAGCATTCAACCAAAGTAAAATATTAGGGCTCTATCCTTGAGAAGGTATCTGGTTAAAAAGGAAACTTTTATAATCCTTCAGTGTTTGGTTAAAGTGTAAAGAGGGAAACTAACTGGACAAAGTTGCAAAATATTAGATCACATACTACAAAGGACACTTATCAAATGACTATCTGAATGTGTACTATCCAGTTCTAATTTTTAAATAGGGTTTCCTATTTTTTTTATAGCTGTTACCAAGTGCATGCCAGTCAGTATTTTAAGCGTTTTACATGTATTAATTTTTTTGTCCTTACAACAACTCCTATTTCCTGATGAGGAAACTGGGGTACAGAGGGGTAAAATAAGGTCACGAAAGTTGTAAGTGACAGTCCAGGTATGGTGGCTCATGCCTGTAATCCTAGCATTTTGGGAGGCCAAGGTAGGAGGATTGTTTGAGGCCAGGAGTTCAAGACCAGCCTGAGCAATAGCAAGACCTCGTCTCTACAAAAAAAAAAAAAAAAAAAGTAATACGTGACAGAGCCAAGATTGGAATTGGAACTCAGTTTGACTATGGATTTTCTTTCTAAACACACACAAACATACTACTAGAATCTTACAGTTTGTATCTTGCATTTCCTTTTGACCTTTATAGTGAGTTTTTCCCAGGTTATTTAACTTTCTTCTAGGTCATAATTGCCAATGCTTGCATAATGGTCTGTACCATGATTAATCATTCCACATTATAGAATAGAACATTTAAGGTTATTTTCTTTCTTATTTTTGTGACTATAAATTTTGCTATGAACATTCTTCCCCCAAAATATTTCACTGTATCTCTGATTATTTGTTAGATCAATTTTTAGATGAGTTACAGGAGTAAATGATATGAAAATAGGCTCTTGACTTAGAAAATTAACAGCATCACAGAGGGCATAAAAGCAGAGACTCTGGAGCAAGATGCCCCAAGTAAGAAATGCTGCTCTAACACTGATTACCTCTATAACTTTATTTAAAGTTCTTTAACTTCTCTCTTCCTCCATTCCTTATCTGTAAAATAGGAACAATAATAGTACCTACTTCATAGAATTGTTATGTGGATAAAATCACTCAGTATGGCAAGAGCTTAGAATAGTGTCAAACACAGAATAAACACTATGTAAATGTTTGTAATTATTTGCCCATATAAGGGTGTGATTTTGTTAATGTAGAAATTTTGGAAGAGACAAAAATTAACAAGGAAAATAAAAATCGTCCAAAATCCTAATATATTTCAATTATTATTTTTAAGATCACTACCTGCTTTACACTATTGGTCTAAGACAATCTGAACTATTTGTGTTAGTTCCACATACATTGTAGCAAAATGGTCCAGCACTTTATCTCCAGCCCTTTGAATATATCACTCTTCCTACCTAGGATGCTCATTCCCATTCTTTCTAAGGGATTCCTCAGAATCCTTCAGGACTTGGCTCAGGTATCAATTCCCCTAGGAAGCCTCCTTAACCTTCCCCCTTTCTCCCTGGGTTGGGGGCCACTTTTCTTTGCTCCCTCGTCACTCCCTATTGAACCTGTCTGTTCCTTCCTAGCCCACCAGCTTCCCTGAACCGACCCTGAGACTGTAAGCTTGGATTTTTGTTGGATTTTTCTTTGTGTGTTTGTTTTGAGGATAGGCTCTGTGCAGTATTACTTTTTGTTACACTAGCACAGGACCTGGCAAATAGTGGGTAGGCATTAGTTATGTGGGATAGATAAATGGATAAATGGATAATGGATGGATGAATGATGGACAGATGGATCAATGGTTGAATGATTGAATGATTAAATGAAAAAAAGAAGGAAGGAAGGAGGGAAACAAGGAAGAAAGGAAGGAAATATCTAGTTATCTTTGCATCTTTGTGCTTTGATTTCAACAATTCTAAACTATATACTATTACCCACAATTGCATATTATTTGATACTTCTAAGAGTGGAATATTAGTGAGTTTTTATTTTCTCAGCACACTTCACATTCCTGGAATGTTTCTTTCCTTAATAAACAATGATTTGTCTTGCATTTGTTCTTCTGGAGCAATCCTGTTCTCCTGTAATACCAATCACAGCATTTCTAGTTATATATTATTCATATGGCCTGTAAATGTTTTAAGACTCAATAATGAGAGGAATTTGTCAATGCCTGAGATATGTCCATACCAAGAGCTAAGTCCAGTAGAGCTGGCCATCATTCCTCTTCTTCATGTGTTTACAGTGTTCAATAACTTGTACACCTTTTTCCCATCTCCTTCTGGCTATCAGCAGGCCAAGCACGTATTTGGCTTCTTTTATAGCTGCTCATAAGTGAATCCTTTCAGTCTCTTAATCATTTTGGTTGGTCTCTGAGTGTCCTCCAAATCACGAACATCTTCCCAGCATTGAAGTGCCGGTATTAAATGCATTATTTACATGGATTTAGAGGGTGTTGCGGGACATCTATTACATATGATGTGATGTCCCTTCATGCTGGTCTCTCAGGATTGAAATGCCTTTTTGTTGCCTTTACCTAGCTCTGATGTCAGATTCTCTCCCTTTGGCTGCTAATCCTTAGATGTTTTTAGCTCACATCTTCCCTTGTCACATTCTTTTTCTGATTCTTGGGCGTACATGATCCCTTCCTGAACTACTTTACTATAAACTTGCAAGATAGTTTTCAAAGGTAATTAAGCTCTCAAAATGCTGTTATGATTCACTGAGTTGATATCTTTTCAGGCACATTTAATTCAGAATAACAAAAACAAACATTGAGGGCCTACTACATGGAAGGCACTGTACTAGGTGCTGGTGAAAGGTGGGGGCAAAAATACAAGGATGACTAAGAAACATATCAATCCTTCCCAGGACTTCCCAAGTTACACTTAAGGGGACCCTATTAACACTATGCTCCAGAAAATGTCATTCACTTAAACCAGGGAGCAGCAAATATGTCCCATGGATCAAACTCTACCCACCACATATTTTATAAAGTTTTATTGGAACACAGCCATACTCATTCATTTACATATTGTATATGGCTACTTTTGCATTAAAATGGTATAGCTGAGTAGTTGTGACAGAAGCCAAACGGCCTACAAAGCCTAAAATACCATATGACCCTTTGCAGAAAACATTTGCCAGCCCCTGACCTAGACTCTAGTGTTGTCTGGTTTGTCCTGGGGTTGTACAAGTCAGTGGCCCTGCTTCAACACTTAAGAAACCCACAGTCTATTTAGGGAGACAGGCACATGAATATGTGACTGATACAAGGTGGATGGTTCCACATGCTGAAGTAGAGGAAGGACCAAAAGGCTGGTGGAATATGGGGAACTTGATGTTGACAGGGAAAAATCAGTAAAGCCTTTATTCCTGGATGGTGTGGCATTTGATTTAAGGCTTGAGGAAAGCCAGGACTTTGATGGGTGGAAGAAACTGGAAAAGCAAAGCCATGAAGGTAGGAGAGAGTACAGTGGGCTTGCTGATAATGAGCAACCACCTGTGAATGGGATATGCTGGGTACCTGGGAGGTACATGGTGAGGGGTGGACAGGTAGGCTGGGCGAGCAAAGAAGGCATTGAAAGCCAGGCAGATAGATATGGGATTTCAAACTGCTCATAAAGATAAGCTAATGATGGTTTTGAGGTGGGTTATAGATGTGTAAGTCCTTTTCTAATTATCATGATGTTATTTGTCTCCAAAAGCAAGAGTCAGCAATAGCAGACATTTTCCCTCCTCAGGAAAGTTTACCCCCCTTCCTCTTGGCACTTTCAACTCTACACAGGGCTGGTTCTCTTACAGGTTCTCTAAAAACATCTCTGAATACTTTGTGGGATCTCTTATTCCACTTATTATTTGTATTCCTTGTACGTTTTCTTCTTCAATTTTCACTCTATCTTCATATCCCCAATGACTTCATCCACTCCTATAGCTTTCTTCATATTTCTGCATGTGTACAGTAGGGATGGTAGTTTGTGTGTGTGTGTGTGTGTGTGTATGGTCCTATAGCAGAGACTGGACAAGTTCTTATGAATCCCATTTCCTCTATCAGTAAACTAGATTTTCCAGTTTAGGTGGATCTCTAGTGGAATGCGGGCAGAAGTTATATATGCCACTTCAGGTCCTCTAAAGTGTCCCATGAGGCCCTTAGGACTTAACCCTTCTGCAGCCACCTTGGATGTTACCTGTTTAAGATGGCAGTGCTATAAGATGGAAGAAGTTTGGATCCCTAAAAGACCTAGGGCCACCCACCCCACAGTGGAGAGTAATGCAAGAGATAAAAAAAAAAAAACCTTTATTGTTATTAAGCCATAGAGATTTCAGGGTTTTGTGTTTCCAAAGCTCCCAAATCCATCCCTCAGCTCTGACCTCTCACCATTATTCCTATGCTAATTTTAAATGGCTACAATTAGTATTTGTAAAATCAAACTCATTAAATGCTACCTCCTTCCCATTCATCTCATTCAAATCTTCTCACTAGCAACCCTGCTTTCATCACTGTTTTTTTTTTCCTTGCCTTCATCTCTAATACTCAATCTGTTTCACATACTCAACATTTCTTTCTGTAAAGCACCATTGGGTTTACTCTTTACTCTCCATTCCAGAGAAGTCACTACAACCCTGGCCATCAACACTTATGCCTGCTTATTACAACAACTTGCTGACTGGTTCCCCTGCATTCAGTTCCTCCTCATGGCAGCTAGTCCTTTGCTTTCTGTGAAATTAAATTTAAAATACCAATTTCATTTTGAAATACATCTGCTTAGGAACTACTGTGGCTACCTATTGCAGGCTCTGGTATTCAAGATCCCACACAACATGAGTCCACCCTAGTTAGTCAATGTTATTGTACTCTTTCCTAACACAAACTTTGTATTTTGTTTAAAAAGTTCTGTTTACCCCTGAGGAATCCAAGTCCATCACCATTGATGACTCTGTCTATACCAGTGGTTCTCTAACAGGGGTGATTTTGCATTCCAGGGAACATTTTGCAATGTCTGGAGATATTTTTGGTTGTCACAACCAGAGAGTGGTGTTATCGGCATCTAGTAAGTTGATGTCATGTATGCTGCTAAACATTCTATAATGCACAGGACAGCCCCCAAAACAAAGACTTATCCAGTCAAAACACCAATAATTCTGAGATTGAAAAACCCTTAAATAGAGAAAGGAAAAATCCCTCAAACTCAGGTAACTATGTCTAGTCCCGTGGTTCTTAACCAGTGATGATGTTGCTCCCAAGGATATTTGGCAATGTCTGAAGATGTTTTTGGTTCTCTCATCTGGGAAGTGGAGAATTACTACTGGTTTCTAACAGGTAGAAACCAGGGATGCTGCCAAATACCTAATAATACAAAGGACAGCCCTCCATGACAAACAGTTATACAGCCCCCAATGATAATAGTATTATAAGGTCGAGAAACCCTGGTCTATGCTCTTCTCCCAGCATAGAAATTGTTTCCACATTTTCTTTACCCATTTATCTCCAGATAATTCTTCTAGAAGTAGTCCAAATTCCATCTCTAAGGTGATACTTTCTCTGCCTATTCTTGCCCACAGTAGTCTCAGAATTTGTATGCACATCTTCAGAATTTGTAATGCACTTTACAGACAGAATCATCTAGTGTTCACTTCATGCATACATGCTTTATCCACCCAACTAAAGTATAGGATACTTGGGGGGATAAGAACCCAGTAATATCTTTTGTATCTATGCCACTGAGAATAAGTCTTTGTGCATATAATAAGTGCCCCATAAATTTCTGTTAATTGTCAAATTTTTCAAATGGCATATAATTTTCAGTTCCTTTCACAGTCACTGCTTTATATGAGGGTTCAGATATCAAAAAACAAAAACAAAAACTAAAAGGATGTCTTTTAGATGATAGCTGTTGATATCCAGATTACTCTGAATTTGTTTTAAGTAAGGGAAAGGAAAGTGCTTATGATTTTTGTGACTTTACAACTTTTGTAATTTACAAACATATTTGGTGGAAAAGTAGAGCCAGTCAAGTGGTTTAGGTTTTCCTGGTGCTAGATAAGCATTTATCTGTTGTTTAAACAGGTTACATGGGATAATTTGGTTAATTGCTCAGTTGTTTTAGTATCATGTTGACATTCCTTGGAGCTATTTCCCATTAATTTTCTTTACAATACTGTCTTGGATTTGTTTTTAAAAAAAACTTTGGCAACTTTTCTTGAGTTGATTTTTTTTATTAATTATATCCTAAATTCAGTTTCAAAATGGAAAATTAAGTCATGAATTTGGTGAGCCCCACAGTTTGTTTTGTCTGTGTTTAGGTGCTATACTGTTTTCTGTGTTATGAAGCCAGTTGTTCATGGGTTGGGCAATTTTCTACCTGATGTTTATCCCCAGGACAGAAGAATGAGTCATCGTTGCACAAAGATTACCTGAATGTTCTTAAAGCTTGGATGCCTTCTCCATTCCTCATGGGCAAGGCACTCTCAGGTGACAATGTGCCAACTAAAGTATATTCACATTCCCAGCCCCTAGGCTGAACCCAGAGAGCTGTGACATACCTCCAGCAGCCAATCGAGGAGGATTGCTAATGAACATGTACAGAGAGAAGTTCACTATTGTGGAGAAAAATCACAAATGACTATGATCAAGTATTGTTTTCTAATAGAAAAGAGACAAAATAGAATTCACAGAGTAATCTCAAAATATTTATATATTTTTCTTTCTTTAAGTGGAATGATCTCTTACACCCACCTGCTTGAGTCAGTGTTTAATTATTCTCAAACTATGCCTGCTAAAGCAGAATAGAAGCTTTTCTCCCTTATATAGTACAGTTCCATTTTATCTAATTTAGAAGTGGAAAATTGTTAATTAACCTTGATTAATGCAGTTGTTGAAATGAGGGATACTTGTTGGACATAGTAGTCTGAGATGTGCTTCCATTACCTGAAATCGAAGGCTTTGGTAGCTCCAATCAACTTGTCTGTTATTGAGTTTTATGAAGAATATCACCACCCTCTCCATCCTCATTTTTTTGGGGGAAATAAGTTTATTAAATGCGTGTCTAAATCTTATACAGCTGGTAGTAAATAAAGGTAGAAACAAGAATTCTGTCTTTTGTTTTTTATTTTGTCTCTTACCTACACTCAGTCATTGTATCATGAGAAAAACAATATAGACACTCAAATTAATCCTGGTGCCAAAGATTCATGGTTTTGTACAATCTCACGTTTATGGTTTCACTGCCAAGTTGCCATTTTTGTTGCACAATTAAAGAGCTTGCACCTGCTCTTTAGTGATGGGAAAATCAGATTTCTTTGGCAGAGATGGATTGTGGCAGCACTGCCTACCTCATCCCACCTCATCCCAGTGTCACCACTCCACCCCATTTTCTTTTCATATCTGATTCTTGTTGAGATTTGGACAGAGTAGTTGAGTGAACACAACTCTTGTCAAGGTGCTGTTTGCAGAAATAGCCATTGGGTGGCAGTGCCTCCAAGCCTGGTATCTGCAGGAACCAACCCATTACAAATGAACCTGATCAAGCTTTGAAGACCAATTAGTTTGTTGGGTGTTGGGTGGTGCACAGGCCTGATTAGCCGATATTATTTCTAAAAATGAATAAGCTTCCTTACATTATAGTGGTCAAAAAACTTTTCAAAGTAGCTTGCCAAAACTCACTATCCATGTGAGTTTTGTGGGTGGGGAGGTATGAGAAGAGTAGAACTGCCAGCCCCAGAATACACAAGGAACTGGTGATATGCATTGTTAGAGGCACCATAGGAACATATGCGGAAAGGCACCCCCAAGTCTCAGCCTCCTGCAAATGTAGGCATCTGAGGGATTCAAGACGGGAGGGGTGGCATCTAGAGGAAGGGGAGGAAGCAGGACTAGAGGGCATCTTCTTTCCTGTGCTTGTGTCTGCCACATTTCATTACATTTTCAGCTGATGGACAGGAATACCGATTCCTGCCATAGTCTACTTCCTGTGACTATGCCTTCAGTGACAAAACAAGTGATGTATATTTCTTCTCTAATGAGGACAGGGATGAGGTAAGAGTGGAAGTCAGGAGCAAATTGCCCACTAATGGAAAAACGACCCCAATGAAGAAAAGAGACAGTGTTAATATTGGAAAGATAACCATGGGTTTGGGGGAGATGATGCTCCACAAAAGAGATGTTTGTGTAGTCAGTGTATGTATGTGTGTGTGTGTGTGTGTGTGTTAGAGAGAGAGAGAGAGCAATAGAGAAAGAGAGAGAGAAACCAGGGATATCACTGAGATGGGTAACAAAGGGAGAAAATGAACAAATGAACACCCTTGAAGCCAGGCTAACTTGGATTTGAATCCTAGCTGAATGACCAATGAATTTGGGGAAATTAACCTTTTAGAATCTTAGTTTTTTCATATTGAGGTAGGAGCCCAAGGATTCCAGTCCCAAGGGGTCATTGAAGTATTGAATAAAAGACTTTATGTAAATCTTAACACTCATTTGGCAGATTGTAGATGCTCAGTCACATTGGTTTGCAAGGGATGAGCTGCTGAAGACATTGCATAATTCAAAACTTGCATAATTCAAGGCGGTTTTCCCCAGAGGAATAAATGTAAAGTAGAATCTGTTGTATTTCATGTTCTGTGCATGCATTAAGACTTTATTAGTATTTTTATATTGCCCTATTTTAAATTCACACAATCTAAGTTCACATAACCTCATTGTCGTGAGCATTCCCATGTATCACGGGGGCTGAGATATGCTGTTACAAAAACAAAACAAAACAAAACCACCACCACCAACACCACCATCAACAAAAAGCTTGCAACAACATAACTCTATGAGTTATTTCCATTATAAGGATAAGAAAACTGAGTTTTCTTAATTTTAGCAAGATCAGACAGCAAAAGAATGGTTGAGCTGTGATTCATATTTGATCTGGCTTGTCTTCAAACTCACTGACCCCTGTGGAAACCTCCCTCTCTGAGGGTGTGAATCAGAATTACTCACAGACTGTGGTTTAACCCGATGACAACACCTTATGTGGAAGAGAGGTGAGAAAGTACATGCAGTGGGACGGGCAAGTAAGAAACAGCAGCACTGCACACCTGCAGCCATGGAGATACTATAAATATAAATGTTCAAAGATAGCAGATAACCACAATCTTCTTCATTTGCTTTCTCAGTCAGCAATTAGTGATTCACCTCCTTGTATGCTGTTTCTATTTCTTTATTTACTCCCCGCCCCCACCCCAGGTTCAAATTTCTTACTTGTGAGTAAGGACGGAGAAAAGGGAAGTTTAATAAAAACAATCCAGTCTTGTTCTTTGGATTAGGCTGAGTGAAAGGCCTTGGAATGGTGGGTAGGGTTTATAGTGATGAGTGGAAGAGCATGGAAGGGCTGAGGGGTCTCCACCTCCTGGACTGGGCTTGTTGGCTTATGATTTCCAAGCTGGTTATGTCCCCTAGAGTGGAATGAGGAAGCCATATCAGGAAGGCGGCACTGGCCAAATATTTCATCCCTGATCCTTTCTGAAATTCAGAACCTTATCAGAGTGAGTGGGTGGGCCTGTGTTGAGTATGTACAGACACTGTCATTCCATAGCAATCACAGATGGTATATTCCTAATGCAAGCTGACTTCTGAGATAACCAGTAGGTAAGATATATAGGGAGTGGGTGAACCTGGGCTACAAAATAGAGGTAGTCTTAGAAGCCCAGTTCAACCTGCTGTGATGAAGAAGCCATTTCCTCTAAACACGTAGAATCTTGTGATAACTCCAGGGTACAAAGAAGCTTCTTCTGGTGCTAAGCTTTCCCACAATGCATCTGAACCCTTTGACCACTGGGATTCTACATCCTGGGGATGAGAACAGGGATTCCTTTGGTGGAGGGCTGAAGAATATTTCACAGTTGAGTGTATAGCATGAAATATTAATTTTAATTGAATGGCAGAGTCAGTGGTAGCTGAAAAGCTTTCCCACCCATCCTCTGGCATGTGGCCTGGTTTTGCATGAGCTCTGTACTTTAATGTGAGCTCTCAGTGGATGCCACGGTCCATGAGGATGTCTCCATGGGAGCCAACTTGACAGAAACCTTCCCTTCTTGGCATGGGACTCTGGGCACTCAAGCCTAGTGTGTTCTAACCTAAAACTCTTGAAGCTAATCAGCTACCTACTGTTTCATATCATCTAAAATGAAACTGAAATAGAAAAATTTCAGGCCCCCATCATGCTCCAGGTTCCATGTAGGGAGGAGAAAACAAGAAAAGGAGCTATAGGTCAATCAGAGGCAGGGAATTAATGTGGTACAAAAGATTCTGGCTGGGCTGTTGATCTCACTTTTTGTAAGTATAAATTATCAAAGACTGTGTTTCTACTGTGTCCATTTCCTGTTGCTGAGCAGAATTTTGATGCAAGTCAATTCCATGCCTTTCTCCTTACCACAAAAACCAGAAGCACAAATCACCCACTAATAATTAGATACTTATTTGCAATAGATACTAGCCTGCAGGAGTCTGTTAGTAATTAAAAAGAAATCCTACAGCCTCTTGAATAAAATGACATAAATAGATGTGTAAGCTCTTTGAATAAATAAAAAAGTCCATGTCATAAAGCAGCATTATTATTTTTCAATATGGAAGCTCACAGAATGCTTAAAAGATAAATTGTGAATGTGCAAAGATTTTGGTTGGGCTCATTGAGCACATCAGTTTCTGATATATCAGTTACATATGTCTGCTTCAGAGAGTTTAGATCAATCTCAATTTCTTGGTGGAAATCAATCCTGTAGGATTGTATAAACTAAAAGGAGGCAGCAGGGATGTGATGGAGATAGCAGTGAGAAAATGCCAGGGATGTGAGTCTTGGCTTTGACGTTGGCTGACTTTGCAAACTTGGCCACATCATATCACCTTCCTGGGCCTCAGGTTCCTCCTTGAAGATATAAAAGGGTTGGAATGATCATTCCTGAGGGTTTTTCTATTCTAAGATTCTGTGACTCAAGGGAATGAAACAGTGATGAGAGAGGAAACCAAGTAGAAGTATGGGGTCCCAATTTCAGGGTGATCAGAGCTCTAAGTCCCAGCAGCAGCCTTCAGGCCCTCTACTCTGCCTTTTCACCACTTTCAATGTCATCTGATAGTGTGTATTCATTGAGCACCTCTATGTGCCAGGCAAGACTGGACTAAAATGGTGAATTCCTTGCTTAGAAACAAATAGTATTGATGAAAAAAACAATTACATGTGTAATACCATGTGTGTAGCAGATACACTGAGTTTACCTGCAGATTCAATGGGCAATTCTCACATAAACTGTCAACAGCTCATCTCAAGCCCCTGAATCTCTGTTTTTCTGCCTAAGAGATTTCTCTGGCACTTTAGTAACTTTTCCGATACGTATGCGAGGAAGCCTAGAACAGTCCTGAGGGGCAGCCCTCAGCCATGGAAGACAAGAAGTTGGTGGATAAAGACCTCAGATTTCCTGTTACTTGGTGGGGCAAGTCTGAAGAGAATTATACACAGTTTTTAGAGGATGCTCAGCAGGATTGAACACTAGTTGTCCTCCATGGCAAACAACTCAACTATACACTTACGTTTGGTCTTTCTTCTGTCCCTGTTTACACTCCACATTCTCTCTTGTCCTTCTTGTGACCACCTCTCAAATAAATATCTGCACCCAAATACTTGTTATAGGGTCTGCAGTTTACTGAAACATATAACTCAAACCTCAAGTTAGATCAGGAAAGCCTGACACAAAAATTATGCCTGCTACATCATGTGCCATTTAGAACCAGGATGACAAAGAAACCACACATCCTCCTGAAAAAATTCTTTTCTTGTTGACAAAGGCACTACATCTGGCTGGTTTGCATATCACCAATAAGAATGGAGTATTGTCTTGGTTCAAAAACCAGTCTGAAGTAGGAAGTACCAAATCAATTTGATATCTATATTACTCATATAATGTAATACTCATCACTTCCCTTTTTGCTCTGCACAGCTAGTTTTAAATTTATGAAATTAGAATTGTGCAACTGTAACAGAAACTATTGATATTATTTCCTATCTAATACTATGCAAGAATTATTCAGCATTTCCCTGGGGTCAGGGAAATAATGAGAGCACCTTATTTGCAGAAATATCACATAAGTAATCTGTCCCATGCTAAATATGAAGTTCCTTAGGAAGACTGAGTTATGGTTATATTTTGAGTCTATAAGGCTATAGATATTATGAAAGTACCAATTACTCCTGTTGATAGGACATCAATTAAAAATTTTAACAATGTTACACTAAAAAAATGCAGAATTAATTTTAATATTGTGTGGAAAGCAGCCTTCTAAAATGAGACCCAAAGGTTCCTGCCTCCTAGTATTCATGTCCTTGGATAATCTGCTCCCCTTGACGACTATGGGCTGGGCTAGTGACTTGCTTTCAACAAATGCAACATGGAAAAATTGATGGCCTGTTACTCATGATTATGAAAGACTGACTTTCTTCTTGCTTGCACTTTCTTTCTTGCTGGCATTCTCTTGCTGGTTCTTCTCATGTGCTTGCCTTAGTGGAAAGGGCTACATGGCAACGAACTGAGAGTGGCATTCAGCCAACAGTCAGTGAGGAATTTGGGCCTCAGTCCAATAGCCCAGGAAAAACGGAATCCTGCCAACATCCACATGAGTGAGCTTTGAACATGGATACTTCTCTAGTTGAGCCTTCATGTGAGACTGCAGTCCCAGATAATACTTTGATTTCAGCCTTGTGAGAGATCCTAAAACAGAGGTCCCAGCTGAATTGTGCCTAGACTCACAGAAACTGCGATAAAAATGTTTTTTAAACCACTAAATTAAATTATGGGGCTAATTTGTTATGCAGCAATAGTTAACTAAAATATGGTGGTATCTTTAGGTATTTGGTGTGGGGGGAAAGAGAGAGGAGAGGAGAGAGACAAATTTCTTACTTTAGGCTTCATGAATCCAGAATTTGACAAGATTTGATGTTTTATTTTGGTACTTTTAATTGATTTTTTTATTTCAAAACATTAAGGGGGTACAAATGTTTTTGTTACATAGATATCTTGCATATAAGGCTTAAGTCAGAGGTTTAGTGTGCCTGTCCCCAGAATAGTGTTTATTGTACCCAATAGGTAAGTTTTTACCCCTCACCCTCTCCTGCCCACCCTTTCTTGGTTTCCAACGTCATTTACATCTCTTTGTGTCTATGTGTGCCCATCACTTAGCTCCCAATTATTAGAGAGTACATGTGGTATTTTTTTTCCATTCCTGAGATACTTAACTTAGGTAATGATCTTCAATTCCATCCAAGTTGCTGCAAAAGATATTATTTCATTCCTTTCTATAGCTGAGTAGTACTATATGGTGTGTGTGTGTGTGTGTACATATATATCACACTTTTAAAATCCACTGATAAATTGATGGGCACTTAGGTTGATTCCACATCTTAACAATTGTGAATTGCGCTGCAATAAATATTTGAGTGCAAGTGATTTTTGATAAAATAACTTCTTTTCCTTTGGGTAGATACCCAGTGGTGGGATTGCTGAATCGAATGGTGAGTTCTGCATTTATTTCTCTGAGGAATGGCTACACCTGCTCGCTTTTAGTTTCCATTTACATGGAATATGTTTCTGCGTCCCTTTACCTTGAGTCTGTGTGAATCCTTGTCAGTTAGATGCATTTCTTGGAGGCAGTATATACCTGGGACATGTGTTTTCATCTATTCAGTCAGTCTATGTCTTCAAGTGGGGCACTGAGACCATTCATGTTCGGTGTTAGCATTGATACGTAGTATACTGTTCTGTTCATTATGTTGCTTATGCCTTATTGTTTTGTTTTCCATCTTGTGTTAATGTTTTTTTGTAAAGCTGTGAGCTTTACCTTTTGGGTGTTTTTATACTGGTTGATATCTATCGTGCTGTTGCATGTATGATGCAGTTTTGAGTATTTCCTGTAGGGCAGGTCTAGTAGTGACAAATTCCCTTAGTGTTTGCTTGTCTGGAAAAGTCTTTATTTCTCCATCAATTATGAAACTTAGTTTCGCAGGATACAAAATTCTTGGCTTGCACTTAATCTGTTTAAAAAGACTGAAAATGCAGTCCCAATCCCTTCTGGCTTATAAGGTCTCTGCTGAGGAGTCTGCTGTTAGCCTGATGGGTTTTTCTTTGTAAGCTAGCTGTTGCTTTCATCTTGCAGCTTGTAGAATTTTCTCTTTCCTTTTGACTTTAGCCAGATTGATGACTATGTGTCTTGGAGATGCCCTATTTGCTATGACTCTTCCCTGTGTTCTGTGACCATCTTGTATCAGGATATCTGAATCTGTGGAGATACCAGTGAATTTTTTCTCAATAATTCTCTTGACTAGGTTTTCCATGTTTTTGGCTTTTTTTCCTCCCTCATGGATGCCTATAATTCTTGTATCAGCCTGCTTTGCACAGTCCCATACTTCTCTGAGTGATTGTTCATTTTTTTGTATCAAACTTGATTTATTAGATGTAGTTTTTTCTTCACACTAGTAAATAAAAAACCAAGACCCAGATTTTATATATATATATATATATATATATATCAATGCAAACAATTATGGAGCTTCATCTTCTGGACAAGAATGCCAAGTTAGTCTCTCTTCATAAAAAGCAATTACAATTTGAGGGTACTTCATATTTGCCTCTTTTGCCAGCACCAAATCTGCCTCATCTGAATCTTTCCATTTCATAAGAAACATTAATTCTCCACTGCTATCTGTGGCACCAATTATTCTTTCAGGATCAAGACCTCTGGCAAAGCCTCTTGGTTTGTCAGCAGCATCTCTTTTCTTCTTTGATTTGCTATCACCAGATTCACTGTCAAATAAAGATTTTCTGTTTGTACCATCCTTTTCTTTGCTAGCTTCTTGGGAATTAAGAAATGCTTCAATCAACTCTGGACAATCCAAATTTTCTTCAGGTTCCCAAGTATTATCAGCATCTGTAAATCCCTCCACTTCAGGAAATACTCCACTTTCCCATTTACTACACGTTGATACAGTACTTTTTCCACCACAAATTC
The DNA here is from genome assembly GCA_008086735.1 of Cheirogaleus medius. Lineage (NCBI taxonomy): Eukaryota > Metazoa > Chordata > Mammalia > Primates > Cheirogaleidae > Cheirogaleus > Cheirogaleus medius. The sequence continues at coordinate 9,723,869 of VBSM01003185.1, forward strand.
TTCAGGCTCTGCCTCTTCAACCTTTTTACTCTTCCCATTCTGTTTCTTTCCCATTTTTTGCAGTTTTATTGGAGGCCATTTTTTTTTGGAGGCCATTTTTTATTGCAGACATGAAGAGCTATTATTCACCACCTCTGAGCTGCTCCAGGTCACGGGGTCTAGGGTATCTCTCTGTTCATTCTTCTTTATTCTTTTTTCTACATCTTTGACTAAGTTGGTTCCCAAGCCATGTCTTCAAGCTCTGAAATTCTTTCTTCTGCTTGGTCTAGCCTGTTTTGAGGCTTTCTGCTGTATTTTGAAATTCCCTGAATGACTCTTTCATTTCTTTAAGTTCTGTTATATCTTTTCTTATGATGTCTATCGCTTTAGTGATTGTTTTCATTTTCTCTCATTCATGTCCTGAAACATTTTTTTTAGCTCCTTTGTATTGATTTTCAAATTTCTCTTCAATCCCATTCATCTTATGTGCCATCCATATTTTAAATTCTATCTGACATTTTGACAATTTCCTGTCAGTTGGGGTTCATTGCTGGAGACCTATTGGGATCCTCTGGGTGTCAAAACGGCTTATTTTTTCATGTTGCCAGAGACCTTATTCTGGTTCTTTCTCATCTGAAATCTCTTCTCTCAGCTCAAAAATTATAAGCTTGTGGTGCACCTGTTCTCCTCAGCTGAGAATATTCATACTTAGTGCAAAGGAGAGGTCCCTGAATGGCACACTTGTGTTCTACTCTGGAGGACTGACCCAGCCGAGGTGGGTGGATGTACTGTGAGCATTTAACACTGCTGTTCTCCTGTGTCTCCTATCTCACCATTCCTCTGTGGTCTCACTGGCAGTCCTCATGTTGCAGAGTAAGTGAATGGCAGCAATTGTCAGCCCGATCTGGCTTGAGAGCTGCCTAGTTCCCATCCTTGGGTGGCTGTGTTTGTTGGCTGGGAGTGATATTGAGTGCAGCCCCACCTACATCAATAGGCAACAGCAATTGTTTGTCCACCAGGTCCTCCAGCAGCTGTGGAGGCACAGGGGTCCTTCCCATGAGACTCACAAGAGTGCCTGGTCTCCCTGTTCCCTCCCCAACCCCAGACTGGCAGGGGCAATAGGGAAGCAGCAGCAACAGATCTAACCCCTGAGTAGAGGCAGTACTCTGGGTATAGGGTTTTAAAATGGTGCCAGCTGCAGCGCCCATGTTTCGTGAGCCAGTGGGTCACTCCTGTGCCTTCTTTCTTTAGTAGTGCCTCTGCACAGTCTCCAGATAGCTCTATATGTTCATCCTGTGGCCATCTGTCATGCAGGGTCCCTCCCCCAAGTCAGATAGCAATGATCATGGGGAGAGTGTGGAACCCTAGGATTCTCTGCTCTGTGCCTTCCCTACATGTGTGCTTGTCTTTTCTGTTTACCTCCAAAATTGCAGAGCAGGTCACCTCACTTCCTTCTCCTTCACTTTGGGTGCCTCCTGTCACCTCTCTTTTGATTCACCATGCTCTCTCTTAGGTGATCAATCTGAAGGTAGATATCCACTCACCACCTTCAATCCTCTCTGTGAGAGTGGCATGTTCAGGCTGCTTCTAGTTTGCCATCTTAGCCCCCTATCTTCTATTTTTGTACTTTTTAAAGAGGAAAGTTTAGTTAAAAAATAGTAACCAAAGTATCTGGGAGGATAATTAATCAGTATAACAGAAAAAGAACCATTCAATATTCATTTTTAATCTATTCATTCAAGTTGGCTCCCTGCTTGAATATCTATAAGGTAGCTACTTAAAATCAATTTACCTATGCTCACATCCACAGGTTGGCAAGCTACTACCCATTGGCTAAATCTGTCCTGCCCTCTTATTGTAAATACAGTTTAATCAGAATACAGTGATACCCATTCATTTATATATATTGTTATGGCTCTTTAGTCTCTATTTACAACGATAGAATCAAATAGTTGCAACAGAGAACTTAAAGCCCAGAAAGCCTAAAATATCTACTATCTAGCCTTTTATAAAAAAAATTCTTGTGAACTCCTGCTTTAATATATATTATAATTTAAGCTAACCACTATGTAATATAGTCTGAATCAATAAATTTTCTCTACATTTTTATCCACATAAAAAGTAAAACTGGGTAATTCATACTTCAAAACATACCATTATAAGGGTTATTATGGAATCACTTAAATAAATAAATCCTCATCTCAACTTCTTTTTTTGAGACAGAGTCTCACTCTGTTGCCCAGGCTAGAGTGCCGTGGCATCAGCCTAGCTCACAGCAACCTCAAACTCCTGGGTTCAAGTGATCCTTCTGCCTCAGCCTCCCGAGTAGCTGGGACTACAGGCATGTGCCACCATGCCTGGCTAATTTTTTCTATATATTTTTAGTTGTCCAGCTAATTTCTTTCTATTTTTAGTAGAGAAGGGGTCTCACTCTTGCTCAGGCTGGTCTCGAGCTCCTGACCTTGAGCGATCCTACCGCCTCGGCCTCCCAGAGTGCCAGGATTACAGACATGAGCCACCACGCCTGGTCTCTTTTTGCTGGTTTATATACAGATATGAGGTCCCAAAATGAATTGCATATTTTAAGCAGTCAACAAATCTTTATAGACTGTTCCCAGCATCTGAGATTCTGAGAGCTACACAAAAATGATTAATAATTTGTTCCTGTCCTTCAGTAATATATTTTATAGAGGTAAAGAAAGACAAGAAAATGAATGATAGCCATGCACTCTATCAGTGCTGGGCCGAAGTGGTGGTAAAACCAGTAAGTAGCAGCGTTGGACTTTGAGGGTCTAAATCCTGCGTCGCCTCTTCCTAGCTGTACAGTTTGGACAAGATACCTTAGGACTCTGTGCTTCAGATTGCTCAGCTGAATAATGGGGACAATAATGGAGCTCACCTTATAGGTTTGCTGTTAGTATTGAGATACATGAAGTAACGAGTAGGTAGTGCTCAAATATGTTAACTCTCATCATCATGGTGGAATCAACCTTTTATACTTCTATCCTACCATTAGAGTTGATGCCTCAAGTACTGCAAATTAGTTAGAATAATTAATAGTTTCTTCTAATTTAAGATCTTCATTAAAATTAAATGTGGGAGTCAGTCTCCATGTGATTTTTTTCTTGGATAGAAACACTTAAGAAATTTGGGCAAACTGCTATATTTTGAAATCAATGCCATCTGAGAAGGGCTAATTTTTCTCCAGTGATTCTTGTTTTAAAATTACCCTTTAGCCTGTAATGGCTCAGTTTTATCTTTAAATCCCAAACTATTGGTTTTCAAAAAAACTAAGCCAAATTATTCCCGTGGAATTTTGGATAAACTGGGTATCAACTATATATTCTCTCAAATGCCATTTAGAAATTCATTTATGTTTTTATAATTGATAATTGAATCTGATCTTTGCCATAAACTTTTGTTGTGCTTTATCCAATATTGTGACTCACAGTGGTAATATTTAAGGCATTTCGTTAATGAGTAACATTATGTAAATACTAAGTTTGTATAATTTTGTCCAATTTTCTCCAACACTATGAAGTACACTGTCACCATGAACAATTAGTATTATGTATGTTATGTAGGGTACATTGATCTTTCAAAAATTTTAATATATAACTCATTCTATCTCTATATACTATTATTGTGCAGATACTCAGGTCAGAGAGCTTGAGACATTATCCCAATGTTAAAGAACTAGAGCAAAGCCAGCATTGTGACATCACCTATTCATTCTAGTTTTACCACTTGAAATATTTTATTGTACTCTAATTCTTTCAGCATTAGTTTTCCTAGTGTCTTGGATCTAACAATTAATTGAAATATGTGATTAACCAGAATGTTTCCTATAATACCTCTTTCCAGAGAATTCGTGCCTATGGAGAGAGTTTGGACCAGATGGTCTCTTAAGCCCTTCCTCATTCTTTTGTTTGTCATTGATCATTGATAACATATTTTTGTGTTATTCACTGTTAAAATGATTTGTACCATGCCTCAGTGCTGTGGATGGTCAAAGACTGACTATATGTTCCCCCTTCCAACCCCCTGCCATTTGAGGATTTATTATGAGGTCAGTATTCACCTTGTTTGTCCTCACTAATTCTCCAATGGTGATTGGAGTTATTTAGAATAATTTGCAAAGGCTAGATGTTAGAATAGTAATCATAGAACTTCAGAACTGAGGCAACTCTAGATCAGCTCATGGAATTCTCTCATTTTTCAGGTGAGGAAAGGAAAGGGAAGGGGCAAGATTATATATGGCTACTGGCTACAAACTATGCTGATTCCATGCACTTTCAAAGCATCATTAGGCATGAAGGTGGAGGGGCTATTCAGAAGATTTATTTAGATTAGCAAACTCCCATTTGGGGATGAACATATGTCCTCAAAAATTTAGTTGATAGAGTCAGTCACAACTCATTGCAAATTACTTTAATAAAACCAATACTCAACTGAGACTGGCCTAATTGACTGGAATTTTCATTGCAAAAGGGAAAAAGAGGACTGAAGGTTCTCAACATTGAAACCAGAGTAGTAATACAAGATTAGTGCTATCTTTAGAGGCAGGGTACATAATTAGGGAAATAGGAAATGCTGGTGATGAACACTGACTACTTTGCCATTTTTCCTGTTGCATTTGGGCTGATGGTATGCTACTGACCCACATCTGAGTACCAACGTGGTAGGCTGCCAGTGTCTGGCTGGGAATCATAGGACTTGTTTGGGAGATTGCCCACTTGTCAGAAACCTGCAATCTATCCTATCCTTAATATTTTCTTCCCAGTCTCTCTCTCTCTCTCTCTCTCTCTCTCTCTCTCTCTCTCTCCCCCCCCCGCCCAGCCTTTTTTTTCTAGAAGGAAAGGAATTCAACAAATGATTCCAAGGTTTTTCTATGTTCCAAGAGCTGTCAGATCCCGAGGATCCAGCAGTATATAAGACATGGCTTCTGTTATCAAGGACCTTGAATATGCAATTATAATACAATGTAAGAATTGTTAAAGTAGCAGGAAATACAGGTGCTAGAGAAGCAGAGCAAAGAAGCCCATCTGGCCTTGAAATGTCCAAGGTTTGAGAAGATGTCTGAGAAAATGTCCAGTAAGCTGAGACTCGAAATGAGAGTAAATGGAATATCTAAATAACATAATTGAGGAATATCTGACTGGTATTTTTTTAACTCTGTAAATAAAGAATGTGCCCTCTTTGCAAATACCCATAGAATATTCACAAAAATCAACCATGTAGTAGACTGCAAAGACAATCTCAATAAATTTCAAAGACTGAAAATAAAACAGCTAACATTTTCTCATGATAATATAACAAACCTAAAACTAAACAAGAATAAAAAACCCAAGGAAATAAAAAGTTCTTGCTTTCTGGGAAAAGCATGAATTTCTCTTAGTCCTTTAATCAAAGAGGAAATATAAAGTGAAATTACAGTGTCTAAAATAATTAATAAAACAATTTATATCACAATTTATAAGATATATCTGGAGCAGTACCCAGAATAAGATTTATATTTAATATTTTTATCAATAAACAACAAAATGGACTATAGGAAAGCTGAATGAGGAATTTGCAAAGATAAAAGCAGGAATTAATGAGTGAGAAAAAAAGGATATCAGTTGGAAAATACAATGAAACACTAGCTTGATAAATAAAATAAACTGCTAGCTAGACTAATCAAGAAAGAAAGAGAAAATATAACTATATAAAATAAGAAATGATAATGGGAAAGTACACAGAAGAAAACATTGAACGACTCATAAAAGACTACTTTGTTTAATTTATGCATATACATTTGAAAACCTGGATGAAATGGACAGTTTTGTAGAAAAATATAATTTAATGAATCTGACCCCAGAAGAGATTTTTTAAAAAATCTTAAGTAGATTCACTTATTCTTCTATTTTCATTGAATTTATAATGAGTTTTTGCTTTAGATTGAGCCATTCATTCATTTGACAAATATTTACTGAATATCTGCCATATTCCAGGTATTTTTCTGCGTTCTTTGCATATATTAGTTAATATAAAAGACAAAAATCCCAAAGTCCCTGCTCTCATGCAGCTTATTTTCTAGTCTCATAGTGTCATCGTTGATGCTGATATTTGACAATAAAAGATAATTAAAGGTATGTATTGATTTTGTCTTGTCCTTTTTTTTTTTTTAACTTCAGAATATTATGGGGGTACAAGTGCTTTGGTTACCTAAATTGCCTTTGTACCGCCTGAGTCAGGGCTACAAACATGCCCATCCCCCAGACAGGGCACCACACCCATTAGGTGTGAGTTTACCCCTCCCCTCCTTCTCCATCCCACCTGCCTGACACCCGATGAATGTTACTTCCATATGTGCACATAAGTTTTGATCGATTAGTACCAATTTAATGGTGAGTACATGTGGTGTTTGTTTTTCCATTCTTGTGATACTTCACTTAGAAAAATAGGCTCCACCTCCATCCAGGATAATACAAGAGGTAGTTCACCATTTTTTTTTTATGTCTGAGTAGTACTCCATGATATACATATACCACATTTTATTAATCCACTTATGTATTGATGGGCACTTGGATTGTTTCCACATCTTTGCAATTGTGTATTGTGCTGCTATAAACATTGAAGTACAGATATAAATAAAATTTTTTAAAATTGTGTGTACCTAAACCTCTAAAGCCCAAACATTCCTACAAATTTTGTTTGGGGCCTGGAATTCTTACCAGGATAATTTTTTTGTTTCCTATCATCATTCATATCTGACATACGGTTTTAAAAATAAGTTAGCTTAAGTAAATTGTATTGTGCATCTTTCTGTGCAATAATATATAACCTGAAGTTCATGTGAAAAAATATGAACCAAGCTTTCTGGAACTCTGAAATCAAGTTATATCTGCTCTTTAAAATAAAATTGCCTGTTGATCATGAACTTTCATTAATAGGTCTTTGTGTGTATATGAGTGTATGTGTGCGTGCATGAGTGTGTGTTTTGTTTTGCTTTATGACTTCTAAAGAAACAGAGATCTTAGAATGTATAACTCATCCTCATTTATCACAAGTAAACAGAAGGAATTATAGTAACAAACTGTGTAATATTCAGGAAAACGATAAATCTCAGTTATCCTAGCACTTCAGTTCTTTCCATATAACTATTTCACTGTCTTTATTAAATATGATCTGGAAATTAAAAGTGATAAAATATTTATATTAGTATTACCTTTATTTGGACAGAGTTGCTAGTTTTAATAAATCATAGGCTTAAGATATTAACCTCAAAAATTATTAGTAAGCTGTGAAAATATACTTGATTCCTAGACTGTGTGGATGATATTGACAAATCTTTTCTACTTTTAAATTAAGTTTTAATAAAGTTATCTACTTCCTAGAATTTATTATTTTTCTCTAGGCTTAGTTTGTCAACTATTGATTTTTTTCTCAGATAGATGAATATTTCTGTCCTTTTTCTTTAGAATTCAGTTTCCCTGATCATCCAGCTTGTCTAGAAATTGACATCTCTTCTTTGATCGGTATCAGTCATTCTCTTAAAGCAAGAATAAAAAGAATAACTAGGACTGTCAATGTATTTATTGTCTCTTCATACAACTAAAATGATGGAAAAGACAGCACACTGCTAAGTTCAAAGGTCATATTTGATCCTTTACCATGATAGCTGCTTGAACATGTAAACTTCCTAAATACCAGTAAAGGTAAATGGAGAAATTTGATTTTTTCCCCTTCCACAGGAGGAAAACGTTCTTTTCTCAAAGCACGTAAATTTGCCTCATGAAAATATGTTTCTGTTCATTCATTCATTCATTCATTCATGTAGAATCTCTGAACAGCAGTAAAATATAGTATTATCCATTGTGTTCCTGGCACCATGTTAAGGGCTAGACATAAAAAGATGAGCAAGACAGGGTCTTGCCATCAAAGAATTTACAGTCTAGTAAAAGGAACAAAGAAATGCCAGGAGCTGTATTTCAATCAGTGAAATTTATATCTCTAGCCAAAACCTTCTATTAACTCCACACTCATATATCTAATGCCTACTCAATGACTCTACTTTGTCTCATAGACATCTATATTAACCTGTTTTACTTTTAATCTTCCTCATGATCATGTTGGCTGGTGACTCTATCATTCCAGTTGCTACACAAAAGGATAATGACTTTCTTTCACTTAAATCCCATATCAAATCTACCAGGAAGTCCTGTTAGCTCTACTTCAATATACATGCAGCAAAATCTGACCCTTTCTCATCGTTCCACTGCCAGTTGCTGGTCCCAGTCTCCATCATCTCTCATGTGGATAACCTCAATAGCCTCCTAACTGGTATCCCTGCTCTCTTTCTTCCTCTCCCGGAGTCTATCGTCAACAAAGCAGCTGTAGTAACCTTTTTAAAAACATAAGACATACCATGTAGCTTCTCAGTTTAAAACCTTCCATGGCCCACATTTCCCTTAGTATATAAGCTGGAATCCAATAGTTAACAGGTACCTATGTGGTCCATCCAACATAACTACTTTTACCTCATCTACTAATTTCCTCTTCACTCTCTACTTCAGGCACATTGATATCTTTGTTGCTTTCACCTTAAAGTCTTGCTTTAAGGTGGCTGTTCCCTCTGCCTAGAGTGTTATTTTCCAGATATGTATATGCCTTTTTCCTCACTTCATCAAGTTTTTGCTCAAATAGTACCTCCTCAATGAGGCCTATCCTGGCCATACTTTTGAAAATTATATTCCTCCATTTGTATTTGTAATCTCACTTACCTTATTAACTATTTCCCACCCCACTCTCAGCACTTTTCTTCTAAGGTACCATATCATTTGCTTATTACATTGCTTATTATCTGTCTCCCCCTGCTGGAATATAACCTATAAGAGTACAGGGGAAGATGGCTGACTAGAAGCAGCCTGTACATGTCACTCTCACAGAGAGGACTGAAGGTGGTGAGTGGATATCCACCTTAGGGTCAATCATGTAAGACAGAGCATTGTGAATCAAAAGAGACGAGACAGGAGGCACCCAAAGTGAAGGAGAAGGAAGAGAGGCAATCTGCTTTGTGGTTTGGAGGTACACAGGGAAGATGAGAGCACATGTAGGGAAGGCATAGAGGGGAGAATCATGGGGCTCCACACTCCTCCACGATCATTACTATCTGACCTGCAGGAGGGACTCCCCACTGCAGAAGGCCGCGGGACTAATATAGGGAGCTATCTGGAGACTGTGCAGAGGCATAGGCCTGGAGAGAGGGCGCAGTGGTGAACCACTGGCTTGTGAACCATGGGCACCAACTCTGGCTCCATTTTAAAACCCTACAATCAGAGCGCTGCCTCTACCCAGAGGTCAGATCTGTTGCTGCTGCCTCCCCATCACCCTTGCCAGTCAGAAGGTAGGGATGGGAGCGGGGAGGCTGGACACTATTGTGAGTTCTGTGGGCAAATGCCACCTGCTCCCATTATAGCTGGGGGACCTGAGCAGTCCAACAGTCACTGCAGCCTGTTGACGTGGGTGGGGCTGGGCTTAAGTTGGTGCCCAGTCAACAAATACTGCATCCGGAGGAGGATCCAAACAGGGCAGCTCTCAAGCTGAGTGGGCTGACAGTTGCCACCGCCCATAGGCACGGGCGTGGCTACACTCAAGCCACATGGGGCAACAAACACTGCCACCCGGATCTGAGAGGAGCAGCTCCCAAGCCAGTTCAGGCAGACAGTCACCACCACCCACAGGCATGGGTGAGGCTGGGCTCAAGCTGGTGCAGGCTGAAAAATGCTGCTGCCTGCAGATCTGAGTGGAGCAGTTCTAAAGCAGACTCAGGATAATCACCAAACAGGAGACAATTATCCTAAGTGAAGTATCTCAGGAATGGAAAAACAAACACCACATGTGCTCTCTAATAATTGGGAAGTACATGATGGGCACACATGGACACAAAGAGATGTAAGTGGACTTTGGAAACCAAGAAGGGGGGAGGGTGAGAGGGCTAAAAACTTACTTTTGGGTTCAATGAACACTATTTTTGTGAAGAGCACACTAAAATCCCCAACTTAAGCCTTATACAAGGTATCCATGTAAGAAAAACATTTGTACCCCCTTAATATTTTGAAATAAAAAAGGGTACAGGGGTCTTTATTTTTATTACTAATAAATTCCAATAGTACCAAGCACATAGTAGATGCTCCATAAAGATTGCTTGATGAATGTATTTACTAAAAAGATTTGCTAGAATCCAATTGGCAACAAATAAAGTCATTGAATGATCAGTTTACCATATTTTAAAAATTTATCGAATTGCCTAATTATTTAAAACTATTTGTTGGTTGATGGCAATTAGTATTGTATTCAATGGTAGGACTAGTTAAGGCTGTGATGAGCTAGGAATTTAGAGTTCTAGGCTGCCATACTTTCCTCCAGCCCTCAGGGTCTCCTATTTCCCTGCCCTTGGTCTCTCTCCTTTTTTCTCCTAGGCTCGTTCTTCTTGATGGCAGTCCAGGCTGTGCTCTAAGCTGACTCTCTTCTCTGCCTTCCCCCAGGGTCAGGTATCCCTTTCTCTATCCCAGAACCCTCCCCCTAACTAGTAGGAAGCAAGGGCAATGGAAAACTGAACATCATTGACATATTAACTAGGAACACAATATTAAAACCAAGGAATAAAACCTTTGTAGAAAGACTCAAATACTGTTAAACTATCCCATCCAACATGAATTACTTTAAATCATATAAATAGCTAAAGAAAATATATTTTTGATAGATTGGTAAATATGGTATAGTAAATACTGTAAATAATCTGAAAATTGATTTTTTTGTGAATTAGCCTGTTTTTGGTTAACTGTTAGAGGTGCTCTGAAGGTCTTCTAAAGCAGGAGTCAGCATTTTCTGTAAAGGGTCACACAGTAAAGGTTTTGCAGGCCATATAGTCTCTGTCATAACTCCTCAACTGTGTCTTTGTAGTGCAAAAGCAGCCATAGACGTATGTAAATGAATGAGTGTGACTATATTCCAATAAAACTTTACTTGCAAAAACAGACAGAGGGCCAGATTTGGCCCATGTGCCAGAGCTTGCTGACCCCTGCTGTAGAGGACCCGAGAGCACTTTAAGAGAGGTTAAAGGGATTAGGCAACACACTCAATAACTGGTCTGGCTAAATTCAAGGACTTTTATCTCCTCAGACTGCATTCAAATTCTGGATCTGTATTCATTTACCCTAGCCCATTAGATAAAAGAATTAACGCTTTCTGATCCTCAATTTTTCATCTTAAAATGGCAAAATTTTAAACCCAGCTCATTGCGGTGATGATAAATCAAGAAAATGTAAATGACAAGGGCAAAATATAAACATATAGATGTCCATTATCTTCTTTTCTCCTTTTCTTCAAAGAAGAAGGTTCCTTTGTTGCTAGGACTGACTCTGATGAGGTCAGTGGTCCAGCTTTCATCCTATTGGCTATGTAGAACTGCCAATGTGAAAGGAGCTTTAAACATGGTAGATTGATTTACACTGGAAAGGATACAAAGCTACTCTAGAGAGAAAAAAGAAGTAGGGAGGAAAGTAAAGAAGGAGAGACAGAGGAGAAAATTGAGCTTATAGTGAGTTTTCAAGAAAGATTTTTAGAAGTAGGATTGGATGCAGCTCTCATATATTGCTTTGTAGCCACACCTTTACTGTGTGGCCTGTTACAGAAAATTTGCTGACTCCTGCTTTAGAAGACCTTCATAGCACCTCTAACAGTTAACTAGAAACAGGCCAATTCACCAAAAATCAATTTTCAGGCCACAAAGATGTGGGAGGGTGCATGGAAGAATGAGGACAGAAGAGAGAAGGATTCTAAGAAGTGTTATTCTGTGTTATGAATGCAATTATCCTTCTGGAGTTTTTAGAGAGAATTCAATAAGGACTAAAACAATTTAATTTTACAGTGTAGGACTTTGAATAAAACCATTTTATTGCCTGGCCAGGAGGCAGCCTAACTTTATAAGGGTTACATAAGTACAGCACTAAGCACAGGGCTTGACACAGAATAAGAACTGAAAGTGGTAATAATGTAGTCTTTATTACAGTGTTTATACCTGATGAGGGGAAGATAAGAGAATGCTTCATAGAGAGTAGATTGTTGAGCTGAATTTTGTAAGAAAAGCAGGTCTATGTCAGGCAGGTAAGAAACAAAGCTCAAGCTTTGGAACTAGAAATACTGGGGCTTGAGGCATGGATCAGTTGCTTCTTGTATGACTTTGGGCAAGTTTTCCAATCTCTATGTGACTCAATTTCCTAGTAATGAAGATGACAGTAACTAATGCATAAGAGGGATTAAATTTGATAACACATATAAGGCACTTGGAAGAGAGATGAAATGGAATTAAGTTTATTTTGTGTTAGTCAATGTTGTTATATTATGAATATATATTCTGTACTGCTGGAGCCATCTGACATATGAAAAAGAGGAGAGTCATAATGGATATATTACTTCTCCTCCTTATCCTCCTCTTCTTACTCCTCCTCCTCTTCCTCCTCCTCCTCCTCATCATCACCAATGATCATCATCAAGCATTGTTTATTTGGGGGCTGATACTCTAACTTCAAGATTTTGCAATTAAGACTTCTATAATTGGTATACAAATCTATGAACCCTAGGTGGATTTTGGCAGCTGAACTGTGAAATAAAACCATGATATCTGAAAAAAAGTGGCTCAAGAAGCAAGACAGCAACAAAATTAATACTGTTTAGCTTCTTGGCTGGACCCAGAGACACAGCTTAGTATCAGAACCATGCGCCAACACCTAGGACACCAGGCCCAGATGACTGGTTCTTTCATTTGATTCTGGTTTTCTGAGCAGTTCATAGAGCTTTCTTGAGACAGATAAATCAAAGCTGAAGAGATAGAAGCAGGAGAGTGCTTAGATGGACCTTTTTATCACACACAAGAGCAAGAGTAAATCTGCTAAACTCAAAATGCCACCTGGGGCAGTAAATATCTCCATATGTGTTTGGGATCACAGTCCTACAGATTCCAAAGTAAAATATTACTTTGGAATATTACTTTGAGAAGTGGAGAAGTTGAGCCAATGATGACAATACTCTGGGTTTCTGTTGCTTTTCTGCTGCCCCAAATATTGGATATTTTTGCCTGCAGGTAATTTATGTTTCCCATATATGCTCTAAAGCTTTGATAGTTTCAAGATGTAAATAAATCTACCAGATCCTTTAAGTCATAAACTAGAGGCATCTACAAAGAATGCTTTTACACCCATCCTTGCCCTCTGCCTAGCCCTTGACCATATCCACCTTGTTTCTGCCTCAGGGCCTGTATTCTTGCAGGCTCTCTGCTTAGAAAGATCCTCCCCACCCCCAGATCTTTGCCTGGCTTGCCTCATAATCATTCAAGTCTCTGCTCAATTGTCCCCTACTCAGAGAGGTCTCCTCTGATCACCCAGCTGTATAAACTCTCCCTACTCCCACCTAACAATCTACCATTCTCCAACACTTTGCTTTATTTTTCTTCTTAGGACTTATTACTACCTATGCCTCTATTCTGCTTTATATTTTTGTTTATTTGCTTGTTTGTTATTCATATCTCCCATTGTAAGTTCTATGAGGACAAGAACTTTTTCTGTCTCCTGGTTATTTACCACTGTCTCCTCAGTGCCTAGAACAGTACCTGGAACAGAACAGATGCTCATACATATCTGCTGCATGAATGAATGACTGAATAACTACTAGAATACGAAGTTGTTCACATTTGACTGACCAAACATTGAGTTCCGGAGAAGTTCAGTGGCCTTTCCAATATTAAAGAGGTCATGGGTTATTGAGCCAAGACACGAATGCTAGTCACCTCTCTCCTGCTTTAGTATCCCATCAAACATGAACATGTCATTGAACAACAACTATGCATAAAACATTGTACCAAGGACATTTTGGAGGATGCACAAAAAGTAGACGTGGAATGGGCCCTTAAGGATCTTCGCATCTAACATAGAATACACAATATGGACAGCTAAAAGGATACAATTTTCACCTAATATTGCTTATTCTAGAGAAGTGTGTCTCAGCTGTGAAATGAAATAAATATGAAACTTAACAAATGTGGAACTTAAAAATAACACCCATATTAGGGCCCTGCCTCAAACCAATTAAATTCGAATTTCTAGGAATGAGACCCAACTTTGGGACGTTTTTAAAGTTCTCCATTTGACTAATGTACAACCAGCTTCAAAAACTACTTCTTTGGCCAAGTGTGTCTCAAATCGTAATATGCACATAAATCACCTTGAGGATCTTGTTATATTGCAGATTGTGATGCAGTAAGTCTGGGGCAGGGCCTGAGATCCTGCATTTCTAATAAGCTCCCAGGTGAGGCCAATGCTGCTAGTCTGTGGATCACACTTTGAGTACGGAGATTGCAGAGAATAAGTGATATGGGTTAGAAGACAAAGCCTTTGTATAGTTATGAAATAAGTATGCAGAGAGCCACACTACAACACAGATGGATGGACCCATGGCATAGTCACCATATTTAATAGTTAGGGTCCATTATACTTGGGAAAAAATTTATAAACAACAATGTATAAATGCAAGCAACTGAGCCCAATGTAAACGAAGCTCATAAGTCCTGGGAGGATGTGGAGAGAAGCAATTAAGAAAATATTCTAAGAGCTGAGGATAAGTGCCAAGCTATAGAAACCTCCTTCTGGACCAATTTGGAGAATGGAACAAATCCAAAAGTGCAGCTGCAGAAGCCAACTTCAAATTCCACTGGGTACAGTGGCCATTGAAGAGTCAGGTGGAGAGTTTGAGCAGGAAACCCTCAGTTTGGATTATTTTCATCAAGAATAACAAAGATTTCATGTAGGGAATCTAATCTGGCCATCACCTTTCCAGGTCCACACCAGAAAGTAAATCAAGAGTAGCTGAACAAAAATGAAGTGAGGCCTATTTCAGGTGTCCTGGCCCAGAGTATAGGAGAGAGAACAGGAACCCACTGCAAGGGTAATAGAGAACCAGTGTGTCTCAAATTGCATGGCAGCATGGCAGACATCAAGCTCTGTGCTCCATAGATGCTCTGTACAACCTAGCTTGGCTCCATCTCACCTGGTTTGTTTTTACCCAGCTTCTTCTTATTTACAGAATGAAGCTTCAAGATTTTGGAAATTACCCATGGAAGCACTTCCATCTTTAGAGAATTCCTTATGTGCGGGTAGTCCCTGCTCAGTGTAGATATCACAACTGGCTTATTTGTTTCTATCCAAACAGCTCTCTCATTTTCCTCCATTTTGTAATACTGTACTCTGAAAATTCAGGGTACCATGTCCTTCAACCCAAAATATTTCAGTATCCATCATGCTTAGGGCACTGAGTCTAAATGTAAGTTCATCAGAGATGGATGCTGATTTCAAAGAATAGAATGCATTAGGGATAAAAACATACCCACATGCTAAATACAGGCATACCTTGGAGATAGGTTTAGTTCAGACCAATGCAATAAAGTGATATGATAAAGTCTTAAAAGACTTTACAATCAAGTCAGTCACAAATTTTTTGGTTTCCCAGTGTATATAAAAATTATGTTTACACTATTCTATAGTGTATTAAGTATGCAACAGCAATATGCAATAGCATTGTCTGCAAAATAGACACAGTGTCTAAAAATTTTAGACTTAACAGTATGTCTAAAAATAGCATAACGTAGTAACATTATGTCTAAAAAGCAATGTACATACCTTAAAAAAATAAAATACCTAATTACTAAAAAATGCTAACAACCATCTGAGCCTGCAGGGAGTCATAATCTATTTTCTGGTAGAGGGTCTTGTCTTGATGTTGATGGCTGCTGAGGAATCAGAGTGGTGGTTGTTGACGGTTGGAGTGGCTGTGGCAATTTCTTAAAATAAGACAAATGAAGTTTTCCATGGTGATTGACTCTTCCTTTCACAAAAGATTTCTCTGTAGCATGTGATGATGTTTGATAGCATTTTACTCACAATAGAATTTCTTTCAAAATCGGAGTCAATCCTCTCAAACCCTGCCTCTGCCTTATCAGCGAAGTTTATGCAATATTCTAAATCCCTTTTCACAACATCTTCACCAGGAGTAGATTCCATCTCAAGAAAATACTTTTGCCTTGACTTCACCACAATGCAATATATCAATGTAGCAAAATTGCACTTGTACCCCATGAATAAAAAATAAATGGGAAAAAATAAAGAAATAAAGGACTAAAATTAAAAATGAAACTACTCTCTTTGCTCATCCATAGAAAGCAACTCCTCATCCTTTCAAATTTTATCATGAGATTGCAGTAATTCAGTCACATCTTCAGGCTCCACTTCTAATTCTAGTTCTCTTGCCATTCCCACCACATCTGCAGTTACTTCCTCCACTAAAGTCTTGAACCCCTCAAAGTCATCCATGAGGGTTGGAATCATTTTTTTCCCAAACTCCTGTTAATGTTGATATTTTGACCCCCCCCCATGGGGAGGAATGATAAATTAGCACTGACTTCAACTTAAAGTCACCAGCTGCATTAGCCCCTAACAAGAGAGTCAGCCTGTCCTTGGAAGCTTTGAAGCCAGGCATTGACTTCTCCTTTCTAGCTATGAAAGTCCTAGATAGCATCTTCTTCTCATATAAAGCTGTTTCATCTACATTGAAAATCTGTTGTTTAGTATAGCCACCTCCATCAATGATCTTAGCTAGATATTCGGGGTAACTTGTTGTAGCTTCTACATTAATACTTCCTCCTTCACGTGCACTTTTATGTTATAGAGATGGATTCTTTCCTTAAACTTCATGAACCAATCTTTGCTAGCTTCCAACTTTTCTTCTGTAGCTTCCTCACCTCTCTCAGCCGAATAGAATAGAAGACGGTTAGAGTCTTGCTTTGGATTAGGTTTTCATGTAAGAGAATGTTGTGGCTGGTTTGGTCTTTGATACAAACCACTCAAACTTTATTCACTCAAGGCTGTTTCACTTTCTTATCATTCATGTGTTCATTTGAAGCAAGTTTCCTTCAAGAACTTTTCCTTTGCATTCACAACTTGGCTGTCTGGTGCAAGAGTCCTAGCTTTCAGCCTATCTTGGCTTTCGAGATGCCTTCTTCATTAAGTTTAATCATTTCTAGCTTTTGATTTTAAGTGAGAGACATGCAACTCTTCCTTTCATTTGAACACATAGAGGCCATTGTAGAGGTATTAATTGGCCTAATTTCAATATTGTTGTCTCTGGGAATAGAGAGGCCCAAGGCGAGAGAGAGAGATGGGAACAACTGGTCGGTGGAACAATTGGAACACACACAAACATTGATTGATTAAGTTCACTGTCTTATATGGGCATTGTTTGTGGCACCCAACAATAATTACAATAATAAATCAAAGGTTACTGACCACAAATTATCATAAGAGATACAAAAATAATGAAAAAGTTTGAAATATTGTAAGAATTACCAAAATGTTACACAGATATATGAAGTGAGCACATGCTATTGGAAAAATAGACTTGCTGAATGTAGGGTTGCCACAAACCTTTAATCTGTAGAAAATGCAATATCTGTAAAATGCAATAAGGTGAAGCATAATAAAATGAGGTATGCCTGTATGTGTGGAGAGAAACACGTAGGAAGAACAAAGCAGTGTTCTCCTACTTTAAGGACACCAGGATGACTCTCTGTCCTTACTTATGTCTAATAATCCCTTGATTCAATTTCTGCTTTGACAAGCAAAGCAGTGGCTAGATGACAGCCTTGGAAAAGCATGGTGAGCAAAATTAGTTGAATGTGTTCTAAGTTAGTGTCTTAGTCAGCTCAGGTTGCCATAACAAAATACCATAGATTGTGTGGCTTAAATAACAGAAAATTATTTTTTCACAGTTCTGGAAGCTGAAAGTTGAGATAGGGTACCAGCATGATGGGGTTCTGGTGAGAGCCCTCTTCTTGGCTTGCAGATGGCCACTATCTCACTGTGTGCTCATGTGGAGTAGGGAGAGAAGGAAAGAAAACAAGCTCTCTGGTATTTTCTTAAAAGGGCACTAATTCCATCATGAGGGCCCCACCCTCATGGCTTTATCTCAACCTATTAGTAATTACCTCCTAAAGGCCCAATCTCCAAATACCATCACATTGGGAGTTAAGAAATTTTGGTGGGATACAAACGTTTAGTCCATAACAGATCTGATTTTACTGTGGGATTTCTGAATATAAAAACATGGAGTTAGGCTATATATGATCACGTGTCACTTAACGATGGGGATACATTTTGAGAAATGTGTTGTTAGGCAATTTCATAGTGCAAACATCATAGAATGTACTTACACAGACCTATATGTTAGAGCCTACTACATGCCTAGTCTATATGGTATAGCCTATTGCTCCAAGGCTGCAAACCAGTACAGCATGTTACTGTATTGAATACCGTAGACAATTAGAAAATAATGGCAAGTATTTGTATATCTAAACATAGAAAAGGTACAGTAAAAATATGGTATTATAATCTTATAGGACCACTGTTGTATATACAATCCATCATTGACCAAAACAAGTTGTGTGGCATATGACTAAATATTACAATATATAGTAATATAATATCAGGTACAATTTTATTTTGAAATCTTTCACAACTCAGATCTTTACACCTAAAAAACATATTGCTCCCTATCTACAGGTTTATAATTACAAAGTGTGAGAAAAATATTTTCTGAAATGATTTAAAAGCTCTTGCTTGAACTTTATTCATTAGCAAATTCTTCCCTCCAGAAACAGTGATACTGCTTTCACAAATGATAAAGGTCTTGGTGTTATTCAGATTCAACAGCAGAAGAGTAAAGAATACACTCATGCTTGTACAAAATTATCTCAGAAATGATACGCTCTACAGGGAATACTACACTATGACTGTTGACATATATTAAATATCTTCTGGAATATAAAGAGCTTTACTAATGTCATTATGTACATAATAAGCAAAGGGGCATAGGAAAATTTCCCTTTCTACCTTCCATCCAAAAATACATTTCTCAGCATCAAAATTCACAAAAGGATATTCTTTTAATTTTTAGTTAAGCATCATAGCAAAGAGCTCTCCATTCACTTATTCCAGATTAAAAGAGGATGTAGAAGTAGTTCTTAAAACAATAAAATCCTATGCCAAAGAGGTCAAGTTTGGGCAAATATGGGTCCTCATTTCTCTTTTGGGATGCAAATGAAAATAAGACCCTTGGGCACCTGGTGGTGGGAGTGGAGATGGGGAGATTGTGATGAAAGGAAAGGCAAGAGAATGGGCTATTATAATAAAAAATCCAATGCACAAGCTACATTTTTTTTTTGGTCCATGGTAAATAGATTTCTATTAGAATTTCTCAGTAGGTAGAAAGGAGCTGGGATCCACTCATTAGGTATCAATGCCCAGGCTCCATTACGGAGGAGGTTGGAAGTGGAGGCTTTCTCTAATGAGACAGGGGACTTCCTAAAATTGAAAGGTACAAGGAATAGTCAGATGTATTTTCCCTTCCTGCCATATTTACTTGATTAACATGTCACTAAAAAACAAAAGAACAGAAAGGAACAATGGAGCAGGGATTTTGTTAATTTTTTTCTGAACAGTTTAATTTGCACATCATGAAGAAAAATTGATCCTTTTCTTACATCTGCTACTCTGTTGAGAGTGTCCTATGTAGAAAATCAATTTTCTTGTCTCAAGTTGGTTTGCCTATTTAATTAACTTAGTGGCTTAATGGAGACAAACATGATTAAAACACAGTTTGAGAAACCTTTCAAAATTGTCGTTTATTGTATATAATAATATTTCATCAAAGATTTCCCTATAGTAATTACGGTGTGTTTAGATTTTGTTTTCCTTGTACTGATGTTTTATTAGTTCTTGAAGATGATTAGTTCTGTAGTCCTGTAGTAAGTAGAAACTAAAATATTCTTACTACGCTTTAATATATGCAACATAATATTATCTTGGCTTGAATATTATGTCTCATATGAATCTGGTAGTTTTTTTGTTTATCGAGAATTCTTGCATTGAACAATCATTTCATAGTTGTCAACTAATTAATTCAAAACAATGAAGAGTTTTAAAGATCACCTTTTAAGAAATCACTTTTTATATCTGCATAACAATTTTTAGCTCTATCTTTTTTAGAGTAAGCAATGAAAATCCTATTCCTGATCAAGGGTAGGGAAGAAGACTTAGACAGGAATATATGTTTGGAATCAGATTAGACCAGAGGAAACTTAAATATTACAGAGAAAGATGATATATTACATCTTGGACTTTATTTACTTTAAAAGTTATTTTAATCTCTTAGCATTAAAACAAAATGTATTTAAAGTAGCTTAAATTTTTAAAATTATAAGATAGTGAGCTTATATTTCTCATTCTAGTCTAATTTTTGCTAGATGTACTATATCTGCATTGTCAGAGCATAAAGCCATTGCATACTATGTTTTCTCCTTTATAGCCATATTTAGTTTTAGTTCTATAGGTAAATATATATTTAGTGATCACCACCAGTCCTTACATTCTTAAAGTTTATAGTATAGCTATACTACAGTATACTTATTCATTTAACTATTGCTAGACATTTGAGTTGTGTTCAATTTTGGAATATTGTAAATAATACTACCTTGAACATTCATATATAATCTTCTGTGTGGATATGTTTTAATTTCTCTTGGGTAAATACCTAGGAATGGGATCTTTTTGTTATATAGTAAGTGTATCCTTAATTTTATAATACACTGACATGATTTTCAAATGGGCTTTGATATTTTGCGTTCCCACCAGAAATACATGAGGATTTCAGTGCTCCACATTCTCACCAGCATTAGATATAATCAGTCTTCTTAACTTTAACCATTCTAGTAGGCATATAATGATATCTCGTAATTTTATTTTGCATTACTCTAATGACAAATGATGTAGAGCATCTTTTCTTGTGTTTATTGGCCATTTATATATCTTCTTCTGTAGGTTCTGTTGAAATTCTTTGGCCCATCATTTTATTGTTTATTTTGTTATTATTGAATTCTAAGAGCTCTTTTAATATTTTGGATATAAGCTTTCTGTTCATTTATATGTCTTGCAGATATTTACTCCAAGTCTATGGCTTGCTTTTTCATTTTCTTAGATGTCAGTTTAATTTTAATAAAGTCTATTTTATCATTTTTTCTTTTATGGTTTGTGCTTTTTGTGATCTGTTTGAGAACACTTTGTCTAACTCAGTGTATCAAAGATTTTCTTTAATGTTTTCTTCTATAACTTTAATAATTTTAGCTCCTTTATTTAGATCTATGGCTATTCAAGAGTTAGTTCAAATATCATCTCCCCTGTGATTCTTCCAGGAAGAATTCATCAAATGCTCCCTCTGTACTTTCATAATATCATGTGTACATTTACCTTAGAATACTCAATTGTAATTATTTATTTAAATGTTCATTTTCCCCACTAGACTGTGAGCTTCAATGCATAGTAATGTCTTATTTATTTATTAATGTCAAGTGCCTACACCATGCCTAATATATAACAGGCCTTCAATAAGTATTTATTAAATTAATGAATAAACAAATATAATTATAGCATTAATTTCATAAATAATTTTTATGAAGCACTTTTGTGTCATTTCATTAAAATCTCACAAGAAACCCATGAGGCAGGCATTGTATTAATTCCATGTTTATAAACAATTATTGGCTCGCCAAAGTCTAATAAATTAAGATTGGACTATTTAGCTTGGTGCTGAAAGATGTCTATGATATTATCCTCCACCCTTTACAGCTTTATTTTCTGCTATTAGCTTTCACATATCCAATGCAACAGTTACACTTGCAATTCATTGTTTTTCATCTATGCCCTTAATTTCTGCCCTTAATTCTGCCCTTAATTTCTGCCTCTTCACACTCATTCAAGTTGTCTCTTTTACCTTGAAATTTTCTCCACTCCATTTCTGCCTAAGAATATCCTAGCCATCTCAAAAGCCACTACTTTTATGTACACTCCCATGATCTGACCAGATAAATGACCGGGTAAATGTGAATGCTTCTTCATCTATATAACCACAAACCTCCATCCATACTCACCTTAAATAAAATAGTGTTTGTCCTTAGCTTCCCACTATTTTTCTCTTAATACCTACCTCCTGACTTGTGGCATGTTCTCCTCTATTAGCAAGTTCTCATTGCTCTCCTGATGCCCCTCCCTCCAAATTGTCCTTTCAGCCTTATGTATCCTAAGACCGGAATTTAAGAGAATTATATTCCAACTTTGGCTTTGTCAGGTATTGGCATAAGGGTTTGGGCCCTTAATTGCCTCCTTTGCAAAGGATATCTAGTACTGCCTGCCTTTGAAGGCTGCTCTGGAAATTAAATAATACAACAGATGGAAAAGTCATTTGTAAATTTAACATGTTATACAAATATAAAGTGTAATATTCACTATTGAAATCAACCTTTAGCTTAAATACATGCATCTCTCAATTCCACAGTTGAAGACAAATGTGTCTGGGACAAATGTGTTTTGGGGCATATGTATTTCTAACATCCCCTCACAATGGCCCTTGACACCTGAGTTTCTCTGTGATCAAATAAATGGGACCTGATCAAACTAAAAAGCTTCTGCACAGCCAAAGAAACAG
>VBSM01003185.1:9746570-9863432 GCA_008086735.1 Cheirogaleus medius
CAAATTGGTATTAATTGATCAGCACCTAAGTGGACACATAGGAATTACATTTATCATGTATTGGGCAGGTGGGGGGGTATATACAAACATAATGAATGAGATGTGCACCATCTGGGGGATGGTCACGCTTGAAAGTCAGACTTGAGGGGGGAGGGAGGAAGGGCATTATACGCAACCTTAAAATTGGTACCCCCATAATATGCTGAAATAAAAAAAATTGAAAAAAAAGGTGAACCCTGAACTTGTTTCTCTTCTTGTTTCTTCTGTATTTGGCTTTGTGTTTAATTAGACACGTTTGGAGCCCTCTGTGGACTACCCAACATCTGTCCATGCTTCCCCATATCAGGCTCCGTATAGCTAATGTGAAGGGAGAATGTTGACCTATTTTGCCTGATTTACTCATGGTTTTGCAGTTGTGAAAACCTGGCCCTAAGGTGGCTGTCACTGTCTTTTACAAGGTCCTGGAACACACATGACAGGAAAGGAAAGTGGAAGCCCAGAGTAAACAGTCACTTCTTATTTTCAACACCATTAAAGGATTGTGCCTCCGTAGGCAAAGCTGTGAGGTTATTGCAACTGGGATGCCCATGCTCCTCTGCTAATGGACCCTCCTCACCTTTGTTATACCTCCCTTCTGGACTATATCACTCTCACTCTTCTTTGTTACATCTGCATATCCCAGTTATCCCTTTTCAAGCCCTCTGGACTGGTATGAGGCTGAGTTTGGCTCCTCAAATTAAATTTACTTTCCCAATTTTCTCTCACAGGGAAGGCTTAAATTAGTTATTCAGTGATACAAAGAGAGGCTGCAGTTAGAAGCACAGCATTTGGAGCAAGATTTTCTGAATTCAAATTCCAGCTCTGTCATACTCCTTTTCTGAAGATGCAAGCTATTGAACTTCTCTTGCCTCAGTTTATAAAACTATAAAATGGGCTAGTGACAGTCCCTACCTCATTCATTGTTTGATTAAATCAATAATTAAATGATTAAATTAATCACATAAGGTATTCAGAACAGTCCCCATTACCAAGTAAGCAGTCAATACAAGTACAGTATTTTGTGCCAATTAAAGGAATTAAAGGAATCTTCAACAGAATCCTAAAGCACATGGCTTCAGACTTTTAAATGTCTATGTTCTAGCTGGGTGCAGTAGCTCATGCCTGTAATCCTAGCACTTTGGGAGGCTGAGGTGGGAGGATCACTTGAGGCCAGGAGTTTGAGACCAGCCTGAGCAAAAGTGAGACCCTATCTCTACAAAATATAGAAGAATTAGCCTGGTGTGGTGGTGCACACCTGTAGTCCCAGCTACTGGGGAGGCTGAGGCAGGAGGATCACTTGAGCCTAGGAGTTTGAGGTTGCAGTGAGCTATGATGAGGCTGCTGCACTCTAGCCCAGACAGCAGAACCAGACTCTCTCTCTTAAAAAAAAAAGTCTATGTTTTCATCTTGTTTCTGCCACTCACTGGCCATTCAATCTAAGTGTAGATAATTAATCTCTATAGGCTTGAATTTCTTCATCTATAATAATAGTCCCTTCACCATATGGAGTTGTGTTAAGCATTAAATAACATAATGTGTATAAGTCATTTTTAGCATAGGGCTTGGTACATAATAAGCATGCAATTGAAGTGGCTATTTTTATTTCTTAGGTTACTGCAATTCCCCTCCCTAACTATTTAATTGTGGTCTTCTGGAGCACTGTCCAACTGTCTCCAGTTATTCCAGATGGATGGCTTTAATGGTGTATACTTGTAGTCAGGTGGGAAGGCAGAAGAGCTATTTTTGCCTAGATTAGATTTGTGATACAGAGGATCAATGGAGGTATTGTACAAGGAAGACAGCAAAGCATGGAAACAGGCAAACAAATGGGCAATTTTAATTAACCCAACAGATGAAAGCCCTTTAATTATTTTTTTCAAAGCACATCTATCTCACTCTGTGGGAAAACCAGCTACCTAATAATGCACCAAGTCCGGCAAGCCCCAGGTGGACTGTTGTAAAAGCTGTGGTGTGTTCTTGTTCTAGTTTTTCCTTTAGGTTAATTACAAAGAGGCAGGATAATGAATTGGGAGCTGTGGTTTGTTTGTATCTATGTTCAAAGTATTTTGCTTTGAAAAATGGCTCTGCCATTTGTACACATATTTGTGCACAGTGTCTAATTATGGGCTTAAAGAGGCAAAGACAAAAAACAGAGTTTACTGTCACTTCTCCATATTTTTTTCTCGGCTTTCTATTGATGAATAAATAACTCCCATCCCAGAGGAAGAGACTGGGAAACAGAATCCAATAAGAACATGAAGCATGTGCAGCCATCAGGAATGGAGAAGAGAGAAATGAAGGCATCAACTTAATGCTCACTTTTACTAGTACAAGAAAAGGAAGAATATTTTTTAGACACTTTGATCTGTAGGTAAAGAAGGTTTATGGCTCAAATCAAGGAAATATACACCTTCTACCCTCCAGTCACCTTTGGTCTATCCAAGTTGATTAATCAAACCATGGGCAGAACAAACATGGAGTTTGCTGTTCACCTTTATTTGTCTTTGCTATTAATATAGATCAAGGAAGCTCATCAGTTGTTTAAAATCAATATTGCTTATTAATGCCCATATAATAAAGTTGTGCAAGCCACAGTTTCACTCATGGCATTATCCAAATTCTTCTTCATGTGAAAATGAAAGCTTAAGTATTATGTTTTCAGAGATTAAGCAATGAACATCATTTACAATATCCATTAAAGTGCTGTGATTAGTACTAGAGGTTTGCACTAGAAAGGTAGAAGGTAAGCAAGTAAGAAAGAATTTGCTTTTATCAAACTATACAGCCAAGAGCCAATACTTAACTGAATTATTTTCTCCTGTTCATTCCTTCATGCCCTCAAATCAGCATTTAATTTGACTAGTAAGATTGTTTAAGGATAGAGCAATGCTTCAGACAATTCAGAACCACTCACTTTGGTAGGAAATAAAATTTATTACTTGTTAGAACAAGAAGCATTTCAGTTTTTTTTTAAAGCATGCTAATTAAAAAGATCAATAGAATTCATCTTCTAAAATCTTATGTCAGCAAAAGAAACACTGTAAGTTAGGATAATAAAATAAATCATGCTGGTTTGATGCCCTGGGCTTTTTCTTTTGAGATTTTGGCTGGGGGGAATGCCATACTTCTTTACCTCACTTATACTAGCAGGTTATGAAAACCACATTTTTTTCCATAAAGAATTCTGTATTATTTAGAAAGCTTAAGATGGTCTTTGAAAGAGGGAGTTTTTAAATATCTAGAGTGATCCATTAGTTTATGAAAATCCATAACTCTCAATTTCCCTATTCCTAAAAAAAAACTCATTCTATTTTTTTATTTGTCTATCCCACTAGTCTATCTAAACACCAATTTTCCATCAAACAAATCAAGAGATGTCTGCTCCGGTGAGGAGAGGGATTTGGAAAACAGAGTACTGTTTGGAAACTATTGTGGGGAAATCCTTCTGAAAAAATCTTGTCCTAAAAACTGGAAGGGATCTTCTACTGGCCACAGAAGAAGGACGAAGGAGGTCACGAGTGTAGATAAATCCAGCAACATTGGTGACACATCTGGGGAAGCAGAGCCCAATGGGGGTTGTCCATATCACAGTAGAGGGCCTGCAGATCTGTTCCTAGGAGCTGCAGGGGATGGAGAAGTGTATTCCTCTCACAACAGCTCCCTATTTTAGCCTCTGTTATATACACTCAGGACCCATTCTTTTACCCTCTTTCTCTTCCAATATTCCTGGATCCACATATTAGAGTTTCATGTAATTCTGGAAATTATTTAATATTTTTAATCACCACTTTTCATTTTTCACTGTTCTAACACCTTGTGCCACCTAGGCTGTGTATGCTTTCATAATGGTTTCTGTGACAAAGACATGTCCCGATTGCATTGATTGAGCTGTCATGTCACTCTGGACCTTGGCTATGTAGTTACAGGAATGGGAAAGAGCTCCGTAAGCTAAGGATGAAAGGGAATCACAAAAAGCAAAATAAAATTTCCGGTATAATTCAAATTTCAGGGAAAATGAGTGTTAAACCTAGTACCTGTTGAACTCATGCTCCCACTGGCATACATGATATTCTTTCATCCTTGCCTCAATTATATTGCCATAATTACTAGCAAAATGGTGTCAATTGGAGCTTCTTTCTGGTGAGACAATCTCATAATCTCTAATAACCTGAGCTAATCCTTGAGTATTTCTCAGGCCATTTAATTTCCTCTACCCAATCCTCATCCATTGTTCAGCCATTTAAAAGAATGTAGTGGGAACAAACCAGGTATATTAGTTATCTATTGCTGTGTAACATATTACCAATTTAGTGTCTTAAAGCAACACCCATGTATTAGGTCACTTCCGTAGGTTGGAAGTCTGGCATAACATAGCTGGGTGTTCTGTTTAGGGTCTCACAATGCTGAAGTCAAGGAATCAGCCACCTATGTTTTCATCTGGAGCTTCCAAGGTTATTCCTATTATTGGCAGATTTCAGTTCTTTGTAGGTACCTATACCTACAAAGGAACATGCTTCCTTGATTATTGTCAGCCAGACGCTTCTCTCAGTTCATTAAGGCTGCCCACGCTCCTTCTCTTGTGGCCTCCTCTATTTTCAAGCCAGAGCTGGATCTCCCTTCTGCTTCCAATCTCTCTGACTTCCTTTTATGACATCAGCCAGAGAAATCTGCATTAGGGGATCATCCAGGCCTACCTGGATAATCTCCCTGTTTTAAAGTCAACTGTACCATATAACATGAAAGAATTATGGAAGTGATGTCTCATCAGATCACAGGTTCTAGGGGAAAAGGGAGTGGAATCTTGATGGGAAAGGGCATTTTTAGAATTCTGTCTACTATACCAGGTCAATAAAAATATGAAAAAGGACCCCAGGTCTGTCTTTTCTTTAAGCCAAATAATTCTTAAAAGTCATTTTATTAAAATCCATGTGGTAGAAAGTTCTTTAAAACCCTAAGCAAAATAAAAATAATTACTGCTTTGTGGACATATAATAGTAAGAAATCTATGTAGCCATAACTTGATGAATTCTGAAAGAAATCATGACCAAATGCAAATCATTGTACATTTTTACATGAGCATTTATGGAAAGCTAACATCTTGATGGCATCAACTTATAGGATGTGATTCCCTTCTGAATTTAATAAGTCTGCAAAGGAAGGACAGGCAGTCAGTGCTGTTCTCTGTCCTTTGCATCCAATGGCCAAAGAGCTGGGTGACTGAATGATCATACCTGGTTGTGGCTTGAAACACCTCTTTCCTGAAAAATTATTTCTGACATGCCACTGGCACATGCAAAGGGGTAGAGAAGAAGACTTATTTCTTCCAGTATTGGGAAGAGCAGATTCTCATTATCAGAAGAGCTGCTAGGCACCCAGCCCAGGCAGATGGACTTAATGAGAGAAAAATCCCATGGCCCCCCTGTAAGTCACTGGCAGAGAAGTGGTTCTCTTACTTAGGCAATTTCTTCCCCTGCCACATTTGACTTGCTTTCTCCGGCCACTTGGATGCCCTTGAATATATAACCTTTTTAGGAGCGTACTGTAGATTTTACACTCAAGTTCTTTTTATTAAAGTGCCCCTGTGTCTCGGGCTGCCTGGAAGGGGAACAGTTCTTTTTCTTCTAATTCTTTTAGTTCCTACCCAGAGCCACACTGAACAATTTACCAGTCATGAATATGTATAATTTGGCCTGGGCCCTCCTAACTCATACACCAATGGAGCCATTAGGCATATGCTGGGTCCTCAAAGCCAAATAGACCAGAAAGAACATTTACAACAGGCTTCAGTGATCATTTCAGCAGTCATTTCACGCAGCCAGTCCTGGAGATTCCAGACCCAATCTCCCAGTTTATGTTTAAGTAGTCCAGATCGACATGTGAATGTTTCCCCAATTTGTTGGATAATGTTCTAACCTTTTCTTGATTGAACAGACACAGTGAGGACCTAATACAGCACTCCAAGAATGTTATCAATAGCCCATACTTATCAAGGGCTTTCCATATATTAGGCATCACTCTAAGAACTTTATATAGGTCAAGTCCAATGGTCTCCACAATGCTGTGAGGCAAGTTATGTCATGATTCCCATTTTACAGATAAGGCATCAGAGATATGTAAATAAACTAAGCTCATATGGTGTGAACCCAGACATCTTGTCTGAACCACTAAACTTCTGATAATATATGCAGGACAGAAATCCCACCATATAGAATTCTGCTCTTGGAAAAATGATCCTTTTTATACCATTGCTTTTGAAAACCCCACAGAGAACTTCTAAAAAGGCAAAAATTATTACCCATGACAAACCTCATTAGACTGATTTACTAAAATCATGTAGATCTCAGCATAGAGTATTCGGATAATAGAGTTCAAATCAAGAGCTGTGCTTTGTTAGTAAAATAATGGGGAAAAACTTGGAACAAACACAAAAGAAGATAACTAAATGGCTACTAAGTATATGAAAAGGTGCTTTCTTGGTATTATTAGTCATCTGGGACATGCAAGTTAAAATCACAATGAGCTACCACTAAACATCTGATTGTTAAAATGAAAAAATAACCTGACAATAATGAGTGTTGGCACAGATGTGAAGCAATTGTATTGCTGGGGGAGTGTAAATTGTTTTAAGCACTTGGGAAAACTATCAATATACACTGGAGCCAAGTATAGTCGTACCCTATAGCCCAGCAATTCCACTCAGAGATATATTCTCAAGATAAATGAGTGCATATGTCCATCAAAAGTATATACCAAATTTTCATAGCATATTTAATACATAATAGCCTAAAACTTGGAAGTGATGCCCAACAACAGGAGAATGGACAACAAAAGGGAACAAATTACATACAGCTATACAACCAACATGGATATACCCTACAGGCATTAGGCTTTGTGAGAAAGCCAGTTATAAAAGAATACATACTGTAAAATTCCAGTTATATGAAGTTCAAGAAGAGGCAAAACTAATCAATTGTTAAATAAGTCAGAGTAGAGGTTACCTCTGGGATACTAGAAATACTCTATATCTTGATCTGAAATGTATACGTATGTAAAAATTCATGGATTGTACACTTAACATTAGGGCATTTTATGCATTTTAATGCACATAATTTTTACTCTGATAAGAAGGAAAAGAATATATGTCTGGGAAATGTTTTACTTGTGATAGAACAGTACACTTTAGCTCTTTTTCATTTTCTTTTCATTTGCATGATACTCCTTTCCTCATGGTGCAAGCAATATATTTGTTGAGCAATTACTTTTCTTGTGATGAGTTCACCACATAATTTTAGGCATCTTCTAAACAAACATGGTGAGGCATTGCACATTATCTTCCTTAAAAATGCCTGCTATATATTGCCTGTCTCTTGGGAAAGTTCTGGGAAGTTTAAGACATGAGGTTTTTCTTTGTAATGCCACAAACACAAATCTTTAAGGAAAACAGACATTAAAAATTATATCTATTTAAAATGTGTATCCACATGCTGTGGCTTGGGTTGGGTGTTACTATACCATGGCAACGTAAAGAGGGAGAGACCAGGCAGTGGCATAGAAAGAGAGTTGCAAAATATCCTTCCAATTAGGAATACTGATTGGATCACCAAATATATGAAACTCACGTATGAAATATACTTGATCTATACATCATTTAAAAACTGTTATTTACTATGAATATTTTGACATTCGCCATAACAGTTCTTTATAATCATTAAAAATATACTGCCAAGTGATACAAGTTTTTTAAAAAACTGTATGAAAACATTCAAAACAAAGATAAAAAAGAGCAAATAAAGCAAATAAATAAACAGGGATTTATTTAAATAGGATTAAACTTTTCTCAGGTTTAAACCAATTTCAGTCTATTTTGGTAAGGTCTGCAGTAAGAATTTGGAATCTTACAAAGGCAACACATGTCTTAGAATTGTTAATAATGGCCAGCATTTGAGGAATAGAAAACAGAGGGACACAGGGGCCCAAAAATGAAGAGCTGGCTTTGACAGTTGTCCCTGGGGTTTCTATATTGACAATGAAATAAGGAAGCATTGTCACTGAATAGAGAGAAACAAATAATTGCAGTACAGGAGGGATTTTTTTTTTCTCTTGTTATAAGTCGCTTAACTACTTAAATGTTGATATTCTTGCCTCTGATGTGGGATTTCCTTCAATGGGAAATTCTCAATCTTCCTCTAGTTATTCATTCGACAAATATATATTGAGCACCTGCTTCATGCCAAGATCTATGCTGCACTGGGTATGCAAGGGGTCTCTTCCTTCATGGAGTGTATGTTCCACAGTGTCATATTTCTTAGCATCGAGATGTATTTCCCATTAAGAGTCCCCTGGGAAGGAAAGTTTGGGTGACTCCCTGAGGAAGATTGGCAGGAGTTTGAAAGAAGAGAGAAAAAAGGAATTACCTTTTATGGAATACAATATGCAAGGATTTAGTTATGGAAAATATCATACAAGACCCCAGCCCAGAGCAGCCTTAAGAGGTAGCTATTATAAATAACTGGCTTGATCAAGGGCAGTTATAGCCAACAAGGGATCTAAGGAAGTCTGAACCCTGGATGTTTTATGCACTGCAGAAGGCTACTTCACCAAGAGTTTTAGCGTCTATTTAGTCACTCTACAAATGTTTATTGAGTGGCTACTTTGTGAAAGGCATTATTTTATGCACATTATGGTATTCTAATTATATATGGAACATATATTTTAAATTCTATTTATTCTATTAGATATTTGAATGTTAATATTGGTAAATTTTATTAAATTAGTTGAAACAGAAATGGCCTATAACACAGGGGGCTTAGACATTTCTGAGAATCCATATTTCCACCAAACTTTGTGAGTAGAATGAATAAATGTTATACATCTCACTTGTATGCTGCTAATTATCAAATGCATACAGGTGTTGGTGTGAATATATCTGAATTCATAATAGCTTTTTGTGTTTGCAATTATATTTTCAATAAGTTGATACTAAACATAAAATTACTTTTATCTGGGAGAAATGGCACATTTTGATATTAAAAGGAAGGTCCTTAAACTCAAAAGGAATATAAATCACTGGTTTATGGTAGGATAAAAATAATATTTCATTATTGCTATTAGACACAAAAGAACAAAATAAAATCCCTTAGCAGTAATTGGCTACTTATGTATTTGAATGAGATATATTTTGGAATTTGGCCTTCAGATAAATAATAAAAGCAGAACAAAATCTGTTTCATGAAAGCTGTTAGTTGCAGAGGCAAGGAAAAATACCATGAAAATAGGTTTCTTGGAAGAAATGGCAAAAGTTAGAATTATAGGTTTTGTTACTATATTGTCCAGTTTCCTCTCTAGCCTACTTTACTCCATTCTCCCACCATGAGCCTCCCCCAAGGATCCTTGGCAAACCTTTCTTTTCATAGTCATCAAAGAAGCCACATATTAAGTCACTTTGTTGCCCTTTTTTCTCCATGCTAAAAATGCCAATTCAGTAACCCCCTTCCATCTGAGATGCAAGGTAGCAGAGTTCAAGGACACTGGACTAGTGGTTAGGAGATCTGGTACTGGGACCCTACCCTGTCTCTAGTAAAACCTTCTCTAGGTACCACTCTCTTATTCATAAAAGGGGATGATAGTATTTTCCCTGTTTATGTCCTAGACTTGTTTTGATGGTTAAAAAAATAAAGAACATAAGAGGTTTGAAGCCTGGGAACATTATGTAAAAATAAGGTATTAGTAGTAGTAGAGTTAGCCTATCACCCCAAAACTAGCACAGATATTTGTATATTTTTCTTCCAATGTTTTAAAGTTTTTTCCTTTGTGTTCTTGTGTGGATTTTTATTTTTGTGGTTCTCGTTTTCAGAGCTACATAGAAATTGACATTTATATACTTCAGAATGTATACTGTTATAAACATAGCCCTTATATGAAACTCATGGGTGTAATTATGCACTATAATTCAGTGTTCTTTAGATTTTATTAAGGTAATACTGTAACATATACAATTTATTACATACCACTTACTCCTGGTGGGGCTTGGGAAAGACCCTGTAATCAAATGCATTAATAATTCTTTGGAAAATGGTATGAATATTCACACTAAATGGGGTATGTAGAGCCTATAATTAGCCTCCCATCAGTTCAGAACAGGTTTTGCTGCCAAATGAGCTATGGGAAACCTCTCGGTTTTCAGAGCTTTAGGGGTTTCAGAAGTGTGGATAAGGGATTTTGGACTTGTACATTTTCAGAAGTGCTAAATATGTATGTTTTATATTAAGCCTGCTTTTTCCTTCTCAGTCTTAGATACTTTATCATCATTCCTATACCTTTATTCAGTAGGAGTTATCCTGCTCTCCCTACCACTCTTCATCCTGGGAGAAGCTCCTTGTCTTTCTCACTCCACCTCCCCCCATAGTTCCTCACCATTCACAGGGTAGAACTGTGGGCAGCCAGGTGCATACATGTAACTCCACTCCCTTGATGGCAATTGATTTGTCCAGGGTGAACAGAGGACCTAAGCTAGGAAAATCACAGTCCCTTTCCTGACCCTGCCCCCATCACAAATGAGGGAGACAAGAGGTGGACTCCTATCCCAAAGTGTATGAGCCTTTCCACTGAGAATTTGGAATTGGGCCAAAAGAAAGAGACAGTAGATCCTGTCCAGGTGCCTGGAATTATACAACATGAACATCCCTGGCACTGTCCATAGCTAGGCTTTCTACTTTGTGTGGATAAAGGACAAGGAAGAGTGAGAGAGAGAATAGAACAAATCAGGTCTCTTATTCAGAGACAAAGAAAGAGGATTCCCTTCATCGTTTCCAGCCTTCTAGTCCATTCTGGATGCCCAAGTGCACATCCATTCATCCATTCTTAGATTCTATGAGACATTTTAGTTGCCTTAAAATATTTATCACTTTTAAAAATAAATTTTAAAAACTTTAGAATAGTTTTAGATTTATAGAAAATTTCAAAGATAATACAGTTTCCATATACCCAACATCTAGTTTCGTCTAGTGTTAATATCTTACTATGGTGTGGTACATTTATTAGACCTAATGAACCAATATTGATACTTTAGTTTTTACCTAATTTTTTTTATTGCTGTTGTTCAAGGAGTCCATCTAGGATACCACATTACATTTAGTCATCATCTCTCCTTAGGCTCCCTTTGGCTGTGACAATTTATGAGTCTTTCCTTAATTTTTATCAACTTGATATTTTGAGGAGTACTGGTTAGGTATTTTGTATAATGCCCCTTAATTGGGAACTGTGTGATGTTTTTCTCATGATTAGACTGGGGTTATAGGTTTTTGGAAGGAAAGACCACAGAGACAGTGTCCTTCTCATTACATCATATCAAGGATATACTAACTATACTATTAAATTATATACTGTAACATGACTTATTATTGATGTTGACCTTGAGTAGTGTTTGTCATGCTTCTCTACTGTAAAGTTACTTTTTTCCACTTTCCATACTGTTCTCTTTGGAAGGAAGTCATTATGAGAAGCCCACATTTAAGTAACGGGGAGTTGGGCTTTATACCTCCTTGAGGGCAGAATATCTACATGAATTGTTTGAAATTCTTCTGCATGGGAGATTTGTTTATTCTACCTCAATTATTTTTATGCAATCATTTATTTATATCAGCATGGGCTTATGGATATTTATTTTATAATATGAATTATAATCCAATACTACTTTATTTTGCTGCTTAAATAGTTCCAGCTTTGGTCACTGGGAACTCATTCAGTTGGCTTCTGTGTCCTTTTGACATACCTCTTTCATGTTTGAGTTTTTTTCACCCAGTCTCAGTTGGGCCAGGAAAGATCAGGAGCGGTGATTCTATTTGGGCACAAGGGAAAATATCTCTTTGCTCTCAATTCAAACTGCAATGTTTGGTCCCCATGATTTGGGGATGGGAGACACATACAGTACTCAAAACTTCCTAGGAGTTGTTTCCAACAGAGATAACATGAGACACACATCTCACATGATTTAATTAAGTTCACATAAAGAACAAATTAATACTTCTCTGGAGGCCCTTAAAGATCATGACAGAAATTACCATAATTTTTCATATTTGGAAGCCTACATTATATCCTTATTAAACAATGCATTTTCTCCTGAATAGTGACACGGTCTTTGTCCCTCATATTTCCCTTAACTTATTTGCTTATTTGGTGACATTTACTAACAAAAGAACATTCCCACTCA
Source organism: Cheirogaleus medius (assembly GCA_008086735.1). Taxonomy (NCBI): domain Eukaryota; kingdom Metazoa; phylum Chordata; class Mammalia; order Primates; family Cheirogaleidae; genus Cheirogaleus; species Cheirogaleus medius. The sequence continues at coordinate 9,758,818 of VBSM01003185.1, forward strand.
TAAGCTACCACCTACGTAGTCTTACAGACACACAAGTGTTATATAAACAGATCCTGCTGATGGATGGTGTCACTATTTGCTCCTAGAAAATCTTTATTAAAGGATTCTGGGCCTCTTTTTTTCTCAGCCACGTGTGTATAGTCAGATTCCATTTTTGCTGTCTATCTTCATTTTCTCAGTGGGCATGACAGACCCAATTTATAATTCTGCAGTTATTTGCTCTCATTGCAATTCAGAAGGTTCATCTAAATGCTAACTGCTTGGTGTTTTTCTTTAGAGAACTGCTCAGAAACTATGTCTTTGTGAAACACTACACACTTTATAAAATGATTTCTATGGAGTTACTAGTGATTCCAGGAGGATTTGAAAATCGTTATCAGCTTTCCTGTCTTCTCAGGTTAAACTTGCCATAGACAGTTTTGTCTGCTGCTACATAATTAATAGAATACATAAACTTTTAACTCATTTCCTAAGCTTTAGTACTCATTTTAATATTATACTGATTTTATTTTAACCCATTTAAATTATTTATTCCAAATTCCTTGTAAAATGTATTTAAACACAAGATTAATTCACTCAATTAACCTTTTGATTAAAAAATAAAACTCCAGTACTTATCTATATGGATTTTCTCCTTGAAATAGACTGTGGAGAATTTCAACTTAGAAGCTGTATTTCAAGTGGCTACTAATTATGGTCAAATCTACATGATGGTGGAATTAAAGGAATCAACCCATGTACAATTGCACAATCTCTTACCAAAACCCATGTCAAGAAATAAAGGTACTAATGTTGTAGGGAGTGAGCATTTTTATTCCTTGTCAGTGGGCTAGTCTTTAAACCATTTCTTCAGGGCTGCAGTGACTATTTGGCAAGCCCAAATGGTTTGGGCTGAAGTAGATGGTTTCATTAATTATTGCAAATATTATTGCTCTACTGCTGGGTTCCATCTCTGTGCTAGAAAACAGCGGGGATTTAAAGATGAATGGTATATAGTCACTGCCCTAAAGGTGAGGATTGTCTAGTAGAGGAACAAAGAGAAGTGCAAAAATAACCATAATAAAAGGGAGAATAGGATAAAGGACCAAAGAAAGGAGCTTAACAGGTCTACAGGAGGAAGACATTATTTATGTCTGGGTTGATCCAAAGGCCTTACACTTCCTTATTTTTCTACCACTTCTAAGTATAATCAGCATTTCAGCTAAACAGAACTACTTACTTCTTCCCCAAAATATTCAGTGGTTACTCAACTCTCTTATTTATTTCAGGTTTTCCCCTGTAGTTCCTGCTTATTGTAATTCTCCCTAATCTTAATATATCAACTCAAATATTTCTGCCCCCATTAAATCATTCATTGTTTTTACAAACCAATTATTAAGATATGAATCTCCCTTCTTTGACACACCATAACATTTGTTTCCAGTCAACTTTGTGGCATATATATTGTTCTATACTTGTACTTCTCTGCTTCTTTTTGTTAGATCAGGGTTTTATTTGAACACAGTTGTGTTCATTTGTTTACAATTGTCTATGGCTGCCTTTGTGCAACAACTGCAGTGTTGAGTAGTTGTGACAGAAACCTTATGGTTTGCAAGCCTGAAATATTTACTTTCTGGCCCTTTGCATATGATGTTTGCTGACTCTTGTACTAGATCATAAATTCCTCATGGGGAAGAAACTGTCTTACTATCTTTTTGTCCTACTTAATGCCTAACATAGTAGGTGCAACTTGAATATTTATTGAATTGAATTAAACCTAATTAAAGTGGGAAATTATATGATTTAGTGACAGCATCCATGAGGACCCATGAGGACAAGTGTGAGAAAAATTGACATGTGAAGAGGAGTTGCTGGATGGGACATAAGGTTCCCTTCTGCCAAAGCAGTCCACAGTGTGTTATAAAAAAAGAGGAAAGAATAATAAGCAATTATAAGCCTACATATGTTGGAATATATCACTTTGAAACAAATCTTTTGATGAAACATTTTGTAGAGCAAAAGTGATTTCTTCATTAGGATATTAATATTCATGTCCATACATACCAAATATTAATTTATTACAAAAAATTATTCTCAGTCTTAGAGTTCAAAGACTATATATTTAATAAATGCAGTCTACATTGATTAGAACAACTGTATTCTTGGCATTTGCAAGCTAATGCTAGTTGTGATAATTATTTCAATTATCTAAATTGTCACATTCATATTATTTTGACAGTCCATGCCAAATTTTAAAAATAAATCAAGAATTTAAAACCATGGCAGTGACTTCTACTTATGGTCAAGATGGAGTAACAGAGCCCAGATTTACCCTCCATCCTGAATCAACTAAGAAATCTGGATGAAATATATTTTAAAAATGGTTTTCAAGGCATTAGACATCGGGCAAAAAAGAATACTGATCTCTGAATGTTGTGAAACAAATGAGGTTAATCCTGCTATTGTTCCAGATTACTGCCTTTCAAGAGTTTCCAGGTCATGATGCATGGAGAAGGAATATAAGGAGAACCTAAAAAGAACTCCGAGAATTGAAGAGATGGATCTGAGAGTGTGGGGAGTTCACAGGGCAGAGTACCAAAATGAAGAGAATTGTACAGAAAGAGTACTTCAGAGGTCTGCAGAGGGTTCCTCTGGAGCACTCAGCAAAGTACTGATAAGTGCATGCATATGAGAAGAATAACTGAGGCCAAGGGAAGAACCACTAAAAAGAATTAGAGGAAACAAAACTTCGAGTTCTCACAGTGGTGAGAACAGTGCTTGTTCCTATAAACCAGAGTAGAACACCTGATCCTTCATGAGGCATTAGAGTACTCAAAAGGGTCTTGTCTACTTAATAAATCTTAACAGCGAGACAACAAGGATCAAACTGTTTCCAAGTAACTTAACTGTGTCCCTGAACGTCTCAATAATTTTTCTAGAAATTTTTAAAAATCTAGCATCCAACAAGGTAAAAACCACAATGCCTGGAACATAATAAAAATTACCAAGCATACAAAGAAGCAATAAATTAAGACACATAATTAGGAGGAAAAAAAACAATTGAAGCTAACCCAGAATTGGCACAGATGTTAGAATTAGCAGACAAGAACATTAAAACTGTAGAGAAAAGACTGAATGGGTTAACAAGAGGCATGGAAGACATAAAAATAGGCCCAAATTAGATTTCTAGAGACAAAAATTATAATGTCTAGATGAAAAATATACTGGATTGGAATTAATAGCAAATTAGATATTGCAGAAGAAAAGATTAATGAATTTGACAATAAGACAGCAGAAACTAAAATGAAATAGTACTATGATTTGAATGTTTTTGACTTCTCCAAAATTTATGTTGAAATTTAATTCCCAATGTGATAATATTGGGAAGTGATTGAGTCATGAGAGCTCCACCCTCAAGAATGGGATTAGGTGCCTTTATAAAGGGCTTGACACAGGGAGTTTAATTCCTTTTGCCCTTCCACCTTCTGCTATGTGAGGACACAGTGTTCCTCCCCTCTAGAGGATGCGGCATTCAAGGCACCATCTTAGAAGCAATGACAGGACCCTCACCAGACAATGAGCCTGGTAACACCTTGATCTTGAACTTTTCACCCTCCAGAATTGTGAGAAATAAATTTCTGTTCTCTATTAATTACCCAGTCTATGGTATTTTGTTATAGCAGCACAAATGGACTAGGGAAGAGACAAAAAGATCAAAAAGAGAACAGAGGCTTAGTGAGCTGTGGAACAATGTCAAGTGGTCTAATATATGTGCAATTTAAGTATCTGAGGTGGGGGGGAGGTAAACTCACAACTAATGTAATCAGAATGCACTGTATGAGGGAGGGACACTCTTGTAGCCCTGGCTTGGGCAGGGCAAACACATTCCATGTAACCAAAATGTTTGTACCCCCATAATATCATGAATAAATAAAAAAACAACAATTTAAATCTCTGAGGGAGAGGATACAGAGTGGGGTATAGAAAAAATATTTGAAAACTAATGTATCAAATTTTTCCAAATTTGATTAAAACTATAAATTCACAAATCTAAGAAGTTTGATGAACTCCAAGCACAAGAAACACTAAGAAAACTACACTGTGGCACATCATAATCAAATTGTTCAAAACTAGATAAAAAGAAAATAGTTAAAATGACACAGTGTGTACATAGGAAGAAAGGAAAGCAGATTTTTTTTTTCTTTAGCATTCAAAGTAAAAGAATTTTATTTCTTATATTTGGGTAGTCCTTGCTCATCTACCATCACCTCTTCTAAACCTTTGCAATAATTTTGTGATGTCGGTAGGAAGGGATTATTAGCCTTTATTTTTATTTTTTAGATAAAGAAGTCAGATCCAAAGATATTAAAGGATTTATCAATGTCATATGGCTGTTAAAGAGCTAGAATATGTATCCATGTGTTCCAGCTTCAAGATTTTTTTCTCTTTTAAAAAATATTGTGCCACATTGTACCCTCTAATACAAAATTAATTTAAAATAAAGAAAAAGTCATATAAAATTGCAGAAGTAATTGTGGTAGTTAAAAGGAGAAATTATTTGAAAGAGTTTGGGAAGGCTTCAGTGAAGAAAGAGAATTTAGCAGGACCTTGAAAGATGAGCAGGATTTGTCTGGTCAGAGAAAGGAGATGGGAAATCCAAGAAGAGGATGAAAGTCAGAAAAGCACAAGTTATGTTCAAAGAAAAATGATTAGATCAGTATCCTTAGGCGATTTGAAATCTGGCTTGTTCCAATCCAATTGAATGAGGCATCTAAACTTCCCAGGTGTGGGAATACGTGTTTAGGATAGAGGGACCAAACCACTTCCTTCTTTTGCTTCACGCTCTTGCACAAAATCCAGCGTGCAGAATCAGAGAGACATGACTGCAGATATCTAACTGGTGGGCCTTAAAGGTAGGAGTTTCTGGGCCAGGTTGTATTTCATGGACTACCACATTTACTTTCTACAGGGATTGTATTGCTTCTTTTGTATTGCTGGGAGTAGCTTCTCTCGCCGTAAGGAAATGTGTGTACATGGTGTGCAGGAATACAGAAAGACAGTGGACTTCAGAAAGCGGTGGAGATTAAGATTAGTAAGTATAAGCTTGAGATTTATGTAGGTGATTGTGAGAGGTGCACAGGCGCTGAAGATTTGGATTGGGTTAGACCTGGAAGGAAATGGCGTTTGATTGGTTATTAAAAGTTTAAAAGGCCCACCTGGGTGGGGTCTGCCAGCCGCATAATTAGGACCTGAAAAACTCTACTACGCCCGCCTTTGTGACGTGGCCCAATCAGCATCAGCGTCAGTTGTAGTTCTCGCACCTTGGTGACTGAGGCTCAAAGCCAGTGGCCCCGCGGAGGCGGCGGGAGCGGGGTCATGGCTGAGGCGGCTGAGACCAGCGGTGAAACCCAAGGCAATGAAGTTAAAACGCAGAAGCCCGTGGGAAAAAAACCCAGGAGACCACTGAGGCGCGATCCGTGGTCCGTGCTCAAAGTGTCCCAGCTCCTTCTACAGGCCATCGCTTCAAACAAAGGGCTAAGTCTGGCGGCCCTCAAGAAGGAGCTTGAAAACGCTGGCTATGAAGTATGCAGGAACAGTGGCTGTCACTGGGGCGATATGCCCAGGCCCGAGGTGAAGGGCACCCTGCTTCGGGTCAGTGGTAGTGATGCCGTCGGCTACTTCAAGGTGTGGAAGATTCCAAAGTCGAAGAGAAAGTTGGGACGCCCGAGATTGGAGGAGGGTGTCCGCTCTCCAAGAAGGATCCCACCAGGGCCCCAGAGCCCACCGAAGTACCACATGAGACTCAGGAAAACCGAGAAGGCCAGAGACAGAGAGAGAAGGAAGGCAAGAGGAAACGCGAGGGTGAGGAGGGTGAGGCCAAGAGCCAAGGACCAGGTGCCTGTCGGAGCCAAGCGGGAAGCGAAGGCCAAGGTGGTGGATCAGGGGAGAGGACAGACCACGAAGGAAGACCCCAAACCTAGGTCAAGAGAGGAGAAGAGCCCAAGCTCGAAGCCCAGTGAGGAGAAGCATGATGCCAAGAAGCCAGCAAAACGGACCATCCAGAAGTCAACCCCGCTTAAGACCGATGACAGTTCTAGTGTTCAGGGGAAGACTCGCACAAAAGCTTCTACTAAGTCTGAAGGTCCTCGGAATGCAGGTGGGAATCCATAGTGTGGGAACAGCTTCTCCTCCAGGCACAGATGCCTTTCCCTCATAGGCTCCAATGAGAACAGCTCTGACGCTCATTGAAAATAAACTATGTACAGAGCCTTTCCACCACAAACTGTGTCAGTTGCCTCTTTGCCGCACCTGGAAGGGAAGGGGGGTGGGTTGTGGCTGTTAAGGTGAGATGTGTAACAGGAGCATGTGGGGTGAAGAGAGAAAAAGGAGCTTATACTCAGCTCCTGCTACAGGACCCAGAGAAATGTCTTTTGTTTTATTTTTTTACTTCATTTCTTTTATTCTCTTTTTAGTTTTTATTTCAGAGTTTTATGGGGGTACACACATTTTGGTTACATAACTTGCTTTTGTACAGTTTGAGTCAAACTTATAAGTGTGCCTTTCACCCAGTTAGTGTGCATTGTACCCATTGGGTGTGAATTTACCCATCCCCTCCTCACCCCTCCCATCTACTTAACTTCCCTTGAGTTTTATTTACATATGTGCACATAAGTGTTGATCAATTAGTTCCAATTTAATGGTGTTTGTTTTTCCATTCTTATGATACTTCACACTTCATTTAGAAGAATGGTCACCAGTTCCATCCAGGTTAATACAAGAGATATTAGTTTATTATTTTTATGGCTGAGTAGTACTCCATGGTATATAATACCACATTTTGTTAATCTACTGGTGTATTCATGGGCACTTGGGTTGTTTCCACATCTTTGAAATTTTGAATTGTGCTGCTATAAATCTTTGAGTGCAGGTATCTTTTTATAGAATGCCTTTTTTTCCTTTGGGTAAATATCCAGTAGTGGGATTGGTGGATCAAATGGTAGGTCTACCTTTAGTTCTTTGAGATACCTTCATTCTACTGAGCACCCCTCAGTCTGCTGCAGGACCCCAAAAGGAAAGGTCTGAGACCCACTCTGTGTGGAAGGCTCCCTGTCATGGCTCAATTGTCTCTCTGGGCAGCCCTGGGTGGGGGAAGGGAGGGAAGGGGAGAAAAAGAGTCTGGGTGGAGGAAAGCCAGCACTCTGGTCTTCTCCGACCCTCTCTCCAGGAGGCAGTCCACCCAGAATGACCGGGCTCTGAAGTCACACGGATCACTGGAGACCCACTGGACCCCTGTGGCTCCTGCAGTCTGGGCCGGAGTTGGGAAATGTCTGTGTGGGGATGAGTGAGACGAAACCAGAGGAGTTGAAACTCCCTGGGGAGGACAAAGGTGCACAATGGGTAGAGATGCAATATGGCACCTGCTGTGCTGGCTCAGGTCTGTAGGGTAGGAGGCCCCATGGGGGTGCTGGAAGCCTGGTATCCTGTCTGCAAGAAGCTCCCAGCTTGCTGGTGGCAACAATCTCTGAGCTTGTGTGGGCAAAAGGTCTCTCCAGCAGCTCGGGGGCCCACCAACTGTCCGAGATGTGAGGGAGGGAGTTTGCTTTGTAGGGCTCATACTATGTGAGAAGGGATATAATATTAGCTGAAAGTAGACTGTGATAAGTTAAAGATATATACTATAAGCCCTAAAGAGATCACAAAAATAACACAAAAAGTTATGGATAATAAGCCAACAAAGGATAGTTATAATAGTTATATATATATAGTTATAATAATAAAAATATACAAAAGGTAGGAAAAGAGGAAAAAGTTTACAAAGAACAGATAGGACAAATAAAAGACAAACAGAAAAAATGGTAGATTTAAACCCAACCACATCAATAATCACATTAAATGTAAATGGTAAACATCTCAATTAAAAAACCCCTGTGTGGTTTTTTTCTGCCAGGGGCTTATAGTCATGAACCTATAGGTTGGTAATGTCACAAAGGTGGGTGGCTACAGTTACTGTTTCCTGTGGATACAAACCATAGGCAATAAACACTCCCCCTACTTCTCTGGTTCATATGGATACTACCCAATCCACTGCCTTCCAACAGTAGCCCTAAATGGGTATGCATGCTTCAGTACTCAATGACACTACTCTTTAATATATTATAAATCAGTGCTGCTTGTGCTCCTAGTGCTTCGTAGAGGAGGCTTTCCATTGTTTCTCACAGCCCTGCTTCCCTAGTACTCATGTCTGAGTTACACCAAGTATATCACTTAAATCACCTATTCCTTCCAACTCTGAGGTATTGTCCTTAAGTCAAGCCTATGGGTCCTCCTTTTTCTTCCCTTAGGATGTGTTTTCCTTCAGTAGTTGACTTTGGCTCTATTTCTGTCTCCACCCATTCCTCACATATAATCAATTACTATGTCCCATTCATTTTACCTTCAAAATTTATCACAAATCCATCCATTTCACTTCATTCCCACAGCCAATATCCAATATCCCAAATCCCTTATCCAAGCTGCCTCTCCCTTGTTATTGTTGTAGTTCCCAAACTAGTCTCCCTACATCTACCCTATCCCCTCTCAAATCTTCCTTTACAAAGTGGTCAGCATGGTCCTTTCAAATAAATAGATTGGATTATGTTATGTCTCTATGATGAGAAAACTCAAATTTCCTATGGAGGCCTACAAGGTCCTGTGTGACCTAGGTGCCTTTGTGTTTGCCACTCCCCCTTTTGTCCTCTACATTCCAGCCACACTGTCTTTCTTTCTAATTCCCTGAACTTTACTGGCTCATCATTCCAACGTCAAATCCTCCAGACCAGTTTCCTTTTCTGGGAGCATGCTCTGCCACCTTTACCTAGGTGTCCCTTACTCATCCTTCAAGTCCCATTCAGACTTCACTTCCTTGGGAAAACCAGACAAGAGCAAGTTCCCTTATTACATGCTCCCATGGCACCCAGAGTTACTTCTTAATAAGCATTATCTCTTAATGCATGCTTAAATATTTGTCTCTCCAGTGGGATGTGAACTCTTTGAGGGCTATTTTATTCACTTCTGTATGCCCAATGCCAAGCACCATGCTTGGCTGTAGAAGAAGTTTAGTATAGTAGTTCATTAAGTCTAAGATGCCAGTGATTGTAAGATGCACCATTATTTTATATACCACTAAGAAAAACACCTTTAATTAAATTCTAATTTGCCTTTAATTTGAAGAGACAACCCAATCTCAGAAATGTGAAAATATGAAAAATTGTGTCTAGAATCCAGGATACACCATAAATATTAAGTAAACTGAATAAATAAGTAAATGAGTCATCTTTGTCCTCACCTAAATGGTCATTGCAACAGGGCCAACAAGCAATCCCCAACATGCCTTGACATTAGTACATCCTGCAATGACATTATGGCCTAGGCTATCAAACCAGGATCCCCTCACTATATTTGAAAGTTTAGAGTAGTGTGTGTATGACTATTACCTAATCCTTGCTTGTGGAAATTATATTTGACTAATCCTATAACCCATATTATTTTCATATTTGCAGAGCATATTTTCTATGGAGTTCCACAGAAAGAGAAATCCATGCATATGGTTTAGAACCAATAAAATTTATGGGTAAAGGGGAATGGTCTTCCATATTAGCCAATTATAAAATGGTAATTCCCTTTTTAAGGACTCTTGTAGTTAGGGTTACACAGGGCAAGAAATATTATTAGGTTCCAATTTCTGTTTAATATCTTATAGCTACCTTCAGGTTCTCTCTAATGATAGAGAGCTGTTAATAATCCTTTCCATAAGAAAGTGTTGTTGAGGAAGTGAGCAAGAAACATCAGTGGAAAGCTAAAGGGTGGGACTGTTCCAGCAAGAATTCAGAACTGGATGGAGGGTTCACTATGATTTCTTGAAATTTAAGAATATGGAAAGAATCTCTAGGTTGCCAAATCCTTCCAGTCCTATTAATCACCCTTTAAGTATATAAACTGCTACTGGCATGAAGGACATCCATTTTAAAGGTTGAAGGGACATTTGTGACTATAAAATGAGAAGGAGAGTAGCATAGTAAAAAAGGAATAGGGTTTAGGGTCCAATTAAGTTTGAATTCTGGCTTTGGCACTTACTATTAATAGTTGTATAACCTTGAGACTCAATTTACTTATCTAGAAAATGGGGCCAATAATATCTATCTCTTGTGTCAAGAAGATTAAATAATATATGACTATAAAGCACTGAGAAGTAGGTCTGGCACCTAGAGTCAATAAATATCAGCTTTTATTATTTTTATTCTGAAAAATGAGGAAGAGGAAACTGCCTAAAGTGTGTGTGTTCTCTATTTTTATTCACTATTGGTGCAATCTGTTTTAACTTCTTTATTGGAATATTCAGAAGTACCCAGATCACAACTGTATAGTTCAGTGAATTACCACAAAATGAACATATCTATATTATCATTTCCCAGGTCAAGAAATAGAACACTACATGCCCCACCAAACCTAACCTCTCATGGTCCCTCCCAATCACTACCTTCTTTACTTCTCAAATCCAACCATAATTCTGGTTTGAGTACCATAGATTAATTTTGCCTGCTCCATTTATAAAACTTTATGAGCATAAAATTATACAGTGCATCTTCTTTTGTTATTGGTACCTTTTCCTCAACACTAGATTTGAGAGATTCATTTCTGTTATTTTTACATGTGACTGAAGTTCCTCCATTTTTATCTCCATCTAGTATTTCATTGTATGAGTAGGCCATGACCTACTTAACCATTTTATTGTTCATGATCATTCAGTCTGTTTTCTTCCAGCCTTTTAGTTGCCACTAAATGATAATTAATGTCTTATACCTTGTTGGACTCTTAACACAAGCACGCATGTTGTGAATTGATGAAAATGATAGTTAAAATGGCTACAGCTGATAGAGGCAATAAATAGCAACTGGGTTAAGTTAGAAAGTCTGCTGAGGAGGAATGTGTGTGTCAACAAATTGAGAATGCATACTAGAAGCTTCAGGAGCCATTACAAGGTATTTTTAATATGAAAAAGAAAGGACAATCAGGCAAGCATTGTCTTTTCATCAAAATGATGAACAAAGATGTGAACTACATATAATATACAGTGAGTACAATATGCACAGCCAAAAGGCTTGGGGATTTCAGAGTCTAGAAAATAACTTATTTCACAGTCAAGAACTTCCACCTGTAATTTGCATGGTATGGACAATGTGATGGAACTTAAAATTCTTAGTTCTTACTTTGAGAGGATTTCAATTGACTAGTGGTTTGAATTTTGATTCTTCACTTTCTAGAAACATAACTGTGGGCAAATTGCTTAATCTCTTTATTTTTCAATTTCCCTACCTATAAATTGGTGATGCAAAATAGTACCTCATATATTTGCTATGAGATAATCTATGTAAAGAGTTTAGCACAGTGAAAGGCATGTAGAAGGAGCTCAGTAATTGTTAATTGTGAAAGGTGGTGTGGCATAGTGATTAATTACCAACTTGGAGCCAGACTGCGTGGGTTCAAGATCTAACTCTAGTTCGAAGTCTAACTCTATGACTTTGAGCAAGTTACTTAACCCCTTTGTTCCTTTGTATCCTCATCTATGAAATGGGGATAATAATAGTACCTACTTTACAGTGTTGATGTGAAGTTTAAATGAATATATATCCTGGCACATGGTGAGCACAGTGAAAACACTACCCCAGACAACAACAAAATTTAGAGCCACAGTTCTCCGCCCTGGCTACACATTAGAATCACCTGGGCAGCTTTAAAAAATGCTGATGCCTGGACCCCACCCCCAGAAAGTTTGATTTAATTTGTCTGTGGTAGGGTCTAGGAACACTTTTAAAATCACAGCTGTTCTAATGTGCAGCAAAGGTTGCAATCCCTGTTTTAGAGCCTCTTCCTTATCAAGCCAATTAAACTCCAACACTAATTTTTACTCTGATCACAGAGAGTCAGGAACTATTGAACACTGTCCCCTTATAGTACTTCAACAATAACTACTGAGGACCTCTTCTATGTAAATTATATGAGTCACACAGTGTTGAACAAAACATGGTTTTCTTGATGAGGAGTTTACTGTGCAATGTATTAGAGCAAGTACACATGGGCCCTGGTCACTAAGCTGCATGTCAGAATGCAATGATTGAGATAAGACACAAAGTGCCATGGAGGCAAGGAAGAGAGACAGGCTATTCATACTTGATCGTGATCCATGAAGACTTCACATACATAAGAAGTAGATGAATCTTGAAAAATGGAAAGGGAATTAACCTTCAACATTGTCAGTTTTCTCATCTATAACATCATTACTGAAGCCACATCTTCTAACAATCCAAAAGCCTAAGATTTTACAAGAGCAGTTCATGTGTAATTAGGAAAATATTTTGATATTCCGGTTTCCATAAGGTGTTGTCACTTTGGGAAAGCAAACTGGAGTTCCCCTCCCCTTTTTTGGTGAGGGAGGGATAGAAAATTGTTTGCTTTAGGCATATCATGTAGTTTGTTTCAGATTGGAGCTCATGGCCTCTCAAGTCCTAGATGAAGTCCAAAGCAATCCTTAGGTTCAAATGCACAGATAGTCTTTAATGATACATTAAGATCAAAGGAAAACAAAAACCCACTCAGTTTTTGCTAGGTAAATAAAAGGGTACTAATTTTCTGGTGTTTGGGCTCTGGTGGAAGAGTATGGGGCTGCTCTTTTGGCCCAGAGCTGCTGTAGAGAGCACAGATGAGAAGAATTCTGGACACCTTTATCAGAATTCAGAATATAAGCTTGTATCCAAACAAATGAGAGAAGCGAGAAGGTACCACGGATGCTTGCGTCAGCACACTGAGAAACTTCCAAATCAGTTGTGACAGTGCTGAGGAAGCAAAGCTGAGATTACAAATAGCCTATCTTGAGGCCCTCTTACCTAAACCACTATTTTATTTTGTTATTATTTATTTGGTTAGGTTACTCTACACAAAATGTATATCAAAGAAAAATAAATATAACACCACTTGATACTATCAATCAGAGAAGTGAAACTTTATAAAAATGTTACTATATTAGAATAACATACTGTATTACACAGCCAGGATTCTCTGTAGTAAAGAATAGCCAGTTAAGGAAAGACAGGCCCCTGGCCAGGTGGATTCCCTTTTATTTGTTCCATGTCCTAGGGAAAAGTTGGACTAGTTTCCAATGACTAGACTCTAGAGATGTATATATTCATTCATTCAATCAGTCAGCAAACATTTATTGAACATATACGATGGACTAGATGCTATTATAGGAAGCAAGCCACATAAGGATTCTTAGCTCCATGGAGCTTATAGTCAAGCTAAGGGAGACAGACAATATACAAATATAATCCATAAAAGAGTTTGATATGAATCATAGTGTTGCTCTAAGACGATAAAGTGCTGTGAGGAAACAAAAAAATTTGGAAAGTTGAGTTGGGTCAGGGTGTTGATGAGGGCCTGGGTAGGAGTGGCAATGGCCAGAACAGGCTTTGTTGAGAAGGTAAGATTTGAATAAAGATTTGGAGAAGGTGGAGAAGTCAGTCATGTGATTATCTGGGGGCAGGGCATCCAGTCACAGAGAATAGCCATTGAAATGGCCCAGAGCATATGCCTGGCATATTTGGAAAACAGCAAGGACAGTGTGCCTGGAGCAGTGATCTAGGGGGTGGGTTAGTGGGAGACGAGGTCAAAAGGAAATGGAGGATAAACTATGAATGATACTGTTCACTATGGTGAGGGCACTGGCTTTTGCCCTGAGTGGGATGGGGAGCTATGGGAAGACTTTCAACAGAGAGGTGCCAAACAGGATTTTTCTGGCTGTCGTGTTGAAAATACAATGTAGGGGGCAAAATGGAATTAGGAAAGCCATCCAAAGAGTGTTGCAGTAACCAGGTGTGGTAGGCAAAATTCTAAATCCTGCCCTCCCCCAAGATTTCCAGTCCCAGCTATATATAATCCTGTTATTCCATCAAACACTAATCTAGGGACTGCTATGAGAGGGTTTTACAGATATAATTAAGGTCTCACATCAGTTGGCCATAAAATATAGAGATTATTAGGTGGGACTGATATAATTAATGAATGCTTTAAATCTGGGTCTAGAGGAAGTCAGAGATTTGAAATATAAGAAGGAATCTATGCATTCCTGCTGACTTGAAGATGGAGGAGACCACATGGAAAGAAATGTGTGTTAGCCTCTAGGAACTAAGGGCAGCCCCTGGCTGACAGCCAGCAGCAAGGAAATGGGGACCTCAGCTCTACTGTTGCAAGAAGCTGGATTCTGCCAACAAGATTGATCTTGGAAGCAGATTTTTCTTCAGAACCTCCAGAGAAAAACTCGGCTCAGCTGATACCTTGATTTAAGCCTTATAAGACCCTGAGCAGCAAACCCAGTCATGCTAAGCCAGACTTCTGATCTACAGTAATATGAGCTAAAAAATGGGTATTGTTCGTTATATAGCAATAGAAAATTACTACGTCAGCTGAGAGCTTACTGATATTTCCTACTACACCATAAGATATCTATATTTTTTTTAATTCGTAAGCACAATGCCCTTTAGATAAATGAATGCATTACATTGCATATACACAAACACATAATTTCTCTGAAGAAATAAGCATATTTTGTGTAAGGATATGTACAGAAAAGGAAGCCTGCCCAATTGTTAGTGAGTGCTCAAATTGGTATGTTTATCACCAGCACCCTGCTGCTTTGTGGGCTGTGACAGATGTTTTATAAAGAGAGGTAAGCACTCAACAATTGCCTAATTGGGACTTCTTCTTATGGAAAGCTATGAGGAAACTTTTCCAAAGTATGTGAGAAAGCTACCTGGAAGAGATGGGATTTTAAGAGTGGTTTGAAAATTAGAAAGAAAGAGTATTACCGGACTAGATGTGTAGAATATTATAGACTTGTTCCATAGAAACTAAAGTTAATATCAGTGATTTCCTTACAGATTGGTGTTGGGGAATTTGTGTCCAATGAAAAACTTCATCTATTTTCAAGAAAATTTAGTTTGGGTGCTGCTTCTCGGGACCCTTCTTCCAGGAAGTTTCAGACTGGGTCAAGGATCCTTTATGCAGCCATAACCTCTGTACCCAACTCCATCACTACTTGTATCAGTTAATTTTTGCTGTGTAATGAACTAGCTCAAGATTTAGTGGCTTAAAATAATAGCCATTTATTTGTTCACAATTCTATGGGTTAACAATTTGTGCTGGGCTCAGCTGAGATGGACCATCTCTGTTCCACATGGTGGTGGCCACGTACCCTCGTGTGTTTGTTGTCCATTGGCAGTGATGGGCTCAGCTGTCTGATGGTTAGCTGGCTGTTACCGTGGTGATAAAGATAACTGGGCCATGTGTCTCTTATCATTCAACAGGCTAGTCTGGCCTTATTCACATAGTGCTTGGTCATAGGATCCTAAGAGCAACAGGAGAGAGCTAGGTCCAATATGCAAGCATTTTTCAAGTCTTTTCTTATGTGACATTTGCCATTGTTCCATTGGCCAAAGCAAGCCGCATGGTTAAGTTTACAGTCAGTGTAGGAGGAGGCTATTACCCAAAGGTGTAGATACAGGGAAAGGAATTGTCACAGCCATTTTTATAAAAAAATCCCATTGTTCTTACTGTACTGAATTATAATCTATTTTATGTATATGTCAGTTTTCTTAAGGACAGAAGTTCTGTTTCTTTTTGTCTGTATTGTGAACATGTAACACAGTGCCTGACACTGTGTTACATCCTCTACAATAGTTTATTTTTTTCTCACTGTGTGGTGTTTCTAGGAAACAAAGCCATTTGGGCTGTAGGATCCAGAGTTACCCATTTTAGTGAAATTGAAAAAAAAAACAGTTCAAAATAATCCTGAACCTCAAAATGCCATCCCCCAAAAACTTCTGAGCCTCACCAGGACTTGAGCAGAAGCACAGCCTGGGTAGCTTCTCCCACTGTCAGCTTCCCGACAAAGGCTGCCAACAACATTCTTAAACTAAAGTGCCAATGGTGCTCTAGCTCTGTCCCCAGAGAATTCTCACAGGTCATCTCTTTGCATATTTTTATCACACACTCACTACATCAATGACTCTTCAGTTTGCTGTGGCTTGGAAAATATCAGAAGAGAATGTTTATGAAGTCTCCCACATATGCAGACATCTGGCTAAAGCAAGCAGGCCTAGAGATCAGTTTGCCAAAGCTTGGCTTTCCTACTTTTCAATCTTTTGTCCAAGAACTTTATAAAATCCTGATTATGTACAAAACAAAATTGTTCCCAACCTTTTTCAGAAATACTAGTCTGACCTAGGAAAGTCATTCAAATTAGCTGGGGATGTACCTGATTCAAGGAGAATCATTTTTATGTTTTAGAGCTAAAGCAGATATCCAACAAATCCTTATTTTGAAACTCCTATAGGTATCAGTCTTACTGCTCTCATAGTTCCTCTTAATGCAGTCTCTAGTTAGAAGCATTCTGGTGGGGAATAAAGCAAGATGAAATGTGGCAGGACTGTGGCCTCTTTTGTTTTAAATTCCAAGTGTGTCCTGGGTTTGGCAGCTGCTTGAAATGTTCCAGCTGGTCTTTGTTGACCAGATGGCTGAAAAGTAGGGAAATTTCCTTATATAGGAAATAGGGCATCCCAGTTAATAATGGCTAAACACAATGCCTCTGGATCCTTACTCCAAAGAGACAGTTATGGGGCTGTCAGAGTCACACCGTATCATCCTAGCTGTCCCTACCAGTGCTTGCTCTCACTTCTACAGTTTCTCAGTTGCAGCCACAAAGGAGGACTCAAGACACTTAGGAATGGCTACAAATCATTCAGCTATAATAACAACCATGGAGTAAAGGAAAATAATTGTTTAACCCCATTTGGCTATATACAAAGCCTGCCTAATATCTCAGCATTATATTCAATTCATCTTGATATTTTCCTGAGGGTTGGAAAGACAACAGGATGCTTACCCTTCAGTCTGCCACTAAGGGCTTTATGTTCCAAACAGTTAAAAAAAAAAAAAAAGAAAGAAAACATTGCCAGCAGAATAGCTTTTTGGAGGTTGCAGAGGCATATATTTAAAAACTAATTTTATAGCTTCAAAGGAGAAGGTACCTATGGAACAGATATCATACTGGTATTTGATTTTCCTGTATTTTGAGAAGGTATTGAAGTTCTGAAGAACAAAAAACAAAAACAAAAAAAAAACACAAAAAGCTTTGGTTGGCAAGAAGGCAAGAAATTAACTTGGAATCAATAAATACAAGTTTCTTACTTGAAATGTGTTTAAAATTTGTGAAGCATGTTGGAAACCTGCCCAGATTATCTTCTAGAAAACCTTATTTTATAAGTGTAGCCCAAATATTATGAGTAGAAGGTCCTCATTGCCTGGAATGCCCTTTACCTCCTACTCTATCTACTTAATATGCTTCATAGATTCAGCTCAGGCTCCCTCCTTCAGGCCATTTTCCTAACTCTGCTCCTTCTCTCCCTCCTTCCCTTGCTCCCTCCCTCTCACCTGCCCCTCCTCCTTCCCCTTCCATTCCTTCCTCCTCTACTTAATAGGTTAGGCATCCTCCTTGATATGGCTTTATATTCCACATTGCTTAGTAATTACCAGACTAAATGTCTGTCTCTGGCCTACAAGATTACAAGCCTCTGAGAGTAGGGACTATTGTATTTATCTTTGACACCTAGCAAAATACATGGCACAGAGAAAACATTCAATAACTGTTTGCTGAATAAATGAATAGAAGAGAAAATCATCCATCGAATTACTCTTGACTGTAAGTATTTTCAACACCATTCATTCATTGACTCTTTACTGAGGATCTACTGTAAACCACGTGTTGTGCTAAGTGGTGGGTATGTAAACATTTACAAAATCCATGAAGTCCTTGCCTTCATATGGATAACAGTCTAAAACTAAGAATGCTTATTTATAAGTATAATAGTATAATAGTATGGGAACAGGATATTCTAGTTGCCTCAGAATTTCTACTTAGGTCCTATACCAAAGAGAGACTCTACACATATGCATGCAGGATACAGGACTTTCTAGAAGAGAGTAAATGTTGTCTAGAGACTACTGAATCCAATACTCTATATTATTATAGAAAACAAGACATTTGAAAGGAATTAATTGAAGTAATGGAATTTGGGGATGTTGACAGTGCTGTGGCATCCTCTCTACTCTCCTAAAGATGAGAGAAGGTGGTTCACTCCCAACCCCCATAAGAGAAGAGACTGGCATCTCCTCCATATAACATGTATTTGCTGAGCTGCTGAAATTCCAACAAGTTGCTCCTGGATTAAAGAGTAAAATAGTTCTTAAGAGAACCTCTTATGCATCCTCAGTAGTTTGGTTTTTGTATGAAAATATAAATGCCAATGCCTGTTTCTTACCTGGATAAATTCTGAAGGCAATAGGTTACCTGGAATACCCAAGATGGTGGTAGGGTGAAAGCAGAAGGGTTAGCAATTGGTTAAATTGCATTTCTACCATTTAGCAAGGCGATAATGCACAAGTTCTTAGTGGACCAAATAAATGGTGTGGAAGATAGTCAAATGTGAGTCATCTGGAAAACATGTTAACCAAGAGGGCTATCTACTTGAGTAAGGGGTCCCCAGGAGTAAGAAGTTGTATGGAATATGCTGCTGGGAAGTGATAGTTAAGAAAAGATTTTAAGACATCAGCCAGAGAGTACATTATTCATCCAGAAATGGTATAGTATGTGGGATCCCCTGGAAACTCCAAAGATTTCAAGTTCAACTCATAAGAAATCCAGCATTTAGAGGCTTGCCATTAGAGAAGGCACTCCTAGTTAGAATACAACAGTGTTTGTCAGTCACATGCAACTTTGATCCATCCTCCCCTTCCACCCTCAGCCCTCAACAATGATAAAGTCAGAAACAGGAGTAGGGGGGAAATTGGAAACAAAAGGAGGCACTGTGACTGAACAGATAATTTGCTCCACCTCACTGCACATCTTCAAGACAAAAGTCAGGCCTGAGCTGGGGGCATGGGAGGAAAAGAACTTTGAATTGTGTGTGAGACTGAAGTCTTGGTTTAGACTAGAAGATTTTTTAAAAGTCTTATAAAAGTATTTGTTACCAATACTTTAATTGTCTATTAAATTATAAAATAAATGTTTGTGCCTTCTGAGTCTAATGGCATGGCATGTGGTGACTGAGAATCTATGGAATCCTCCTGATATGTCCTCCAGGGGCAAGGAGGACAGAGCCTAGTAAGGATGTTTAATGGCAGTGATTGGAGAAAAGTAGAGACATTGCTTATTCAGACCCTCTGGAGCTTAACCCAACCAATAAACTATCTACCTATGAAAAATATACACATGTGTTTACATGCATACATATACAGCTATCCCTCAGTATCTGAGGGGGATTAGTTTCAGGATACTTGTGGGTACCAAAATCTGTAGATGCTCAAGTCCCTTATATAAAATGATGGTCATATATAACCTAGGCACATCTTCCTGTATGCTTTTAAGTCATCTCTTGATTACTTATATTACCTAATACAATGTAAATGCTATATAAATGGTTGTTATGTTGTATTGTTTCTTATTTGTATTATTTTTGTTTTATTGTTTTTTAAAATATTTTTTATCGATAGTTGGTTGAATCTGTGGATGCAGAACCTTTAGATATGGAAGGCCAATTGTATATATTCATGCATATGCTAAACTTTGGTTTATCTCATTAACAGGACAACTATAACCAAATAATGGGCCATCCAAAGAACATGCATATACTATTAATAACACCCTTTATGAGTCTTTAATATAACCTCCCATCCCATTGAACAGTCTTTTTTACTATGTTATGGACAAGGAACACTAACAACAAAAATAACCAGAATGAGTTGAGTGCCTACCATGTACCAAAACTTGGCTAAACAATTTATATGGGTAGTGCCTCATCTCATCCTCATTTAATTTTTGAAAGAGGTAGATAATAATGTTCTCATTTTTGAAATGAGGAAACAAACTGAGAGAGGCTGAACAAAATGAAACCTCTAAGATTTAGATTCAAGCCTGCCTATATTTCAAAAAATATCTTTATTCATGTGTTCTTAACTTCCCAAAGTCTGCTTGAGCACTTCTGGAAAAGGGGACATAATCCTTTAGAAAAATTCTATTGTTTTATAGTATATGTCATATTGTTATAAAATTCTTCTGTATATTAAAACCCTAGTGTTTTTCAGTAAAACTTTTACCCATAGATTCTGCTTCAAGTCTATTTTATCTTCTACATGGTCTCACATAAGGGAACATGGTTGTTCATTAAATTATTTGTATATTCAATGAGGATTCACTGATCATCTAGTCTAAGCCACATACTGTTGTAGATGTTGTAGTTAACACAATGAACAAGATAAAATTCCTGCCTACATGGAACACACATCCCATCAAGCATCCCATAGATCTTCCCCCACTCACTCTAGTCATCCTCAGTTCCTTCTTTTTTCTCATTGCAAATCAAAAAATTTTTTTAAATTATACGTATATTTTCTAGAACACAGTGAGATACAAACACTCATATACAAATGTATTTATAATGATCGTACATCTAAAAGCAAAAAAGAAAACCCTAAATAACCAAGAGGTAAAATAAATGGTGACGGATATAGCAGATAGACTATCAGTAAGTCATTGTGCTCAAAATAAATTTTTCATGTCATGGGAAATGACACTTAGTCTAGAACTGTATAAAATTTTGATCTCAATTTTCTGTGTGTGCATGTAAGTGAGTTTGCACACAAATGCACATAGCAAAAAGAGTGGAAGGAAATACATCAATGTCTTAACAATAGTTACCTACTGGATGGTTAACATTAATGATTTCTGTGTTTTCTATCTTTTCTATAGCAAGCATGTCTTACTTTTAAAGTGCAGTGTGCATGTATACACTACACAGCATATTGCAGTGGGCCCTGCAGCAACAGTACAATCAGCATGGTAGAGCATCTGGTCAGGGATTGCAGTGTTTATAAATTGAGTATTTATATATATGTATATGTTTAAGTAAGTGTATGGTCAATTCTTTATTTTCCAAGACTCACTTTTTATCCCATTTTGGTTTCTGACTATCATTCATGTGAGTCACATCTCCTCATGGTCAGTTGAGAGCCAACCATGTTTAATAATAGCCTAAGAAAAGTACATGTAGGAAGATAAACCTGCTTCTGGTAAAAGGATAACCACTATGAGTTCATAGCCAAGTATAAAATGATGTTTGATTATACCCTCTTTTCGTTTATTTGAGTTCCTGATTGCTTCTACATACAAAGATTACTGATCAGTACCCATTTATTTAGCAGCAGTTTTGACCGTTGATGCAGAATCATAACAGCTTCATAGAATGAATAACAAATTTATAAAAACTCAAGTTCCCATTTTGAAAATGTATGACTACTCTTTTCATAGTATTGAGTGTTTGGAGGCTAAATGTCTTATATTTTGACATTATCTGCTCACAATTTGGCACCAGTACTTTAGCTGCCTATGAAATTGTAAAATGTGTGTTTGTGCATCCTGAGGTTTTATGGCATGGCATGCAGTGATATCAATAACTAATAACTAATGAGAAATTAGCAAATGAACATGTTTGGGAGGGGTACAAAGTGAATTACAAGTACTATTGGCTAAAATTGATCTGTGATTAAATAGCTGAAAATAAGCCATCAGTATCACTGACATCTGTATTCCAATAGAAATATGACATAGGTACATATACTATTTGTTATTCTAGAATATAAAGTATCAGAGATAGCTCTATTCCTTCCTCTATGAACATACAAAACCTAATATTTATCTTTGGAGGCATGGGACTTAATAAGGTATATAACTATTTCCCCAGTATCCAGTCCACCTCCATTATAGCCACAGACCTCCTGCATATGCCATAGGAGATAATGTGAAAACATGATCTAACATTTCTTGTCATGTCAAATACAGTACAACCAAACAGAAGCTTAAGCCAGCAAAAATATAGGATTACATCTCAATTATTTTCTGGAACTGGGTTTTGGAGAGGTGGCTCAACCAGTATGAGATGGTGTACGCTGGATGCTAAATTGAACTCACACTCCTGGAAAATTGAAGCCAATGGCTCAATGTACTTGGTGAAAGGAAAAATCACACACAGGCACACTTGTGGGGTGCTGGGGTATTTCACAAGCAGGACATTTATCATTACTTGCTTAAGCAATGTTTATAAGTACAGAGGGCCTGTCTTATATAAAAATAGATTACATAGCCACTTATGGGTTATTATTTGAGGTGCTACAAAATGTCTATGTTTCCTTTATATCCACCCCATATTCTTCTGTCCCCCTGTCATAGTTCTTGGAATTTTCACCATCTTAGGTGACTCCACTGTTCCTTCTCTAGATAACTGTGTTACTAGAAATAGTAGCATATCAACTATTAAAGAAAATTAAGGGATAGCAAAGATTCATGTATCTGATTTGCTGCATCCTAATGTTGTACATTAATTTCTTACATATATTCATTGATATGGCTTTTCTGTGTAAATTTCCAGGAACCTAATTCAAACTTTTATTACTGTAAATGACTTGACTGAGCATGTGAATTGCAGTAGCCTCACTAATAAATACTTGACAATACAGCATAAATTGCATCAGTCTTACTCTAATTCCTGTAAGCTTCATGGCTCATAAACAACTGAGGTCAAAAGCACTCAAGGGCTTCTTAGAATTCCTGAGCCATGGTTCTGCCTCCACTCATTCCTCTTCTCTCTCAGTCCCCCGATTCCCTTTTCCCCATGTCCACAGAGCCCTGGTTCTCTCAGACTCAGTCAGCCTTTTGTTCTCTTACTACACTTGCATCTACAATAGTGCCATAGGATGGCAAATGTTTCCATCTTTACAGAATTCTCCAGCCCACAAGGTCTTTGGTGAACCTCTCAGGTCATTTGTTGTTAAGCGAGGAAATTTCTTACCTTTGGCAGAGATGCCCTGGAACCGGAACTCTGGGTAGTCATCGTTAAGACTGTAGTGATGCCCAGTGCAACCCTGGCAGGGGCTGCATCCATGTTTATCCAAAAGGAGACCCAGGACAAAATGACTATCAGCAGGCTGGGGATGTACATCTGGATCAAATAATATCCCATTTGACGTTCCAGGTGAAACTTGACCTCGATGCAGGTAAACTTTCCTAGAAGCAGGAAATGATCATTGAAAGTCCAATTTGAATTTTTCTTTCCAATTCCACTTTATTTTTTTAAAGAATATTACAGATAGATTTGGGAGATTGCACAAAATTCTCCCCCTACATAACCAATTCAACTCTTCTCCAACTCAACCAGTAATGGAAATAATTACTGTGAGATAATAGTGATAGTAATAGTGTGAGAATGTGTGATCTAAAGAGTCACTGGACTAAAACCATATGGCATATTTAATTTTTTTAATCTGTGCTTGCTGAAGATTTAGACAGAGCTTCAGAATTTGCAAGACTGACATAAACTGACCAGTGGAAATAAAATATTCAAATTTTGTGGGGTTATAATATGGAATATGTAGCATATAATATGTAATAATAGCATTTACATATAAGATATAATATATAACATATGACATATACTACATGATAGTTGAAACCATTCCCTCCTAAGTAGTAAAGTTTATATAAAACTCCAAAAGTATTGAAATAAATGTGTATCTATCTTTGTGTTATTAATAGAAAGAGAAAAATATACATTTCTATAAGCCATGTGTATAATCCAGTCATTGTAAAAATTTCCTAGCTTTATGAGTAATTACTTGAGGACATTTATAATATTTCTAGAGACTATTTACAGTGTTTCTTTGCCTATAAAAAAGTACATATAAAGATATTAACATTTTTAACATATTATTAAGAGATATTCCTGCCTCTTCCCACTTTTTAGAACCCCAGAAGGTAATTTCACTTAGTCCATACAAATTACAAGAGATAGGGTTGATTTATTCTTGGTTAGAAACAACACCTTGGAATCAGGTTTTAGTAACTTCATAAAAAGTCACTGTTGACTGCTAGAACAAGTGTCCATGAATCATTTTCCTCAGCAAGGGACCTGGACTAACCATCATGTCTTGTTTGTCTCTCCGTGATCAGCTTGCATGGTATCAAAGACCAGGACGTTCATAGGTAAAGGTAACAACTTTACTGGGCAGGCATAATCTTCCAGGCAACACTTGTTGCTACCACCTCAAATTCTCCTCCCCGACCCCACCCCATGTGTCTGTCAGCACTACTGATAATGCATGACTTTAGAGCCAGCTGAATTCCTGCCAGCTGATTGTCATCCAAACTGCTAATGCTGTCCGGGACTGAAGAGCATAACAGCTCTATTTCTGGGTTTACAAAGACCTATGATGTTATTATCCCTCTCTTCTACTAAGGCAGAGAACACAAGTTGACTCGAGGATCCAATGTCAAGAGTGGATGCCAGGAAGGGGCCAGAATTCATATGTTTTCTGCACCACTAATGAGGTGTCCTACACCTTTCCTCAGACTCATTTGACAATAGATGGCCAGCAAGAGAATAGTAAAAGATTCCCAACCCTCTCTCCTTCTCTCTACGTTCTGGAGAAATTATCTGTTGTGTTCGCTGACCTATTTCAGAGGGTATAGGAATCTTATATGTTGAGGGGTTATTGAGCCAAACTGAGTCCATGCCTTGTAGCTCTGTTTGCTTGATAAATATGCAGCAATTAAGGTGATAGAATATATCCAGACGTCCTCAAACTACGGCCCACGGGCCACATGTGGCCTCCCAAGGATATTTATCCAGCCCGCTGGGTGTTTTTGCCACAGCTGCCTGTCCTGCTTAGTAGCCGACTGGTCCCGGGCCCACAGTGCATGTGTGGATTGTGCGCCGCACTCTCAAATGGCCCTCCAACGGTCTGAGGGACAGTGAACTGGCCCCCTGTTTAAAAAGTTTAAGGACTCCAGATATATACCCTCAGCTGCACATGGTGCTCACTTGGGTTTAGCAACTGAAAGAAATCTTACCAGTGTTGTAGTGCTTTGTACAGTAGCCAAGTTCCTTCTCTTCTTTCAAAATAAACTGAGGCAGGGTCAATCCTTCAGCAACTTGCACCGGGCCATCACTTAACCACTCAAATATCAGGTCATTCATCGTGTACCCAACTGGAGTAAAGAAATCATAGTGAAAAACTGAGTATGTCTTTTCCAGAGAGCTTGAAAGTCTAGCCATGTAAAGAAATAAACAAGGAAACCGTCCAAAGCAGACACATGCTCAATCAATTCAAGAGTATTCTAAATAAAAGAACTGCAGTCATCATGACAGCTACATGTCATTGGAGCCAAAGAAATTGAAGACAGCAAGCTACTTCTGGATGTGTGTGTGTGTGTGTGTGTGTGCATATGCGTGTATGTGTAATGAGAAAATGGAATCTATAAAATCTATTTTTTTCTGCCTCTTCATTCACTAACTCTTTCTGAAGAGCAAATAAGTAAACAAACATAAAAATCCTTTGAAGATTGTCTTTACTTGCAAGAGCTGTGTCTTTGGCAATCCAATAAAACAATCCAATTCCCAGTGCCAGTCTTAGTACTTCAAATGAAAGCCATTCTTTTCTTTAATGATAATGCATTCATCATGGGCCTGCCTAAAATATTTCCATTGCAGACTTGGCCCTTCTCCCTCCTAGGGTCTATTAGCTTTATTCTCAGAAGGCTTATGTTAAAGTCTTTCTACTTTAGCAAGTGGAGAAGGCTATAAGCAGGCAACCTAAGAGGAAATTGTGGAATATGCAAATTAAGAATATTCATTTGTGCTAGTGTCTTGCTAAATGGGCCCACTCATCACAATTATTAATATGAAGTAAAACAGATTCCCTGTTATGGAAAATCATATTGCTATATGACTTGAATTGTCCAAAGTAAGGCTGTTATAAGTTTAGTATACCAAAGTTAGCTCTTAGTGTCCAAGCTCCTGCTAATAGCTTCTGCATCTTTCTCCACCCAAGAAATGAAGGCTACTCTTCTTTCACATATAATTTCTCTACCCCCCCCTTTATTTGTGATATTTGAACTTTTAAAATGAGAGTGATAAGGACAAAGGATATTACGTGAGGTCTTGGCTGGCCAATAACCTCAGCATGTTTTTTAAGTTTATAGATTCTTATTCTTATTTACTGCAAGATAGTTACTCACCAAAGCTACCCAGAAATCAATGGCAAATTTAATTAGAATCTAATTTCCTCTTCTTTTGGACCACCTTTTTAATTCACAACCAAAAACATAAAAACATGGAAAGCAAGGAGTTACAAACAAGGTTCTGTAACAAGCATTGATGGTCCAGAAAGAAAATGGCAAACACTATCTCTTCCACTGTAACTCTGTATGAGTACATTCTGGGTACCTCCAGCAAATTCCTCAAAGTTTCACCAAATACCCTATGTCCTTGTCTGGTTAGCTTCTCGATGGCCACCACAATAATAGTCCTTGTCAACCACCCTGAAATCCCAGCATGGGGCAGACAGTAGAGGCAAGGAGATGGAAAAGAAGGTAATATTGGGGTAGAAAAGTAAAAAGTAATTCCCACCCTTCACATCTAAAGTTAGTGGTAAGCACTAACTTCTTTGATTTCATTATTTCTAGGTCTTGCAAGGACTAAGCTTATTTGCTAATTCAAGTTTTTTAAGCCTTGGATGAACTTCAGTTGACAGCTATGGCTGATGTTATACAGAGAAAATAAAAGTGTTGGGTTGAGACAGGTGAGAGTTTGGAGCAGTAGAGAAGATACAACGAAGGAATCATTATGTAAGAAAATGTTTCTTTCAACTTTCTTCTCAAGAGAAGGGGTGATAGGGGAAAAATGAATACATAAAGCCTATTGTAAATCAGAAATTCTCACTTTATCTCTGACAATTTCTTAAAACAAAGATGTTTCATTATTTTGTTTATTTTCATAGGAAGTTTCAAGAAAAATCTGCAGTGGTTTTAAATGATCAGAAGGAAACCTTGTCACTGCCTGTTTTTAAATAACACAGTTGATGTGTCTTTTTATACATATTATTTTTCTAAACCAAGAAGTTAAAAGTGTTCCTTGCCCCTATCTCATTAAATCTCCTAACATTCCTGTAGGTCGGTAGCACTTATTATTCTCTGTATTTTACAAACAGAGAAACTGACAGAATAAGCCAGAAAAAATTTCATGTCTCTAAACTGAAAATCCTGTTACCTTGGAGGCATCAGCAACTTATGGCAAATGTCAAAGATTTCATTGGTATAAGGGCTAGGGCATAAAGGGGACAAAGTAGATGGCATTTTTCTACTTGCTTCACCATGGCTTTGGGTAGCCACTGTTTATTTAAGAGAGATGCCTCTTATTCTATCTCATTCCGTCTCAATCTCCTGCCCCTTGTTCTTGCATCCTCCTATGGTTAAGGGCCCTGTGTCTTGCTCTCAAAGCAATTATCCTTCCCTGCCAGAATTCCTTTGAGGTGATGGTCTATATAGGCATAAGATGGAAAGAAATACAATTTTCTGATTAGAAAGTGATTCATTATAAAGGTTTAATGACTAATACTTTTAGTTTTCCAGGAAAGATTTTCATTTCAAAGAAAAGTTCACTAAATCGGGCTGGGTTTTTTTGAAGAAGAGCAAGTTATCTGGCATTTTACTTTGAAAGATTGTCTATGCTATACTGATAATGAGCTTTTTATATGGCGCGTGCACAAACATATACACACACACACACACTTTTGTTTGTCAGACATTAAGGGTTAGTAAATAGTTAGAGAATAAGTCTTAAGGATCTTTTCTCCTTAATGAAATACTAAAAGAATCATGTCTTTGGTTAAAACAAGCAGGCAGTCATTTCAACAATGTGACTTACAACTCTCCAGCTGCATTGTACAGGTCTGGACATCCATTGGAAAGTTCTTCAGGTCCATGGGGCAGGACAAGGTCAAGGTGAGCCTTAGCAATAAAAATAAAAATAGAAATAGAAATAGAAATAGAAATAAAAATAAAAATTTAAAGACCAATTTTAAATCTGGGAGGTCTAATTCTTGAGAAACAAAAATGCATTTGGCATTAAGCAAGGTGACATTGGTACAAATAATGAAATCTAAGCTCAGGGCAGTGCTTTTTGCTTTTCAAATGAAGAGTAATCCTTGGTAAATTTTAAAAATATTATAGTATTTCACCATAACGCCTTACTCTCTATTTTCCATCTTCCAGCTTCTGACTCCCCCCCACCCCCACCAATAGTGCTGGTATCAAGTTCACGCTAGATTAAATAAGACCACTGAGGAATGGTGTACCAAGAATAATAGGCTCTTACCACACTGATGTCCAAAAGATATAGGGTTTATAGTGGTTTAGAGTTATACTTTGGATAAATGGACTTTGCTTCAAGGACAATAAATGATGTGATAAGCTTAATTGGTTGTGACAAGCATTGGTACTCCTTCCATCAAATAGGCAAATGCTTAACTCCCCAGTGTTTTCATTTACTAATATACATGGATGGGTTAATGATACATTGTAGCATTCATTCTAGAATTTTGACAATTCTGGAATCAGTAGTTCTTGAGCTAGAAAATCCCATTTAAGGGTGGTGGTTTGTACATAGTCTTCATCACTTTGCACCACCCAGAAAGGGCTACTCTGCTCTGCTTTCCTTAACTTTTCTGAGCACCAGCCAGCTCTGACTGAGCCTTGTATCAGGATATTCTTTGAGCCACCATCTGATTTCCACCATTTCCTTTTTTAGTCCTTAAGGGAACAGTGCATACCTCTTGCTCTTCAGTTTTTCTGTACCTCCAAGATTCAAGGAAGGAAATTAGAATTGGGAATCATCAGATGTAGGTTTCCTTCCCAGCATTGCCTCAAACTATGTCTTTGCCCTAAACAAGACCTTAAACTTGGTAAACATTTGTTTCCCCATCAATCAAATGAGGTAGGATAAATGAATCTTATTCCCATATAACCCTAATACTACAGTCTCTGTTATTCTAAAGTTCACTGCTCCAAATTCTATTCATTGTATCTCAAACATCTTTTATGTCCAAAGACCCCTATTAACTCTTACTCTGTAACCTAAACCCTACCCTGTTGTCATGCTCATTCTCAGTCTGCCCTCCTGGCTCCCTTCTCTTTCCTTTCTCTGCTCCATTGTAGATTTTATTCAAATAAAAGAAAAACAAAAAAAAAGTTGTGGCACACTTATTTTAAAGAAAGGAAAGGTTTAAGGTTTGAAGAGAGATTAGACAAAGAATCCATGCTGACAATCATCAAAATTATTAAAATACAACAATGATTGGGAAAAGCAAGATATAAAACAGTTCAGTGTAAAGCATGTTTTCATTCTTGGAAGTAAATGCACCATTATATTAAGAGTAGATGTTAAATATTTCGGGTTAGTGGGATGGTTCATATTTTGTTTTTATTCTTTTATTTATTCTGCATTATCTTTGTTGACAAGCATAGATTATTTGAAAATGTCTGTAAAGACTATTCATATCAGCATTCCCAACTTCATGTAATTAAATGTGCCTTTCTTCAAACAGTAGCCAAAAGGTAAAATTACAAAATTCTATTTTATTCAGTAATTTTTTGCTATTATTACAATATTATTATTGTTAAGATTTTGCCATAAACATACAGTATTTCACCTTCATTGCTAAATTAATTAGCTAGCTTCTGTGGGCTATTCTGAACACCCAAACACTATCTTTCTGAGGGAAAAAATGGCTTTGAATTCTAAACAACTGACTTAAAAATAACATTTTAGATAGGAAAAATAATTTTTGTCAATTGTGGAGTTCATTTATAGATACAGCTATAAATATATAAGTATTTAGTTATTTTTTCTCAGCATGAAGACTTTATATTTTTAAAATACAATTTTATTGAGATTAATGCCATGAACTCTTTAAAATAAGGGCAGAATAAAAGAACCAAAATGAAAATTTAGTAAAAAAAATCTGGCACTTTAATAAAGGTGAAAAAAACTCAGACAGATCTACAAGCTTAAAATTGTTATTACTACAATGACCAGCTATTTATTCTTTTCTATTTTTTAAAGAGGAAATAGTTTCATCATATAAAAATATGTTCCTTCATAGCCTGGCTATTGTGAATAGTGCTGCAAAAAGATATAAAGCCTTAGTTAGATAGGAGGAATAAGTTTTTCTTTCTTTCAGATATATTACACAGCATGGCAAATATAGTAAATAATAATGTATTAGATATTTCAAAATTGCTGAGAGAGTAAATTTCAAATGTTCTCACCACAAAAAATGATAACATTTGAGGTGATGGATATGTTAATTTGCTTGATTTAATTATTCCACATTGTATTCATAAAGCATAACATTGCTTTGTACCCCATAACCATATACAACTATAATTTATCAATTTATAGTGTCAAAAATAAAAATTAAAAAATATGTTCATTACACAAAAATAATCAGAGAGCATGTGGATAATTTGTTTAAGTGAATTAAAACCAGAAAATCTGGAAATTTCATTATGATTTTGAAAAGTTTACTTTTGAGAAATTAGAAAATAATTATAGTGGAAATGAATACAGCTTAGAAGAACATACAATGTGGAATTCAACTATATATTGTTTGCTATTGGAAACAACCCAATTTTAATATTTCTAATCATAGGCTTGCTGAGTTTGATTCTTTTACAAAGTAAACTTTTCACATTTATTCAGGGAGTAGAAGCCTCACATACAATTATTCCCACCTTTGTGGCAGATCTAATAACCCTAAGGGGACTCAGCATTTTGGGAGTCAAAACTATTAACAGTGAGAAAAACCCCACTGAGAGAAATTCCCAACAAGGGGGACACTATTCCCGAATCTTGTCACAGCTGAGAAATCAGTGGGTATTTTCTTTCTTCCTTATTTGTTTTTCTAATTTCCTTTCTAGATAGATTTTGTATTAGAACCCAATGGGTGCCAATAATGAGGGGAGGTAACAGTTCCACAGTTTGTTAAATCTTGTCTTCAGCTGAGAAAATGGGAAGTGCTTGTAAAGATCTAATCAGTCCCTGCATGAGCCTCAGAGCCCATAATTTATGATATCTAGTTTACTATGCATCAGAAGGTCTAAAATCTAGATTTTCCCTTTACTTATTTTTTTTGTGTATTTTTTCCATTGAAGTATACATTAAATCCAGTAAAAATACACAAATTTTAAGTTATAGTGTGAAGATTTTTTACATCTATATTCACCCATTTAACACGTTTTCAGATCCAGATTTAGAAAATTCTCATCACCCCAGAACATTCTCTTGTTCTCTCTTCCCAGTCAAAGCTTCCTCAAAGCAACTACCACCCCGTTTGTTTCTTAAAAAGACTATTTTGTGATTTTAAAAATGTGAGTTTGGGGGGGGGGAATGAACTTGATTTTATTTTGTACAGAATTGCAGAAATTGCACCAAATAAGGTTGATGCATATAATATACTAAAATGTGAACAAAATTTTAAATCTCCTTTGCTCTGGCTCTCTGCCCATTTTTGGTGGGTCTCGAAGCATTATTTTAATTGAAAAGCCAGTATTATTCCAAACTTGTCTGGAAATTCAGACTTCTCACTGGCAGACACTGCCTATAGCATGTCAGATATCCTCTTCCCCACAGTCTGAAATATTAAGGTCATTGCACCTGAAGGCAGTGAGCTGAGGCCCCCCCCCTTCCTTTTGATTTTTGTTAAAGAACTCATTTCCTGAAGCTTATCGCCCATTCCCCCACTGTGCAGTCAGGGCACCCCTGCTCCTATTTGCACAAGGGAAGGAATAAAGTTCTCTTACAGAGGCCATGCTTCTTTACTGAGAATAAGAAGGCTGAGCAAGCATTCCAATTTTAAAGGCAAAGAATAAAACAAGGCACAGAAAGTCAGTCTCCCAAAATCTCACCTTTCCTGTCCTTCCCTTTTTACTATTCTATTTAGTTCACTAGCTCTTCGGTTTATACTTCACTTAAGTTTAAATGGCTGATAGATGCAGTTATTGTAAGCTGCTTCAGTTACCTTTACAGTTTTTAAATCAAATATTGTAATCTGTATATTTTTTTATTTGCTTATTATCTTTCTCCCCTACCAGAATGCAAGATCCACGAAGGCTGAGCTTCTCTCTCTTTTACCATCTAAAACAGTGCCTAGTACAGCGTAGGTATTTAATAAATATTTGTTGACCAAATGAATGAATAGGCATCCTAGAACTCTGTGGGAGAATTTCAGGCTTTTATTTTGTGGGAATGGTAAAGGACAAAGGATTTTGAAGGGAGGAAGCCGGTAATCAGAACCCACATAAGGTTGCCAAATTAGGAGACTGTCAAAGGCGGATAGGAAAGCTTGCCTGGCTCCCTCTGTAAATTGTTAACAGATTCTCAATAGAAAAAAAGGCGAATCGAGTGAAGGAAAGCCAGGAAGCTTTGTCTACCCATTCTGGAGCCTTGGTCAGGTAGCTGGGTCTATGTCCAGGATTGTTCTCACACTGCTAGAAGAATGTAAATTAATAATTTAACATTATAACATTACGGCAAACAGAAGCCTCCTTGACTCATAAAGCAATTACTGGCTCATAACGAACTCAGTATTAGAATTGGGAGTCCATTCCCAGTGAGATTCTTGAGGGAAAGAATACCATTTGAAGAGAAAATGAATTTTCAGGTAGAAATACAAATTTTAATAAGTGATCTGCTTTGCCTAAAGCAAAGATTGCCAACGTGCTATTTTAGGAGAGTTAATTCTAAGGGCTACAATAGTTTGTCTTATTCAGAGAGGCAGGACAAGAGGGTGCTTCTGTGTTTTTCAGGAGAAGCAAGAGAGTCTCAGGGATATTGCTGTTGTTCCTCTGTTGGGGACCACATTTAGAACACTCTATACACAGCACGCTACAAGCACTCAGTGGTACATCGATATGTCAGAGGGATAGAACCTATGATGCTCCTTTAGTTTTAAAATACACAGAAAGAAAAGATAAAACTTAAAGTGATGATGATAGTATTAATAGTCATAACTCTCTGAATACCTGCTGTGTTTTTAGCACTCTCATTATTTTACAATTACGGAGTATCATCACACAAGGCACACAGTGTTAACTCCATTTTTGAGGTAAGCAAATTGAAGTGCACAGAGGTAAAGCCATGTTCCCAAAGTCACAAAATCAGTAAGTGACCAAAGTTAGATTTGAACTCAACTTTAACTGACATTCAATTCCATTTATTTCCCACTCTACCACATTTCCTCCTTAGGAAAAGAATCTGTTACCAATTTATCATCCTCCTTTGTCTGTGAAGCCAGCAGAGTTGGTCATAGACTCCTTAGTTGCCTTGTACCTGCTCAGGGATACCCCTTTCATGTTTCTTCAGGCATCCAGAATTCTCATGGCTTTGTCCTTTTAAAAAATTCTCCACCTCCTCTGGCAGCCTGGGGACGTGGGTAGTAGACCCAGCTTACTCCTAAAGAGCTATTTGATCTTGACTAAATCTCTGGGCCTCCTTGCCCCCAACCCCTGCACCCCCATCCTGCTCAACATCTCTGTGATTATAAACTATAAGTGAAGGTGACCAGCTTGAAGGATTTCCTCTTACAGGTAAATTTACCCTCTTGAATATGATGAAAACTTTAAGTGCAAGTAATAACACTTCTTAAACTCGGAACTTCCTGGCAATTGGGGCAGATAGGTGGGATTTATTGCCCCTACAGGGCTTTATCATCCAACATCTTAGAACACAATCCACTCTTTCCCTGGGAACAAAAGGAAAACCTTATTGTACAATGCAGATCTGTTGAATCTTTCCTCCCAGTTGTAACTTTAAATTTCTTAACCATGTGACATTCTAGTGTCAGGAAGATTTGACAGGATGCATCAAGTATCTACCAAGAGTGTCATCTTAACCCGGCTAGACCTTAAGTGAAATTAGCCTGGGGGCAAGTTAGAAGTCAAGTTAAAAGTGCATCATTAATACAACCCACACATGAAGAGAGGGTGGGAAGACTTAGGGAATCACTGGATTAAAAAATACTGCTAGGCTGCTTGTCTGATCAAAACATCCTTTATTCATGGTGGGTTTCAATCTCTGGTGGGCATAAGTGTCATCTGAGGGACTTAGTAGGAATGCAGATTCGCAGGCCCCCTTGATAAGCAGCCCAGGTGACACTGATACTGGTGCCCTACAGCACACTTTAAGAAGTACTACTTCAACATGTCCCAAAGGATGACTTTAATTCCTGACAATGTGATAGACCAAAAGGAGAAGGTTTTGAAAGGGAAATAGAAAAGAGGATTGGGAAAGGGATCTGCAACTTTTCAGTAGCAGTAGCACTCTCTTTTGGAAATGTTACTTTCTACTTGACACCAGAGTAGGACAATTAGCCCCAAGTAGGCTGCTAAATAACTGGACTGGGGGTAATGAGACAAGGGGGGTGGTTAATCATAGGCCTCAGTCACAGTGGAGAGGCACACTGATAAAGTCAGGTGAGTGAAGCCAAAAGTAGTCCACTGGCAACCAAGAATAGGACAGGTATGGCTAGAAGACTGGGAAAGCTGCTAAGAGAGGTGTTAGGACAGTTTTCAGGTGAGGTAGACACAACACCAAGACCAGTGTGCCTATTAACACACCCCAATCGGCAAAGGCTAAAAGTAGGCAGTAGAACTCTACTCAGGATGGTGGCAATTTATCAGGTTACTGTCTCTGATCTCTAGAAAATCAGCCACTGAGAAATTTCAAAAGAAGTTAGGGAAGTGGCTGCAATATGCATTGAATGAACCACAACAAAAAATTTACAAAATGTCACGATACTAGCCATGAAACAGGACTGAGGGTGGGGGAGGACTAGCTCCTGGTCCTTAGGAAGCATTGGTGTTAATAATCAGGATTCCACCTGGGTTGTAACTTAGTATATCCGTACAGCAATATTTTGGCAATATTTACTGGGCATCATGCATTAGACACTTGAAATAAGACAGTTTCTCTCTTGAAGGAGATCACAACTTAACATCAGAATTACACACATATATATATCAGTAGCTTGAATTTACTATTCAACTTTTTAAAGTCGTTTCCAACTCCCCCATTTAGAGAATCCTTTTTGATAATGTGAATCAGACACACCTGAACTGAATCTAGTAAAGAGTTTTAGGTACTCCCTTGGGGCCTAGATAAGCACTCACATTGATTGGGTAGAGCAGATAACCTATTCTTACAGACCTGGATGCTGTGAAGGCCCTTTGTGTCTATCAGAGAAGCATGCCTTGCACTAATCATCTGATGCTCCTGAATCAAAACCCAAGGTACCCACACAAGGATCTTTATCCAGAGAGAAAAAAAGAATTGGTCCAAGTTTGGCTAGGCAGGCAAGGAATGACATTTTGTAACTTACAATTCTGAAGGCTCTGTGATGAAATGGCTGCTTTGAACTCACTCATCATATAAAGAATAGAGAGAATCCTGCCCACTCCAGCCCTGAGCTGGTCACCTGGTTCATGGGCAGCCACAGATGATGTGGCTGCAACTGGGAAGGCTTTCTACATAAACAAAATTTGAAAAATCCATGGCCTATAAATTGTTAGGAGTTCCATAAATATCCTAACATGTCCTTGCTCAAAGACCTTCCAACTCTTAGCTGCTATGTATAATCAACTTATAGACATTTAGCTAAAGGCTTCCATAACTATTAAGGTGCAAAGCTAGGAAGTACTTAGTCATTTCTCCCTTTGTGTAAATGAGTCGATAGTTTCCCAGATTCCCTACTGATATCCCCAAGAGCAGACTTTGATGCTGAGAATATCAAAGGAAAAGATGAAACTACATGAAAAACAGGGCTCAGAACAATGTGGCTGGGCACCAGAGACACATCATTTTTTTCAATACTGTCTGAGGCTGGACCTAAATCCCAGCTAGGTCCTAAGCTGTGTGTTGGACTCTTTCCTCTCTATTAATTCCAAATAAGCACTTCTACTGTGTTTTCCTGTTGACCTTGGGATGTGGAGGAGATAAATGGCAACACTGCCTGGCTCATCAGCTGTTCTCTTCCTCTCCCCTGACTAAAATCCATGGCTGAGTAGGAAGGTCCATGTTTACCAAATATTATAAAGGCATCATAGAAAATACCCATATGCATTGAGCAATACTAGCTGGGAAGGACAAAAATATAATGTCTGCTCCCATCTGTGCATGGTCCCTTCAGAAAATGTGCACACATATGGTTGGCCCATGTTAATTAAGTCCAAATATGGATTGGATTCAACTTGGAGAGCAACTGATAAATCTGCAGCTAAAATTTTTCCAAATGCTTTGATAGTTTCTGAATGAAAATGTTTTGAAGGTGTTGAATAGGAGAAATTGAACACCACCAGAGAAAAAAGCTCAAATTACCAAAGATTTAAATAATCAATACCTCTCACATTTTAGTTACATTTTAAATTTCAAAGTAATTTCACATCTAATATTAATATTATATGCCCAAACATTCATGAAGATAAAATGCTGTTAACCTGCACATTAAAATAATGAGAACTGACTTGTCCACTGTCACTGTGTGTCTAACATTACAGCTATTTAATGGTGGCATTGAGGTGAAGAAAGAGAGAAAATCACTGCACAGTGTAGTGGTTTTTTAAATGTTTTTGTCTGGGATTATCTTATTTAACAAAAAGGGGAAGAGAACAAGTGCCAGCATGCTTGCAAACTGCAAGTGTGGTTTTGAGAAAACCAAAATAACTTTGTACCTGTGACAGCTGAGAGCAAAATTGTGTTACTTGGTTGGTATTTTGATGCATTAAGACTTCCATTGTGGTAACTGGTGGAGAGTTGCTGGCCACTGTTTCTGGTGGCAGAGGTTGGGGAGAGAATGGAGTTCTGGTCAGATGGTAGGTAGGATGGTCCTTCATTTATTGGATAACACTTTGCAACCCAAGCATAAGTCCTCAGTTTACTCTTCAGCAGCTAAAGAGGAGGACCTGTGCCAGCTAAATTATTATCTCAAAGTAGATGCAACTATCACCTCCATTACAAGCTACATGCCTCCCAAAAGGAGGGAAACCAAGGCAAGTAGAGTAGCCATCTGCTTTGGACTAAGTATGGAAGGTGAGTGAAGCCTGAGTGATACAAGTAGGTGCCATATGTATGGGTTAAGGAGGATGAGGAGAACTGTCACCCTTTCTTCCTCCCCCTTTATCCTACAGCCAACTCAGGGGCAATTAAGACATTCATTGAACATTTAGTATGAATCTGGAATTGAGAAAAACTGCAGATCAAACAAAGGTTAAACAACTTCTTATGGTAACTTAGTAACACTGGATTTGAACTCAAGTCTTACTGACCCTCAGAACTGACATCTGCCCCATCCCTGTAGCATTATTTCTTTAATCCCCTAGGTCACTTTTGTTTTCTATACTTCATCTGACTGCTCAAGTTTAGCAAAATATCCCTACTAAAATGAAACATCAAATAAAATCTTTGTTTTATTGTCCTTTGAAAGAACTAATCAGTCATATATGAGATGGCTTTGCTCTGAAAGTGTGCCACATGTGGAACTTCACATAATTATATATGTCCCTAATCGTCTTTTAATGACTGTCCAATGATAAATGTTGTATTCTCTCAGTACACGTGTTCATTTGTAATTTTAAATGCCACAAGCAAGGAGAAACTTGTTGGAGAGACTACTGAGCTTTGCAGATGGACAAATTTTTTTCCGTTTTAAAATGGAGTGCCTTTTCTTTGGATTATATGCCATGAGAATGCACTAAAGTAATTCATGTATTTCATAAGAGCCATGGTGATATTATGCATGTTTATTTTGGGGTTAATGCCATCCAGGGAGCCTTTAAAAGGTGGCAGTGTAGACCAGGCAGAAGCCCACATCAACATAAGTTGAGCAGCCTCACCAGGACCTCTGATTTTTCCTTTGGCTTTCTGCCACAAGAAAATTTAGGTAATGAGTAATAGCAGACTAGCTCATCAACTCTGCTGGCTCAAATCTACCATGTGATTCCTTTAGCTTACATATCCAGTCAATTATTGTCCCAGCCGACCATCTTTGTATAACTGTCTAAAAATATATAAACCCTGAATTCATAAGCATATTCTAAAATAATATCTCATGTATACTCCTGCTGATTGAACAGAGGGTATGAATGATCTAGTTTGCAATTGGGAAATTTCTCAATAGGGAGCTTAGTTCTGAGTATTTGTCATTGTGTAAACTATATGTTGAATGTTTTAAGGCTACCTCTTAAACTAGAGGTAGTCCAGTCTTCCTTAACCCACTCCAAAATCAAGTTCTTCTTCTCAGGAGCTGGATATTTAGTTTGGGAGAGAAGGGCTCAAAGATCCAAAAGTAGTTGAGACAAACACCTTGAAATTCATAATCTCCTCTTGCTGACCCCAAGCCCTAAGGGATATGAAAAGCCCACTTTTATTTACTTATCAGTAAACTGTTTTGTGGTTTGGAAAGGAGAGGGACGTTATTTTGAGTTGTAGACTTAAAATAGTGCTAGAGCCCTACACTTTGTATAATCCTCAGGTTCATTCTCATATTATAGAGGAAACTGAGACCCAGAGTGATGAACTGATGGGGCTGGAGAGGCTGTTCTATGATCCTGAAAGATACAGTCAATGATGAAAGGAAGCGTGGAGATCACAATGCCTTGAGCTAGATTCTCGGTATTCTGTTCTCCCTACCATCACCCGAAGAACAAACTCTGATGAATGTTAATGAAATGGAAAGTTACCTCCAAACAGAGGAGAACCTACTAGTTGCTATTGCTAGCCCAGTCAGGTAAACAGTCAAGGACAAGTGGTCATGCTAGCTGCCATGTATTTCGTTAAACAATTCCCTCTTTTCCTTCAAACAAGGGTAAGATCCTTACACTGTTTTATTTGAAACAATATTATGCACCATAGTGTGTTTGTATTTCTGAACCTAAGCAGGAGCTTAACAAAGCTTTCCAGTATTTTATGAGAGTCTGTCATGTACACAACCTACTTTCTAGAACTTAATACTTTTACCCTCTGTTAGACCTTTTTTAAGGGTCCCTCTCCAAAAATACCCCTCTACACCACTTAGCTCAGCTCCTGTTGAATCCACCAGCATGTGTGCATGCCAGCACCTCCCACCCTCCCAGCCTTGCTCGCCTCTAGGAAGAATGGAACATTGTGGTTTCCATGGCATTTCCCAGCACTTCTCTGAAGACTTGCTGCTTAATTCTGATGTGGGTGCTTATGTTACAGTCATTAATTAGTTCATTAAGTCAAGTCACAAAACTAATGAGGATTTGGACACAGAGTTGGAAAATGAGAATGTAATTTTGTCTGGATTATAGAATATAAAGATAAACATGGTCCAAATATTCACAGAGAAATCACAGCTTTTCATAACTGCCTTCTAACACAAAATGCGGGCTTACGTGTTTTATCAAAATTGAGTAAGATAATCAAAGCATCACCATTGGTAACATTTAGGCAGGTCTTAGTTCACTGTGCATTTTATTTTCAGCTCTGACATCCAAACAGAGAATGTTCTTTGTTCCTATGCTATAAAAAATTCTATAACTAAAGTTAGAATCTTTTGAAGTTTTTGCATCAGATCGTAGGATGAGTCAAGCCTGAGAGGCCATATGAGAAAAATTGACCTTTTATGTGAGTGGGTAGAGTTGGTCATTAGACAGGATTGTTTGGGGGGGCACTGTTGGATGTCTGTCTAGAAATCTACACTCTACCTACTCTCAGTGGTACCTATAATCTATCATCAGAGTATGTTAATCCCCAAGAGTTCTCTATTACAACACAAGTACTACAGGGAAGGCAGAACACTGAATCATCAACACATGGAATTGTGAATTGACTCAAAAGGGATTAACAAACAAATCACCTCCAATGCCATAAAGAAAGAAGTTTTAGGTTGAATAAAGGCCCATGATGAGGCAAACAGATGCCTTGATGATATGGGGTGCTATTGTGGAGGAGCGATTCCATAATTATTTATGATTTAAAGGACTCTCTGCAATTGGAATGTAGCATGAGACCCCTGGGTACCTGGTCAGTCAAATAAGACACTGAAGGCAAACAGTATTTCTTTAACAATTTCGCCTCAGGCATACCCATTCTGGAGGCATGCAATAAATCTGGAAGCAAAGCTGTTAGCAGTCGGAGGGCCATAGCCTCTTTAATAAAGACAAGGACCTTTTCCTCTAAACAAACAAACAAGATCTTAAATGCCCTAAAGGTTGGTTTAAAAATGATATGTCTTGGAATTATTTGTTTATGTCTTTGGACTTAATTTGGAGTAATGCGGCATTAATGTAGAGTAGGAGATGACAGCACTGAAAAAGTAGCCAAGAGCTTTAATTCTTGTCCTAGCTTTCCTATTTATGGGCTCCATTATTTTGGCTCATCTAACTTCTGAAAAAAGTCATTTCCTCATTGGTAAATGAAGGGTGTTGGATTAGATATTTTACAAGGTATTTTTGTTAAAAAAAAATTATGCTTCTATAAAAGTCAGATTTCGGACAGAAAATTCTCAGCAACAATGGGATTTAAAGGAAGAAAACAAATATCAGCAAAGGCATTGTGGACACATGAGAGAAGCTGTTCATCTCTAAAAATGCTCACCTTCTTTTTTCTTTCCTCTTGCCCGCCATACTCCATGATATCCTGACCTTTACTCCAATACATTATATTAAATTCAACTAATATTGCTTGAACAATAATAATACGTGCAACATTCAAGGCTCATCTCATTTTTCCACTATGGATTCAAGCCTTTGTAAGTAACCTGAATTTAGAATTTGACTCTCTCTGAAGAGGGTGTACAAAGCAAGACATGTGTCCTTGTTCATACTTCGGTCAAGGATGATCAATAACTAATGGGGTGGGTCAAGAAAAAACTCAGAAAAAATAGAGTAAGGTAAACATATTAGAAAAGTGAATATTAAAGAAGAAATCTGAATAAAATGGACAGAAATA
Organism: Cheirogaleus medius; assembly: GCA_008086735.1. Lineage (NCBI taxonomy): Eukaryota > Metazoa > Chordata > Mammalia > Primates > Cheirogaleidae > Cheirogaleus > Cheirogaleus medius. Next base: position 9,799,794 of record VBSM01003185.1, read on the forward strand.
GATTTGACATTATTTAATCAACAAAAGCTGTGTCTTGCATCACTGGAGAGAGATTTGTTAACACTGAGATAAGATCTTTTCTTCGTATTTAAATGATTTGTTTGAATTTTATTCAAGTACCCCAAATGTTTGAATCAAGAGGACACTTAAGGATTTCTGGTATACTGCTCCCTCTTTCTTTTTAGACTCTCATTCTTATGGAATACAGATATATAAAATATTGGGAAGGATGGTATTGTATGTTTTGAAGTCAATGGACTGTATAGTTCTTTTTGTGTTTTATTTGACTATCAAAGCTTTGGGCTTTGGTGTCCATGGAGAGCTAATTCTACCTCTAATCCTTCAAAGCTAAGAAAAGCATGGAATCTTTCCCAGATGAAATACTATCAGTATTATCTTTAGGTTTCAGGAAAATGCAAATATAAAACATTACTACAGACTATTACTTTTTAAAATGTGGAATAAATGCTTAAGTAATTAAATAATTACTTAATTACTGTGTAGAATAGAGGCAATTTATGAGTTTGTCTTTGGTACTTCTAGTCCCTTCCTTGTATCTTTCCCAGACATTCTTCATCTTATCCCATTTCTCCTCTTAGGGTCCAGTATGCTCATTCTTACTATGCTTCATAGACATCAAACCTACTGTCAGAAATTAATATCGGCTCTTTACAGTTTAGTGTGAATTTAGGCCAATGGGTTATCTCTTCCAGGGGTATTTGCATTGGAAACCTGAGTGTGCAGGGAAATTCCTTCCTAAGGGAACTTCAGCAGGGACTTTTCAGCACCTTTAAGACATGGACAACTGTAGACCTCTTGGCCTTAAATTTAAGTCAAACCTACAGCTGGGCATATATTAGCACTAATCACTCCTTGGTCTCTTGTTAAATTGAGTCCAGTGACTCAAATAGCAGTGTGGGTGCCAACCGCCAAATTTTGACACCATTTGGGTCACACAATTCATTTGCAAAGTTAGAGCCAATTTTTTTCTTGTTCTCTACTTATTCCTATTACTCAATTTATCATGTGTCCACCTGACTTGTTAGTCTGGAGCCATTCAAGGGCAGGGACCACGTCTTCCTCAACTATGGATCTCTAGGCTCAGCACAGTGTCGGGCTCATTTAAAACCCTTCTAGGGAAATAATTGATTCCTGAAATGCAAATCTGCCAAGAGCCTGTGTTTCCTTAAAGTAACATCATCTCCAGTTCTCCTTTACCAAGGATTTTTCCTCTAATTTCAGAGAATACTCACAATGAAGGAAAAGTCTACACCAGCCCACCATATTTACAAATATGCCCAATCCGCCCAATCCAAAACAATTGTTAGGGCATTTCAGGGTCCACAATGTGCTATACTTGAGATACAAGAATTCTTCTGGATTTAGGTCTGGGGAGCATTATATCTTTCACAATTATAGAATGTAAAGACCTTCATAGAACAGCAAGGAAACAACAACAGCAACAAAACCTGGTTTCATTTCAGCAGTGCACAATGCCAGGTATTTATTAGAGCAAACACCACTCAAGGCCCAGAGGACTAGCTGGAGCAGCTGATACTCTGTGCTGCTTTTTATAACTCTCCTTCCCAGCACCACGCTCTACATATGTCCCATTTCATCAGCTCCCATCAACTTAGATCATGCCCAGTATTACATTTTATATTACCCAAATACATTACCATAGAGAATATTCTGTGTTTCCTTAAAAACAAAATGGGCATTGGGGTAAGTCTCCTGGTTCTCTTTGCAAGCAGTGACTTTGCCACTTTTTACAAATGAGCAGCTTTTTTCATTCTAAAAGACATGGGGCTGTTGGCCATCAGCAAGCTGTGAAATTACTAAGTATAAGAATGGAATATACAATACAGAGCTAAATTGTAGATAGAGTTGTTAAATGAGGTTGTGATGGTGCTGCGTCTGCAAACTTGTAAAAATTTTTTGCAAGGATACTAGCTGTCCACTTTTTTGGAAATAAAATTGGAGAGAAACGGGGGATTCTCTAAAGGACCTTTAAAATGCAAGTAGTTTATTCAGTGTACTAAGTATCTCTCATATATAGTACACTGTCCTAGCCCTTTGGTAGATGTTACAAAAAGGGCAAAATCCAAGTATATTGTCTTGAAAGAGCTTATTATTTAAAAAGAACGTTGGTTTTAAAATACAGATAGCTATCATTTTATTTATTGAACATGTACGCTGTGTCGGATACTGCGGCAAGTATTTTTCATATACCTTTATATCAGGAGTTGGCAAACTACAGCCAAAGAGCTAAATCCAGTCCACCACCTGTTTTGTAAATAAAGTAATATTGAAACACAGCCATGCCCAGTTGTTTGTGTATTATCTATATCTGCTTTCGAGCTATAATGACAGAGTTGAATAATTGCAACAAAAGCAATCTGATCTGCAAAGTTAAAAAAAATACTGTCTGGCCCTTTGTGGAAAATATTTGCTGACCTCTACAATATTCATTTTTATAAGAATATTCAGAGATAAATATGGAGTTTTCCACTTTACAATTAAGGTAACTGAGGGTTATAGGTTATGTAACTTAGTAAGCGGCAAAGCTTGGATTTGATTCTAGATTTGTCTTGATTCCAGAAATCCATGTCCTTATGCAATACTCATATACAGAAATAGGCAAAATATAAGGCAAGAAAAAGCAAAAGCCTTACAGAGTCACAGAGAAACTGCTATTAGAGTTCAGAAAGGGGGGGGGATTATTTTGAGCTGGAGATAAAGATTTGATTAAATATTGTGGAGAAGATAATATTTGAATATAAAAGAAAAAACAGATCTCAGGAATTGACTGTCCCAAACTTAAGTCCAAGAAAAGTTAAAAGATCAAGGTCAGATATTTAGTTAGAAGCACAACTGAGAATAGAACCAGGTCTCCACTCATCCAGCCAAAAGTATGTTGTCAATGACTATGCTGAGCCATTGAATTTTGTTATGTGTGTGTGGTTATATGTTACAGAATGGCAGAATTATTGAAATGAGGTTTCACACATTATGCTCAATGACTATTGAACTGAAGGGCCTGTATTTCCTTTATTGAAGCAATCAAGAACACATTTGTACAGGTATTTATGCAATACCATTACCCACCTACCATTCTACCAAATACATTTTTGCTGTAGAGAATCACACTTATGAAACCACAAGGACCTCTGGTACTCTCCACCAACTTTAAGATTCAAATGATAAACAAGAAACCACAAAAGCCAATTATTCGTATACACCCTGACCTGAAGAATCAGGCAGTTCTAGGCCAGCAAAGAAATGGAGAAGTTAACTGGTGCAGCCAGTGGAGTTTTACCTGATACTGTAGAGCACTTTGCCATTTTTTGAAATCCGCAGCAATTTGTTGTCAGTGGTGACATCGTGGAAGTTGGCACCCTTCTCATTGGCAAAGAACAAATCTGGTTTCCAAATGGAGTCTAGCATAGATGGATCCAAGTCCAGGGAATCATCTGGGTACTCACTGTATGCCAGCCGTGAATCATTCCACTGTTGTCTCAGAAAAATGTTCACTCGGTAATCCTACAGAAATGCCATGCACAAGAGTTACTTTATTGCCCACCCTGGCATAAGAGGTCCATCTACATTTCCCTTTCACTCTTCTCCCTGATTTCGTATAGAGTTGGTGTCTGAGTAAACGAGGCTGTGTATACCTTGGTCAAAATATACCATTCAGTTCTATTAGGAGTAGGGACAGAGGAGAAAAAGAAACAAGACTCAACCAAACGCCAATGGAACAGTTTGACTTGGTTGAATTCTTTTATGTTGAAATTATTAGTTCTGAGACAAAATAATACTAACTCAAGCCTTTTTCTTTTTTCTTTTTTTTTTTTGAGACAGAGTCTTGCTCTGTCACCGTGGCTAGAGTGCAGTGGTGTCATCATAGCTCACTGCAACCTCAAACTTCTGGACTCAAGCAATCCTCCTACCTCAGCCTCCCGAGTAGCTGGGAGTACATGCATGCACCACTATGGCTGGCTAATTTTTTCTATTTTTAGTGGAGACGGGGTATCGCTCTTGCTCAGGCTGGTCTTGAACTCCTGAGCTCAAGCGATCCTCCTGCCTCGGCCTCCCAGAGTACTAGGGTTACAGGCATGAGCTGCCACACCCAGCCACAAGCCAATTTTTCTATAGAAAAAGGTAACAAATACAGCAGTCATTCTGTGATGGCAGATTGTAAAAACTGATTCATTTTTGAAATCAGAAATAACATGATCACTTTCTGCTCAGATGCTCTGGGCAGAAGGAAGCCCACTCTGCAATTTTGGTAGTGAAAATCTTATAAAACTATGACATGATGGGACAATATTTTAAAAATTCATCAATATAAACATTAAAATACTTCATGTCAACAAAATAATTCCCTTGCAGCTACTTACTTTCACAATTCTTAAATATTTTATCATTTTCTCTGAATATGTTGTATCTACACCAGCCAACTTGATGCTTCATGCAAACAGAGATCTTTTTCGTGTTTTCCCAGTCTGAACACCTTTTCACAAAGGTATTCTCCCTTGTGGGAGCCTTAGGTATACCCCTGGCATTCCCATTTGTTCTGGGAATTTCCTTCTATGCTAATGAATCAATTTGGGGTAGTGATGACTGTCCTGGGGTCTTCTACACAAAGGTCTTTAGGTTCATGGAAAGTGTTGCTTCACTTGATAATCTGGAGCTCAATTGAGGGTTCAACAGTATTCCCTTGTCAAACAACACTATGGTTTCAGAACAAATAGTTATCCACTACTGCCACATGTGTTCATTTAGGGACATATATACTCATTCATTCTTACTCTTTCTTTCACATTTTTGGTCCTCATTTTGCTTTATCTCCACATATTGAGCACCTGAACATTTTTTGGTCATTGTTTAACTTACTCTAATGGTAACTAACTTCTCCTGGTTTGCCTATGAACTTCCCATTTTTGGCCTCAAAGTCTCACATCCACGGAACCCCCTCAGACCTAGGCAAACAGGGATGGTTGGTCACTCTACCAGGTACCATGGAGACCATCTCAGGATGGCCAGTTTTTGTTAATTCCTTCAGTGCCAAAAGAAAAAAAAATTAAGTTGTAAATATCAGTGTACATGGAAAAGAGCTTCAATACAGTTCTTTCTATCTATTTAATAAACTATGTAAATTCTTGTGACTTTTTTCAAATGCAGTCCTGATGATCAGGATCACAGAGAATTTTGGAGGTAGCAGTTCTTGGAAAGGGTGCCCCATGTAGGCTTAAGGAAAGCCAATAATCAAATAGTTACTAACTACTGAAAATCAGTCATCAAAACCAAGATCGTTTGGGAAGACTGAGCTACTAAGAGAGAATAACTGGAGGTTCTCCATTGTATAACATAAGGACTTTCTGACTTGGAAAATTTTAGCAGCTGAATTTTATTTGGGATTATAGTAGGCCTACACAGCAAATTCTCAGATCCAAGAGGATGCTATTGTGGGCCCAGCCAGGCTTCTATCCCATCTTGTTTGCTCACTGGCTCCCCCAGTGAGTGGACCACGGGAATAGCAGAACCTCAAAGTCCTCCCCATCACCCAAAGTCTGGTATTGTCCAAAGGGACCAGAAGGTTTTAACTGGAAAAATATTATTAACAGTTCAGTGTCTCATTGGGAATAAGAGTTACCAGAAGCTTTGGAGTTTTGTGTGAGTAAGGAGTAAAACATGTGTGATTTGTGAAAATCAAAAAAGGGGCTACTGAAAATATAATAATGCAATGTACATATAAGTATGCACTAAATACAGCAATTGTGAGATTTCCTTAAGATTTCCTGAGGGAAAAAATGCAGCTTCTCCCGTGTTTGACACCCACTCCCTTTTATTTCCCTAGAGTGAGAAGCATTGTCCTTAACAAAATTATTTGGGAGGAGTCTGTGTGCTTATTTCAGTAGGAAATAGAAAAGAAGAGGATTCATCCTTTAGTCAATTCTGGAGGTAGAGAAACTCTAAGTATGGGAAGTAATTGTGGCTGGAAATAACAGAGGTGAAGAAGTTAAATATCTTGGACCATTGGCAGGCCAGTGAGGGCCCCCTCCCCTCAGGAAGTAATCCTTAGGATGGGAGAGGCCATGAGAAGCCAGACACAGAGCATTGGGCAGCAAAATTACCAAGAGAACATAATTGCAATCCTCCCTTGAGCCTGAGAATGATTTAAAGTTGTATATTGAGACTCGAGAGAATATTACATTAGTGACATATAATATGAAAATAATGACCTGTAAGAAAAATATCTCAATATAAATTTTCACAGCAAATATACATCTTTTTAGAAAGTTTTTCCCTTGAGTGTTCTCCGGTGTTTCCTGGTTTTCTATTTTGACTTTTATATAGAGAAAATGATGAAATAGATTCTCCCAATATTAGAACTTTAAAAAGAGCACTGAGTCTATCATATCACATAAGAATCATTAAATGTCTAAAGATTAATTTAAAATAAATCAATATCCTTATTTGTAAGCAAGGATAAGTGTTAAACTTAGAGGAGAAATATATTTTATGTCACAATTACAGTGATTTATGTGCAATAATACCTTTTCAGAGCTTTTGGTTATAGGTATTTATTCTTTTTTAATGTATAGTAATTAAAAGTTGGCCATAATTTTGTTTATGATGATATACACTATTCTAAAATAAACAGCAATCCTTAAAAATCTTTAAGAATATAAAAGGACACCCAAGGATATAGAGAAATTGATATCCAAAGAAAAGTTTATCTGGAGCTGTGCCTGTGTAACTTCCAGTTCACTGCCATTTTCAATGTAGGGTACAAATTTGGCACGTGTGATTTGTCAATGCATCATTTCTGTTTGTCTACAGATAGGTTTGTTTTCTCATGATATTCCAAATCACAAGAGGATAGTTACGTTGTTCTATAGTTTTTATTTGTCTTAATCTTTGCTTCTAATATCCAAAATGTAAAAAAAAAAAAAAAAAAAAAAAATCTTACGTTCGATGGAGGGCAGGCGGGAGTGGGGAGGAAGTGTAGAGTTACATAATGTGTGCCTTGCCTAGGCCACCTGGGGATTGGACTCGCTTGAAGCTCTGACATGTGGGGGGGGAAGGGGTGGTAGGGGCAATGTATGTAACCCTAACAATATTTGTACACCCATTATATGATGAAATAAAAGCAAAAAAATAAAAAATAAAAAAAAATAAAGGGGAAGTAAATACCAAGACACATGCTTAAATGCAGACTGAATTTTATTTTACACTACCTTCTCTCTCCAGGGACAGAATCTACTTCAAATAAATGACATATGTCCTTGTATTAAATTTGTTTCCGTATGATTGACTATCTGGGTATTCGATTAGGTAATAGAAACATTTAGATTATGTATTAATATGTATCTCTCATTTTTTTTTCAAAAGCTATGTGTAAGTCACAAAATCTTTATTCTATTCTTAACACTGGTAATGTGCATACCTACATTCCATATTATTATTTCATGTCAAATCTAGAATTTCTCAAATTTCATTTTTTCTGATACATTCTAATGTTATGCCCACTCCACAAAGATTGTTTGCTTAAATTGAATTGGTTTGGCACTATAATATTAAGTTAAGCTTTTGTAAATAGAGATTGCCACTCTATCTCATACATACTCCTATTAAACCTCACCTTTACCCTCTTATTGTTTATTTTACATTGTTCAATCCAATTATGTTATAAAGGTGTCAAAGACAAGGAAGGATATGCTTGGTTGATTCTCCCCAGTGCCTATGTGGCACTTTGGTTTTTCCCCTGGCTATGCTGCAATAAAGTTTCAGAATCTCGAATCTGTTCTAGCTTTAATATGGGAAATTAGCTTTGAGTTTGAAGTTATGCAGGGCAGTTGCTTTATGAAAAATTCAGGCTTTAACATTGCACTGTTAACTTAGAGACAAGGTCACCTAATGTATCAGTTTAACAAAATCCCAGGCTTGTGGTAGATTCTGGATTCTTCCTTAAGATGTCAGAAATAAGAAATGTAGCTACCTGCTATCCCTGCTAAGTTAGCATTTTCTGATGACTTGCTTATGCAGCTAAGGAATGAAAGGGGGCCCACAGCATCGCTTCAGTGATTATAACACAGCATGCATTCTAATAAGGGGTTGTCTACCTCTTATCTGAGTTCTTAAGGAACCTGATTGCAGATTGGAGGTAAAACAACTCTTCACCCTGCAGCAGTAATCAGCAGAACATGTGGCATTTACCTTTGGGGGAAGAGTTTGGGGGAGCCAGAATTATAGTCTGGAGATATTTCAGCATGCACGGGTCCAAATCACACACTATCCACTCATGTCCTTCCAAACAGTCATTTGAAGGCTGGGAAGAGAGAATCTCTTCTCCATTATCTAATGGTCCAGCCTTGGGGAAAGGTGCATAGAAATGTTATGCAAACACCATTGACCCTTACTGACATTACTAATATTCTCAAACTGTGCCTTTACATCAAGAAAGAGGGGGTTGTAAATATGCTCCCCATCCTGTAAATTCACTTACTATCAGCAGCTAAAGAAAAGGGAGAGAGAAAGAAAAGGAAATGGTAAACTCACATTCCTAAAACAGAATATAACCTATCTCATCATATATCCCTTATTAGTCTTCTCGGTATTTTGGAACTACACAAAATTTGTTTCATTGAATACTCTTAACACTAGGCTAATTAGCAATGACCACCAACAGATTTCTATGTCTCTTAATTAATAAAAATGTATATTTTTGAATAATGTATATCATCATAATGATCCATAAAAATATTCCTTAGAGTAACACAAATATGTTGTCTTGTGAGTACAGGTCTCTGATACTAATATATCAAAGGAGTGAGAGTTAGTATTGCATCTGTAGGTGAGGCTATACTTTGTGGTCAGGCAGTACCCATAATAAATTAGTGGGATTTCATTAACCTAGAAGAGAAGCAGACTGGATAGCACCAAAAGAAAGTCATGTTAAGTTCTTGAAACAGATAATCATTATCTCTTATTTAGAAAAAATGCCCAAAGCTAAATCCTTCAATAATGCTATCCAAGTCATGGGGTGAGAGTGAGGTATGAAGGAAGAGAGGAAAATCAACATGTTTAAAAACTCAAGATTCTGAGGCATTCTTGGAGAAATTTATTTCAGAAAATATGGAGAAAGCAAAATTATTATCCCTAGAAAATAGTATTAAACAATGTCATCAATGATCTCATCACTGTGCATAAAAGCTAAGGGTTCTGACCCCAACCAAAACAGTTCAGAAAAGAATCTGGTTCTCTTTAATTTTTTGACCAGCAGTCAGCAGTCTGTAACCCAAATAGAGCCCCCACCAGAATCCAATCATGCTGGCACTCTCATTTCAGACTTTCAGCCTCCAGAACTGTGAGAAATAAATTTCTATTGTTTATCAGCCACCCAATCTATGGTACTTTGTTATAGCAGCCTGAATTGATTAAGACAGGGTGCACCAGGTGGATTCCTAGGCAGGGCCTCAATTATCTTGGAAGATAAGATCCCTTTCTTGGTGGAGCAATTCTCATGCTATGAATCTGAAGAACAGTTCATTTAAATATTGATGCCTTAAATCTAGGATTAGCAACCTACAGCCAGTGGGCTAAATTTGGCCTTGCCTGTTTTTACAAATCAAGTTTTATTGGACCACGGCCACACTCATTTGTTTACTATTGTTTATGGCTGTTTTCATGCCAAAAGAGCAAAATTGAGTAGTTGTGACAGAGATTGTCTGGCTCTCAAAGTCTTAAGTATTTATTGTCTGGCCTTTTACAGGAAAAGTTTGCCAATCCCTACCCCAAGGCAGCATGAGGATTTCTTATTTGACTTAAGCATGATGGAATTTCAAAATATATTTTTTGTAGTTTCACACCAAAGCCATAATTGAAGAAAATAAAACATTTTTTCAAAGCCAAATAAACTTTATCATTACATCGAAGCTAAGAAGTAAGAAAAGTAAGAAAAAGAAGCACAATACACATCTTTCCATGCAATTCAATCTATTGTATACAGCAGAATAGACAGGCTGTTTGTTACACTTACTAAGTTTTCTGATAGGAAACATAACAAAGGAAATAAGTGGTCAGGAAGCACCTAAGCAGCCCATTTATTAAACACCTTCGGTAACTGTTAGAGACAGAGGAAAGCAAGAATATCCATAGTTTCCATTTTCATCTTCTTAAATGTTTAGCTTTTTTTTGCATTAATGAGCATCGAAAAGGTGTACATTTACATTTTTGATCAAGAATAAGGTGCAATGAGGAGATTTAATCAAAGCAACCTAGGAGTCTAATTAATGCAATCAGCATTAGGTCGTGCAAATATTGTCATTGAATGCCATCGTGTAAAGCTGGTGACAGTGATTTGGGCTACTGGAAGCTTTTCCCCTCTCTTATTAAGATAAAACCAAGAGGGAGAGACAGAAACTGAATGCCAAGCCCAGAGTGGGTTTATTCTTTCCATGTTAAGCTTTTCTTATGAATCATTTAATAACCCTATCAAAACTATCTTATTTAGGTAAAATTCTGAATGCACTGCATCCTGTCAAAGCCCCAGAAATCTCATTTCTGGATAATGATGTTTCAGAGTAATATTAAAATGGGTAGTGGAGTTGAATTATGTCTAATTTTGCCAGTGAAAAGAGTGGTAAAAGGTAAATTCTTTCTAACATCAAGGACAGCACCACAAAGTACAGTAATTTATTAAACATGATAAAACTCATAAAACAGGGGGACCTTATTTTTTACTTTTCAATGGCATTATACTCATTATTTCACTTCTTGAGTTTTTCTAGGACATCAGCCACCATAATACTTAGTCAAGTTCAACTATATTTTATTTTAGTTTCATCCAATTATATGGCTGTATACTTTACATAGTTGTACAAATTAGACCCAGCCAATTGATTTAAGACTTAAAATAAATCAAATGGAGAACAAGAAAATATCTTACCCAAAATACAATCTCCATACTATAGCCTAGTACTAGGTAGGGTAAGGCTAACAATCAAATGGGCTGTGTCATAGGCAACATGACCATGACATTTACAAAGAGTCTTGATGAATTTTATAGTATCTGAAATCTTTTTACATACATGAAACATGTTTGTACTTACTACATGATGAGCTTCTAATTAGTTTTAAGTTTATGGCTCTTTTTTTGAAAAGCCATACATATAATGTAATTGCTTTGGACTTGGGACTACTTTCTATTGCCAAAAAACGGTGTGTGTGTGTGTGTGTGTGTGTCATTGTAAGTTCAGCCCCTTGGCATATATCTTAAATGTAGCATCAAAGAGAGGCTTGTCTATGTTAAAAATTTCATTATATGTAAAAAACGGCTATAAAAACATCTCTCAAACTTTGAAATTTATATTTCTAAAATACTAGAGATGCACATATTTAAATATCCTTAAATATGCATAGTTGCTGATAATTCTACTGAAAACTAATCAAACATCAGATATTTCCAAAATTTCTCTGGCATGATGGATAAAAGATTATTGAATTTTAAGTAAAGAACACCTGACAAATGACTGTACAAATTGAAAGAGTATAAGTCATTGCTCTTTGAGGTGAGCAAATTTGGAAATTGGCACTCAGTAAATGTCCCACAAAAATGCAACAGTGCTCTTCAATCCCACATCCCATTCCTTCACACGATGGCTTCAATGCTCAGTCCCACTCACCATTGTAGTTTCTGCTATTGACCCAAAGCTGTTGATAAATATGTTGCAGGTAACATTTACAGGAGGCCCTGCAAGTTGAACAATAGAAAATTTGACAGTTTGTGTTCATGGCATAATCGAGTCACGTTTTTCTCTTGCCAGAGGCATTGCAGCACTTACCATGGTGGTTTCTGTGACTGATCCAAAACTGTTGATAAAAATATTGCAAGTAACGTTTACTGGAGGACCTGCAGAATGCAATAAGAATATTGCAATAGAAATTGAAGCAAGATTACAGCTCCATCAACATCTGTGCAAATAGCTAGAGATGTGAATAAAATTAAGATGATGGTGAGATTGCAAAAAAAAAAAAAAAAGATTTGCCTAGACGTGCATAATGATAACATTCTCCTTTTGCATTGTGGATCATGAGAGTTAAGCAATGGCAAATTACCCTGAAGAGTTTTGAGTTTGGAAAATATAAGCTGAAGATTAATTAACTGAATTCATTGCCATAAGTTGCTATCAAAATAGCCTTTTCAGTAGTGGCTTTCTTTGACCTTAGGGTCATCAACATTGTAGACAGACATCAACACTGGTTGCCCCATGGTGATGAAACAGCCTGGGTCATGAGGTCAAAATGGAGCTGAATTCTGGATTATGAATGGGTCAGTAACATCCACCTCCTTTTGTGTGACACTTTTTAAATCAGTGAGTTACTTTGATTCTCTTGACACCTCTGAATTACCCTACTCATTCTTTACATCCTCTGTCCCCCAATGAAAATGATGTACAGATACAAAAACAAAGAAAGATAACTTATTTTAAGACATAAACACAAACAGAAATGTCACTTAATGTCCATATTGTTGCCTTAGTAAATATAGTGTAAAGCAAGGGTTATTGTATCCTAGATGTGCTTCGAACAAACTAAGAATCCACTTCTCTCTCCAGAGACTCAGGGACTAGCCTGACTCCAGCTCCCTTTTCCTCTTGCCTTTAGTCAATAGATAAATCACTGTCTGACGATTCCCTGCATCATATTTTGCTGGGGAATATGTTTATTGCCTTTGTGGTTTTCCTCTAACTTTTTCTGAGATAAGAAAATACTGCCATGAACTATCTATTCACTTGCTGCTTTTCCCCATAGAAATTTGTCTCTCTTCACTTGAAAAAGGCTCAGTAACCCAGTGCAAGCAACACCCTAGTTGGATTTGTACCCAACAAACTGGTAGGATCTGAATGAAGAGGAGTCTGGCTTGAGGTCTTCCTCAAAGGCTGGTAGTAAAAACACAAGTTGTGGCCTCACTTGACCATGTCTTTAAACTCTACAAGTCCATGTGGGGTTCTCAAAATGAAGAAATGAAATTTGGGGTAAAACAGCTAATGTAAGTCCCCAGGCAAGGTCTTTTGGTAAAAGGAGCAAAGAATTTTGGTAAAAGAGATGCATTAAGTTGTCTTTCTTTGAAGCATAACAAATTATTTGGTTTTTAATAAAAAATTAATTATGTCTATTTTTTAAAAAAAATATTTACAGGCACAGAATCACAGGTACCACAATATTACCAAAACAATTTTCAGCCATCCCTGTCCCTCATATGTCAGCATCTGCCAAGGTGAATTCTTCTCCATGGTCAATTCCTACTCTGCTTGATTTTGGTTTTCTTTTTATGATTATTCAAAACAAAACAAAACAAAAATAAGCCCTTCTCTTTCTCGGCCATACAATTCTATGTTATAACAAATATATTTTTTACTAATAAGAAATAAATTAGACAAGGTAGAGGCAAGTCACAAAAAGAACTGTGTATGTTTGCTTTTTTTCTCTTTCTCCACAAAGAAATATTTCTTTTAAATCATCCAATTCAGGGTGGAAAACTCTCATGAATTCTTGTATGCATGATAGAAAATGAATGATGGGGGAAGAAACAAGAAAAAGAGGAATGTCATTTTCACATGAGGAATTTGAAAATTTAACTGTTGGTTGTCTTGTATTATACATTATTTGTTTGTCTGGCCTACCTAACCAGCTTAGAAGCACTTAGAAGGCTGGGTCATACCCTCATATATTTGTTTGTATCCTTCCTGGTAAATGTCAGTCTGAGTTTATTGCTGGAACTTAAAATGTTTTTTAAGCTACCATATATTTATGCACTGTGCTAAGCACAAAAAAAATTATCTAGTTTAATCCTCACAAAAAAGAATTTTTTAACTGCTCTAGTAAACGTTTACAGATGAAGAAACGGGGTTGAGGAGGTTAAGTAAGTTGCTTAAAGTCACATTACAGTAATTAGAAAAACTGAGACTCAATGTCTCATCATTCTGATTCCAAAAACCTAAACTTTCAATCACTTTGCTGCACTGCCTTCATTATACAATATCTATTCTCTCTCCCTCCTGACCTGCTAGCCATGGTATTTCACATTGGTTTGTACTTTTCTTGCTTTATGTAATTGGGTGCTCCTGCATCGCGTGCATAAATATTAAGAATTGTTAAATCTTCTTGTTGGATCTTCCCTTTCACCATTATAAAGTGGCCATCTTCATCCTTTTTTACTTTTGCTATTTTAAAGCTTATGTTATCTGAAAATAGTATAGTTATCCCTGCTTTCTTTTGACTTCCATTTGCCTGGATGATAGTTTTCCATCCCTTGACCTTCAGCCAGAAGGCATCTGCTTATGTTATCTGCAAATAGTATAGCTACCCCTGCTTTCCTTTGACTTCCATTTGCCTGGATCATAGTTTTCCATCCCTTGACCTTCAGCCGGAAGGCATCTTTGGTTTGTACCTTTCTTGATCCTTTACAACTGATCTCTTCAATCTTGGGCATTTTGTTTCAAGGTTCATTTGCATTTCTATATAAAACCTTAGAAAGAAAAAAAGTAAGGTTTTTTTTTGATGAGTAATTAGCATGTACATATACCAAAAACTGACCTATGTTAAGACCTTGTTGTGTGCCAGTGAGTGCCTTATTTCATTCTTCAATAATTAGGTGCTATCATGACCCTCGTATTTTAGATGAGAAAAACTGAGGCACAAAGATGGTTAATTAATTTTCCCAAGGTCATAGAGTTTATTAGAGGCAGAAATTGCCTAAATTTAAGGACACTTTTCTTAACTACACGGATAAAATGCCCGAAGCCAATAGAATTATCCTAATGATAGAAGCTACCTAAATATGGAACTTGACCTGCAAGTTCTTTGGACTGAATGATAGAACTAGTTTTTATTTCACTTTTTAAAATGAGCCTGATATATACTAGCACAAGTTTTCATCTGTGTGTTTTAGCCCAGTAATTTGCTAAGGTGTTCTGACTGACAAGAACACATTTTTAGATGTGATCACCAGGGAATGAATGTGTTCTGTAAACTGTGGAAAGAAATAGTTTATACTAGTTAACCTCATTTAATTGATTTGTCAGTAATGTCATGATATTCCAAAGTGAGTTAGATGAGAATCTGACTGAAGAAAAGAATTACGTAGATATCTAGTCTCTCATATCACTATCCTTCTTTCCTTCCCTCTCTCCTCTCCATTCTTCACTCTCTCCCTCCCTCCTTCCCTTTCTCTCTCACTCTCATCTTTCCTTTATTTTTCCATTATTTTTATGAGAAAGAGTGATCTGGCCGTAACTCAAGTATGCAATCCAAATATATATGGAAGTAAAACATAGATCTGGAATACTTTAAATGTCTTTGGAAGAATGGCTCTCCTCCTCTACCCCCAGCACAAAGTATGACAATCCCCTTCTCATATTAATCTTCTCTGTTGCTATATATCACTCTCTCATAGTATCTTTTTTAGAGTAAGGCGTTTGTCTTAGAAACCCATGTAAAATTATAATTATGCCACTTGGGAGGGATAATAAGTTATGGATTATTGTCCATTAACATCTTTGCTTTCTGATCAGTTGATCAAATTGGCTGTAGGAGGAAATAGGGTTATGAAGAATAGTTCATCCAACTATTATCTCCCCTGCTGCTCAAACTGTGGTCTGAGGACCAGCAGCATCAGCACCACCTGGGAGCTTGCTAGAAATGTTGAATCTCAGGCCCCATCTGAGACCTGCCAAGGCAGAATCTGCACTTTAACAAGGGAGACTTGTTGCTGCGGACCATTTTTCTCCCTTTGGAGATTAAGATCATTTGTACTTTGTTTCAGTCATTCGTGAGTGTCCCTTGAAATGTTAACTCTAGTCTGGAAAACACTAGTTTGGAAAACACTGTTGAATAAAGTTAGGCAAATTTCTTTAATGTAGATTTCCCCAAAGTTTCTTTTTTAATTTTTTAAAAATTGTGGTCATATATATATTTATACATGTATACATATGTGTGTATACACACTTTTTACAATATTCATTGGCACTAATTGCATTCACAATGTTTTGCAACCATCACCACTATCTGTTTCCAAACCTTTCCATCACCTCAAATAGAAACTCTGTAACCCTTAAGCAATTAATTACTTTCCATTCTCCCCTGCCTCCAGCCCCTGGTAACCTCTAATCTACTTTCTGTACCTATGAATTTGCCTATTCTGGATATTTCATACAAGTAAAATCATATAATATTTGTCCTTTGTGTCTGGATTCTTTCACTTAGTGTAATGTTTTCAAGGTTCATCTATGTTGTAGCATGTATGAGAACTTCATTCCTTCTTATGGCTGAAAAATATGTCTTTGTATGCATATACCACATTTTGTTTATCTATTCATCTGTTGATAAACATTTGGATTATTTCCACGTTTTGGCTGTTGTGAACACTGCTGCAGTGAACATTGACATTAAAGTATATGTTTGAGTACCTGCTTTTAATTCTTTTGGATACATATTGAGAAGTGGAATTGCTGGCTCATATGGTAATTTCATGTTTAGCATTTTGAGGAACTGCCAAACTATTTTCCACAGCAGCCATACCATTTTGCCATAAGCAGTGTATGAAAGTTCCAATTTCTCCACATCTGTATCAACACCTATTTTGCATTTTTTATTATAGTCATCCTAGTAGGTGTGAAATGGTGGTTCATCTCATTGTGGTTTTAATTTTCATTCGCCTAATGAATAATGACACTGAGCATCTTTTCGTATGTTTAATGGCTATTTGTATACCTTCTTTGGATAAATGTCTATTTGAGTCTTTGCCCATTTTTAAACTGGGTGGTTTGTCATTTTGTTGTGGAGTTGTAGGAGTTCTTTACATATTCTGGATAGTAAACCCTTATCAAATACGGTTTACAAATATTTTCTTTATTGTCTTTTCACTTTCTTGATAATGTCCTTTAATGCACAAAAGTTTTTAGTTTTGACAAACTTCAATTTACCTATATTTTCTTTTGTTTCTTGTGCTTTGTTGTCATATCTAAGGATCAGTTGTCAAATCCAAGGTCATGAAGATTTACCCCTATGTTGTATTTTAAGAGTTTCATAGTTTTAGCTGGGTTGTTGATTCATTTTGAAATAATTTTTTATATGGTGTGAGATAAAGGTCAAACTTTATTCATTTGCATGTGGAAATTCAGTTGTCCCAGCACTATTTATTGAGGAGACTGGTCTTTCTTTATTAAATGTACTTGCCACCTTTTTCAAAATCAATTGGCCATAGATGTATGAATTTATTTCTGAACTATCAGTTCTGTTCCATTGGTCAATATGTCTATCCTTATCATGCCAATATCACACTGTTTTGATCACTATAACTTTGTATTAGTACAATAGTAAGTTTTGAAATCAGAAATTGTGAGCCCTCCTGCTTTGTTCTTCATTTCTTGTAGAGCAGATCTAGTGGTAATGAACTCCCTCAGCTTTTGCTTATCTGGTAATGTCTTAATTTCTCCCTAATTTGTGAAGGACAGTTTTTCTGGATATAAACTCCCACTTACAGGTTTTTTTTCTTTCAGCACTTTAAATATATCATACCATTGTCTTCTGGCCCCCAAAGTGTCTGCTGAGAAACCAGCTGATAATCTTATTAGGGATCCCATGTATACTTGGCTTTGATTATGTAACTCAGTGTGAATCTCTTTGAGTTTATCATACTTGGAAGTCATTGAGCTTCTTTGATCTGTAGATTTATGTATTTCATCAAATTAAAGAAGCCATTATTTTGTCAAATATTCTCCTATCCAAATGTTCTTTCCACCCTTCCTTTCTCTCTTCTTTTGGAACTTCTAGAATGTGCATATTTGTCCATTTGATGGTATGTCATTGGTACCTTAGGATCTGTTCACATTTCTTTATTCTTTTTTTCTTTCTGCTCCTCAGGCAATAATTTCAGTTGTCCTATCTTCATTCACATGTTCTTTCTTCTGCCTGCTCAAATCTACTGTTAAACTCCTCTAGTAAATTTTCCATTTCTGTTTTATCTTTTAGCTCCAAAACTCTATTTTTTAATAATTTCTATCTCTTTGTTGATATTCTTGTTTTATTCATACATCATTTTCCTGATTTTCTTTCATTCTTTGTCCATACTTTCCTGTTTCTTTGTATACTTTGTGATTTTTATTGAAAACTGGACATTTGAATATTATAATGTGATAACCCTGAAAATTATATTATCCCCCTTCCCCAGAGTTTGCTGAATGTTTTGATAGTTGAAGGCTATAGTAAGCCATTTGTTTAATGACTTTACAAAACTATTTTTGCAAAAACTATAATATTCCTTTTTATGTGTGGTCACTGTAGTCTCTGTTTCTCAGCTTGTGTTCAGCTAGGATTTTGACAGAGATTTTCTTGAACACCAGGAGCTAAAAAACTAACCAACCAGCCAATTAAACAAACAAACAAACAAAATATAACTCTCTAGTCTTTACAAATTGGTTCTATTCTGGAACACTCCTTCAATAATTAACCAGGCTTGAACTGAGTCTAGAAATCAGCCCAAGATGGGCTGGGTTGTTTAGGGTTTGCACAGTCTTTTCTGAACATGCAGTTTGCTCTGAAAATGCAATGGCTTTCTAAATTTGTCCCATACATGGCTGATTTTGAAAATGTCCTAATTTCCCTAAGAAACTCTCTCCCCTTTTTACTCCCAGGCTTTAGGTGATTTATTGTATATTTCAACTGTAATCTTTTACCCCAGGTGTCTTAGGGTTTTTAGTTTGGCTTGCAGTGCTTTTGATGAACACCCACTGCTTTTCTATCCTGAGTTACAACTTAGGTGAAAACAGAGATGAACACTGTCATAGGCTGAAATGTATTCCTCCCAAATTCATATGTCTTAACCCTCAATACCTTAGAATGTAACCATATTTGGAGATAAGGTCTATAAAGAGTTAGTTAAGGTTAAATGAGTTTATGAGGGTTGGCCCTAATCTGATATGACTGGTGTCCTCATAAGAAGAGGAGAAAAGAGAAACCAGGGATGTGTGTGCACAGAGGAAAGACCATGTGAGGACACAGTAAGACGGTAGATGTTTGCAAGCCAGGAGAGAGGCCTTAGGAAAAACCAAACCTGCCAATACCTAGATTTTGGTCTTCTGGCCTCCAAAACTTTAAGAAAGTAAATTTTTATTGTTTAAACTACTCACTCTGTGGTATTTTGTTATGGCAACCCTAGAAAACTGATACAAATGCCTTGCATCTGTCCTTCTGGTAGCTTACAGACAAGTTAGAACAGACGTACAAAATAATTTGTGAATAAGGTTTACTCTACTCCTTCTACTAATAGAACCAGGGACCAGGGTCTCATACTAGGAATGCAGGTTGCCACCAACTCAAAACCAAAATCACTGCCACACCAGGGAGAGGATGAAACAAGGGCAAATAAAAATACCATAAAACTTTCCTACCATTTTGGAGTTGCCTTTTTTTAAAATTTAGTAGTTACTTGGTTGCTGTAAACTTTTGATTGTTTTCTAGAATTCTGACAAAATTGGTTCTGACAGTTTCTACTGACCATTTTGTTGACATCACCCTCTCCTTCTCTAAAACTTCAATATACTCATCTAAATTATGATGCTTCTGAAGGAAAACAGAGTGTGTGTCATTATTTCCAAAACTTATTTGACCATAGATTTTTTTTTAGATAGACCATCCTTTTCATGAAGCACATTTCAAAGATACCAAGCATTCTTCAAAATATTGTTTTGAAAATGCTGATCCATATTATTCATTTATTAATCCAATTAACACATTCTTGTTCAATAGTAAATATCTTAGATCATAATAATAGGCCTAGTAAGAAGACTAAAGGCAATCATAGGGCCCTGTTATTCTGCCAAGGAAGAAATGTTCTACTGGGGGCTGCAGAGTAGGTACCTAGGATGGAGAGGCAATGGAAGAGGAACATAGTATAAGTAAAGATCAGCTTAACCTTTCCCATTTATTTGTTTAAAACTAAATCTATGTGATGATCCTCTAGTCTGGAGATATAACTCAGGTATGCAAGTGAAAAACTGCATGTAATCAGATTTGACAAATATATTAATTCCTGGATGAGTTCTCTTAAAAACTCAATGCCCTAGGCCCTTGTCATTTTTTAACGGGACAGATAGTAAATAGATTAGGCTTTGTAGGCCACAAGGTCTCTGCTACAACTACTCAATTCTACTTTTGTAGTGAAAGTAGTCTGTAGACAATATGTAAACTAATGAGTGTGATTGTGTTCCAGTAAAACTTTACTTAAAAAACAGATGGTAGGGCAGATTCGGCTTGTGAACCAAGTTTTCTGAGCCCTGCTCTGGAATCAGACTAGGAGGTTGGAGAACAACAGAAATAGTTATGGAATTCCATGGTCTTTCCATAGCTGAAAGTGAGGGCTGGCCATGGACATGGAAGAACATAGGGACTGCCTGTAGGACTACATACAATGAGTTTCATGTTCTGCTCTGTGGCATGAACAAAGTCCACTTTAGCAGAGATATTGGATGGGAAATAATGTCCTTGGGGCCAGCAGCACTGGAGTGGGCCCAAGTGAAAACCATCACGCCTGAATCAGACCACTATGTTATCCAAGAGTTAGGAGGTAACATGGAGTGAAACAGGTCTAGGCCAGATAATGTGGACAACAAATAATATATTTGACTCAGTCATTATATTTAATATATTTAATATAATGACTCACATTGCTCTTAAAATGCATTATATTTAATATAATGACTCACATTGCTCTTAAAAATGCATCAATAGTAAGAGCCTTCTGTATTTTGCATATTCAAAACCTGGAACCAATTTTTATAACTTCTACCATGGTAATGAAAAAAGTATCTATTATTCATAGTGACTCTATTAAAGAAAGTTTGTTAATGTATACATGTATACAAATATAGATATATTATTCATATATAAACAAATATAGATATATTTATTCATATATATGTGTCATTGACCAAAGCTTTCTGTTAACAATAAATATTATTTTTATAAAAGCTTCATGATGGATTCTATTTTAAAATGATCATAGGGAAAGAATAGGGGATCCTGTGTATCATCAAGACAGATAGTCACTATTGCTTAGTTTCCATTAGTTATTTCCCAATGCCATTTTAAGGTAAAAGACTACTCAAGAGCAGAGGACAATCTTTGAGTTCTAAGATGAAAATTTTATTTTTTTTCTCTTTTGTGATAAATAGAAAAGAATGGCATTTTCATTTTGCATTTTATTTCTCATAAATAATTTAACATGTCTTCAAGAACCACAATTGCTTTAGTGTGGGGCCCTTGGATGGGAATGGAATATCAAATATATGTGCTTGATTTATATAGAAATTAAATTTCCTTTGGAATAAGAAAATTTTGTCTAGCAGAAAGATCCTTACCATTACCTCAGGAGATAAAGGGGAAAAACAAAGCACACAGAGGAAGCAAGAAGCTGTATAGTTAAGGGTCACAGCCTTGATATCTGAACATGAGTAAGCACTGCTTCTTATGATGGCTTCTGGTGTTGCATGGTGCTTTGATGCCCATGAAAGAGAGAGCTTTGGAGGACAGGAAGATCACAAAGAGGAGGGAATGGATTTTCATGGTGGCACTCCCTTTGTGAGGGGGAATTTGAGGTATTTAATCTGAAAGAATGGAGAAATTTTTTTTAATGTCGTGATTATAATTAGAAATGGCCACATAATCTAACCCATTGTATTATTTTAATCTCCTTGAAAATTCACCATGAATAAATTATATACCGTTAATTCTTCTGCTCAACCCATGGTCAAAATGGTCTTACCAGTCCTACTGCATTCAGTTTATTTGTTGACATCCAGGACTCTGCAAAGGGCAAAACATTCAGAGAAATAAACAAGCTGGACATTTACTGATTCCCACAGTCTGATGAGATAGTCCAGCAAACCATTTGCTTTGGACCAGCTACGTTGATAGAAATGAGGAAATTGACAGACAAAGCAATTAATTAACACCTAAAGTAGCTTAAATATCAAGAACTAAATAACAGCTTCTGTGAGCCCTTCCCACTAATGGCTACCAGTTGTCACCTGCTCTCACATAAGGATAAATGAATGGACAGATGGACACATGGCTCAAATCCATGTCAGAGAGCTTTGAGAATGCTGGGAAGTTTCTATCTTTTCATGCTGTGAATTTCTTCATGGTTTAAAAGGAAGGACTAAGACAGGGTCCATCATTTCATATGGGGTGATTGCTTTAAAGAGAGAAAGTAGGTGCTTTTAATAATTACACTGGAATATCAGGCATAAACTAGGACTATACTGAAAAATACTAGACTGTGAGTCATGCTACTCAATGTTATATTAATATTTGAAGTATGGTGGCTACTAGTCTGTCTTGTCTTTAAGGCTAGCTCTGATTATTACCACCTATAGACTTTAAACAGAATATAGAAACTCTCTGAGACTGTTAATTCTTCTGTAGAATAGGAATAATGATGCTTATCTTGATTGTGATAATTAGTAGTAATGTATGGAAAGCATGCAATAGTTGCTTAATAAATTATAGTTGCTATTATTTACAGTAATGGTAGTAGTATTACTATCATTGTTACAAGTTCACTGGATTGTCAAAATATGCCTATGCAGGAAATAAATCATCAAATCCATTTTAGTATAAACTGAAATCTTGAGACTACAAATTAGATTTTCCAATATTTTCTATGATAATATTTATAAAAATGATGTTTATCTCATCCAATTTTCTTTATCTTCTCTCTGTAAACTCTGTTCTTGTGTTTGTTTTTTTCCCTCAACTCTACAGGACTTCTTGGCTACAGGACTCAACTACCTTTTACAACTTTCTTGTTTCTAGGAATTAAACATAAACATTTTTCATATCTGATGAACCCACATAGACATTATGGGTTTGAGATAATTGCTGCTAGCTTCTTTATTTAAAATAGGGTTTCTCAACTTCAGGATTATTGGCATATGGGGCCAGATCATTCTTTTTTGTTGGGGGCTCTCCTGTGTATTGCAAGTTGTTTAGCAGTATCCCTGGTCTCTGTGCACTAGATGCCAGTAGCACCTCCCTCCCCATGGAAGAGGGGACAACCAAAAACATGTACAGGCATTTGCCAAATGTCCCCATGAGGGGAAAAATTGTCCCCAGTTGAGAACCATTAAATTATAAAAAGAAAGTAAAAATGGCAGAATGAGTGAAAAGGTTATTTAACAAAGATCACATTATATGTAATAAGCTTCAGATTAGTCTCTGCTTAGCCAAACAAATGCTAGTGTCATATTAAGATGTTTCTTGATCATATGACTGTCTTATGAGAGAGTCTAATAGGTTTCAACAAAGAGTGTGGATTTTTAAAACTATTTAAACATACTTTGGGTGAAAACATGGCAGTATTATAGAACTTATAGTCCTTTGTTGGTTTTGCTCACCAGGAAATTAAATGTGCAGACATTTGCTGAATTCTGTGCATTTCCATGTTACAAATCTTCAGCTACTCATTAGATCAACAAATATTTATTGAGTACCCATTATGTGCCTGATATATACTTGGTCTTCTACTAATTATTATTTACAATTAGATGGTGAATTGTGGGGCTAAATAAAAGAAAAACAGGCATTAAGGACAAGTCAGAAACAATTTGCTGAAAAGCTCTTGAGTCGTTCTGCAAGAAATGTCAGATGAAACGAAAAGTGTGTGCCTAACCAAGCATCACAGAGAGGGCATTTTACTAAGCCTCTTTCTAATACAAGCAAACTGCTGCTTTTTTGTTCATTGCAGGATCATAGTGACCTTAAAATGAACAGTTTAGTTGTGGGAGATTCAGGGCACTTTACTTGTGGTAACAAGGTTAATTTCCTATTTTAAAGATCTCAGAGACTAAATAGAACATTCAGGTTGAGGATAATTTGTAAGTGTAATCTACATATATTTCTGTTTATGCTATAATAAAATGTCATCAGATGAAGAATTACTGAAAACCATGGGATTCTTGCTATCTTGGGATCGGGACAAATAATAAATAAAGATCCATTTAGCCTTAGAAGAATACAGTTTTAAATGCCATTTGGAATTAGTTTTCAAATGAAGAGACCTGAACATTTCTCATGAACCCAAATGACATATTCATTCATTTTAGGAAGTGACAAAAATAGAATTAAAGATGACTTTCTCTCATGTTAATTGAATCCTCTACTACTCTGAAAAATGAATAGCAAGTTCAGCAACTTGTTAGGTCCCAAAAAATTGAAAATAGATTATTTTGCATTAATAATTTTTAAGAAGGAACTATGCTATGTTCAAGGTTATAATAATGGAATTGGTGGATGGAATCCATACACATATACATACTTGTTTCTATGTTCAAATCTTCTCACCCTTCAAAATAAAATGATACATACTCAATGAATTTCTTCATGATTCTCCCATCCGAATATCATCTTCCATGGCATTTCTATAGCCCCCAAACCCTTACTATATTATATTATAGTCAGTTTTTATATATGTCTAATCTTTTCTCATGTGATCTAGACAGGGCATGGTTTTTATCTGATTCACTGTTATGTGCCCTTTAGCACTTAATACTGAGCACGTAGCAGGCATTCAATAATGCTCAATGAATGCTATTGATCAGAATATAAGCCTTTTTTGTATAAGGAAATTTCAGTGGTATCCCAAGAAATCTGATTCAGAACAATTTTCAATACAAGGCATTTTAACCCTATTAATTCGGCCTCATGCCTTCAGTTTCAAAAGGTAGTTCATTCAAAAAGAAATTCATTTAAATCAGTGGTCACATCTAAGCCTATAAGATCAGAAGCGAACTCTATTCATCTCTCCAGAGCACTCAAGAGAATGAGAAAATTATGACAAAAACATAGCAGTCACCAATGAGAAGCATTGCAGCATGCTCCTTTGAAACCACTACTGAGCTGCCCTGTTTTAGATGTGGGTCAGGAAACTTCTTAACTGTTGCCCTCCCTCTTGAAATCATCATTCACCAGTGCAACATGGCTTAATGAAAAAAAAATCATAAACTCAGGGTCAGAAGGACTGGGTTTAAATCCTGGAACTGTTATGTACTATTTGTGTGACCCTGTGTAGGCTATGTAATTACTCTGGGCTCTAGTTTCCTCATCTAGATAAGGAGAAATATCTTCACTTAATTCTCAGATTCCTTGGGAGAACTGAATGAGGTAGTGAATGTGAAATGCTGGCTACTTCTTTTCTCTCACCATTTCCTTCCCCTATCAGGGAAGGATCTTCCTCATAAACCTTGAGATTTTCCCTTTATTTAACAGTCAGATGTACTTTTCTCAAGTACCTTATGTGTGGTAGGCATTTTATTACTCTCATCCCTACTCACAGTGTTAAGAAATATACCTGGATTTTAAAAATATCAATAAGCTCTAGAAATAAAAATATCTGATCCCTCCTTATTGGAGAAGGATTGCATCATTACATCTAACAATCATAAGTGTAAAGGGAAAAATGTGCTTCTGTGAAAAACTATGCATTGTCTATACAGCACACCCTTCAGTGTTAACTGACTGATTCCCTGGGAGCTAGTTTACAGCTCTGTAAATTATGTAACTGATAGTAATGCAAAATATCTCTTGCTTATAGGCATGCAAATTCTGTCCTGTTTTGTCCTGTAGTGGTTCAAATTACTTCCTTTCCCCACCATGGAAGAGGTTAGTTTTGCCTCCATTTGCAAATTCATTTTAATATTCTTGATCTACAAATGTGTCTGTTCTTTGGATTTGGTGGGGAGCTGGTTATGTCATCTGCCTGGTTCCCTCATTGATTAATGAGTTAAATAAAATCTTTAACATGTATTAATTTTATATCTGTATGAGAGTCATGATTTTACCTTATTTTGGAAAATTATCTTTTAATGTGAAGTTTTCAAAAAAAATAAAGAGATTATTACCCTTTGGAAGTCTTAGGCTCAAAGCCAAACTTTGGAAGCTTGAAGACCTAAATCCTGTTCAAGGCCATTGCACTGCCTGGCAACCCAGCACTTTCTATTTAGCTGTCAAAAGAGATCTTAAAGCACTATATCTGCCAACGACTAGTACCTAAGCTCTCATTTCTCTCCTCTGTTCTTCTGTGGCTTCCACAAATGGGGACTTGTTTCCTCCTTAGGCATTCTGCACCATTTCTCTGAGGGTGGGAAGGTCACCACTGTACTATTAGGAAACAGGTTTTCTAAGTCAGCAAGAGATCTAAAAATAGAAGCCAGAGTTCCTGATATGTACTCTTCTCTACTAACAACTAGGACAGCCACGTTCCTACTGCAAAGGGAAACCCTGAAATCATAGTGCTTGTTGTGTTTACGAATGCTCAGATTTGACTGAAAGATAGGCCCTCAGCACTTATGTAGCATAGCACTTCCATGTCTTATCTCGTGCTAGACTATGCATCTTTGTAATTCAGCTTAACTAAAAGGACATTTATTAGACTCCTTCTACATATTAGGTGCTTACTTAGTTTGGCTTTCCCTTGGGTCAAGGATTCAGGTGAAAGTAGTTTATTCAGGATGTGAATGATATGCTAAATGAAAAGTGGAAAGTGAGACAGGATAGGGAAGGCAGACAAGAAAAGGTGCATTAATAAGTCCATTATTTTCTGATGGCAAATGAAGCTTTATCCCATGAGCAGCCCTAGTAGCCTGTGTAGACACACTCCTCTGAGTTATGCTGTCCAAGGGGAGAAGGAACTGGGGTATTTTACATTAATTCCCATCAGTTATTGGATGGGAGTTATTAGATGAAAGCCCTCAAGCAAAGAAATGCAGCTGCTGCCACTTGGAAGTCAGGCTGTGTACCGATGTGGTAAGGGATTGGGGATATGGGTGAGACATTGACACTGATGCCTTGTAAGGTCCTGGGAATACCAAAATGTACTCGATCCTTGTATTCAGTGAACTCATAATCTGTTGTGGCAGAAAAACACGATTAGACTAACTACAATGTAATATGATAATAAGAATAACGTTTTAAGGGAACATAGCAGAGGAGGTTACAAATTGTGCATGGGGAAAGGGGCAAAGGAAAGGAGAGGAGAGAGTCTTTGCAGGAGGTTAGATGTATCTCTTCATATGTAGAGGAGGAGGAAGATATGGCCCTATTTTACAGTGACTATATATTGCTAGCCAAATGTAATCAGCAATTGAAGGCTGAACCTGCATTGTTGTTCTTTATTATATATCCTCCCTCATATTTGAATGCCCCCAAATCTTGCATTGTTAAGAGATTTTTAAAGTGATAGAGAAACTGTCCTATGTCTGCACTTTGATATTATATATTTCTACCTCCATCTCAGTGTGACAGGATTTCTAGTGCTGAGCTGAATAGAGCTGTCCCTCCAAGAGTGAGGAAGCCATGTGGCCTCCTCTCATTCATCATAATCAGGTTCACACTTGAAGTGGAGGAGGTCATTCTCCCACTTGATACCATCATTCCCTATGGACTCATGATAATAGTCAGTAATATCACCTTGGGACCTTAAGAGGGTTATAATTTGAAGATATGAGAGTTTGAATAGTTTGCTAAAGAAATAGAATGGAGTTTGTACCCATGATCCTTTCACACTAGAGACAAGAGTTGTTGAGGCTTTTAAAAGGCTCTAATTTTGTGTGTTGTACCAGACACAATAAAGCAATATCGTAGAAAAGAACATCCCTTGATTAGAAATGGCCTCATTCCCAAACCTTCAGGTAATGGAGGTAGAAAGTCTGCCAAGTCAAAAGGTAAGAATCTTCCTAAGAGAGTCTTTTTGGGGACTAGCTTGAGTTGATGCATACCTCTCTAAGCATTCATCTTCAATCATATGAGCTGTACATTTGTAAACACAGACACTAGTAGTCTGACTAGGCCACCATAAAGAATAGCACAGTTGCTGAGTATGAGGACTCCCGCACCAGACTGCTTGAATTTGACCAGCTGCTCTGGCTCTTACAGCTGTGCCAGCTGTAAGGATTCTGAATATTAGTTTCTGGATCTGGAAAAATGAAATTGGTAACAGTAATACTTATTAATTTCACAGAGAACAAATGAGAGCATGCATGTAGCACACTTAACATGTTGCCTGGCACATCATGAGGTACACGTTGCCTTTGTAAACCCCACCCTCAGTCATTTTCTATCTCCTCCTTATACTTCAGCCATACCAACTCCACTTACTCAGAACTTCTAGTTTCCATGGCATAATTCCATACACAGCTGCATGATTATATAGACAACAGTTGGCTTATGTTGCTCAGACTTCTTTTTATGTTTATTTCATTTGCTCAGGAAGATAAAGCATTGCTAGAGGGCAAGGGTTGTCTGTCACTGCTTCTCTAAGTTCCTAAAGTTGCTATATGTTAGGCACATCATAAGTGTCTCTCCCAAATACTTTGTGGTTAATTTGTACCTTGTTACAAAGTTTACTTGACTTTGTAAATAAGCAGGAAATGCTTCCTCTACTTAAGAAAAGACCAAGTAAATTGTTTCAGAGAGAAGACCCCTTGGTTCTGAAAGAATACTACCTTAGCAAGCAGCCACCAAAACCTTCCCTCCCGTGTTCTATGAGCAAGCTTGGGCTCTTCCTATATATCAGAAAATAATAATAAAGATAATAAAATTGCAGATTTGGGGTCTCAGAGTTTTCTTTCACTATGCCCAAATGATTGAGATTGTTTAATGAAAACATTCCCAGGGCTCAGAGAGTAAACTGTCTTGGGAAGCAGACTGTAGGACTAGATAAAATGCCAGATGGAAGGGCATGCTTTTACTATATCATAGTCAGTATTTTCTTGGAGTTTGTTTAAGAACATCACAAATTTGTACTGAAAAATGATGTTAAAAATGATTACAAAATGCCATTAGTCAGAGACAAAATCACAGAATATATAACCCATGAAGGCAGTAGTCCCTGTATCCCTTCTCCTTTCCTCAGCCACTAACTGTCTCTGCCACCCCACCCCTGATCTGTAAGTTAGTTCCAATACATCCCAAGCAGAAAGCTGCTGGGTGATTGGAGAGAAATCAGCTTTGCTCATTCATTTAATTATTCATCAAATATTTATGGAGGATTAATAATGTGCTCAAATCTGAGAATGTAAAGTTGAATAATAAACAGATCCTGAGGCAAAACACTCCAGAGGCCCTTAAAGGCCGCCAGACTCACAAGTCCCTAGCATGGCTGTAATTAAAAAAATGGATACAAGTCTAACTCATGAGCTTGATGTACAGAAACATACACAATTTAAGGGTTTCATTGTCCACTAATGGTAACAAGGGCAGGCTCATGCCAGACTGCCTGGGATCAGTCAGTTCTGTACCCTTACTATCCATGTGATCATGAGCAACCACATAAGCTCTCTGTTCTAGTTCCTTATATGTAAAATAGGGATAATAATAACATGTATGTGCCTCTCTATAAGGTTATTGGGAGGATTAAATGAGTTAATATTCAAATTGATTAGAAGAATGCTTGACACATAATAAGGACTCAATTAATATAAACTAACAATGCTATTATTAACTATTACTAACTTCTGGGACCCTACAATGAAAATTGTGTGAAATAGATGGATGAGTGCAGTGAGAAATAAAGGGCTGGCTAAGAAGGTAGCTGATGGATAACTTGGACACTCAGTCCCTTTTGTCTGAGAATAGTGCATAATACCCTCCAGCTTGATATTCTAGGGCTTATGTTTAAAATACATAAAATATCTTCCTACTCAATAAGCCAATGAGAAGTATATTATAATAGAAAACTCTGTTTTTATGATATATTTACATTTTAAAATGCTTTTGAAAGTCTTGGTGGTCTGTTGTGATGGCACAAATGGGGCATGTATCAAAACATTAAGGGCCTGGTGTTCTTTTTCAGCTTCATGGTGACTGCACCCAGGACCAGCCCTTGCTGATGGCAGTGGTCCCTCTGTGACAGATCGCAGAGCACTACTTCACCAAGAAAATAGAGACCACTGAACTTACCCTGACTACCTTTACCTCCACCTGTAAAACTTATTATCAGGGTAAGGAAATAGTATTTCTCCTCTAGTTCAAGGATAATCTCTCCGTCTACCTTATAAGATTGATTCTTCCTGCCCCTTCCAGAACCGCACTCCATCAATTATCCTCTATCTCTTTTGCACTTTCAATCTCCCTTTCCTTTATTCTACAAACACATTGTTCTCATATTAATTTAAAAAAAACCTCCCTTCCCTCAAACTCTGTGATCTAATATCCAGTCTCCCTCTTCCTCCTTGGCACCAATCTTTTAAATGAGAAATCTGAACACTTACTTCCCCCACCCTCTCAAACCTCATTCACTCTACCAGCTCAGTCTGAACTTTTTGTCTCACTACTCTAGAGAAGTTGCTCTTGCTAAGTCAAAAATGTCTCACTGGCCAAATCCAATGGCCTCTTTCTTTGGTTCTTTCTACTCCATATTCCTTTTGCACTTGGCATGGTTGATTTACTCATTCTCAAAACTCTCTCTTCTCTTAACATCAATGACTGCTTCTTTTTCTAGTTCTACTCTAGATTTTCCAAACACTACTTCTCTGTATCCCTTGTTGAGTCCTTCTCTTCCTCTTTTATTCCTCCAATGTTCAAGTTCATGGAAATCCTATCTTTATTTGTCTTCTCTACTCATTCTATGCATTCTTACTGGGTGATCTTAGTTAATACTGTCATTATATGATGACTCCCATTCCCACATTTCTAACCCTGGCATGTCTTCTTGGCTCCAGATTAACATTTTCAACTGTAGATTAGACATCCTGTTATATCCTCTACCTGAGTAAAAAAAAAAATCTCTTGTCTGCTCAATTTCACAAAATTGAGTCAAACATTACTCTTTCTACTGTGCTCTCCATACCTTGTCTGAGGCAATTTGGCCTTAAATTTATCTTGTGAATCTGGCCCTTGCTTTCTAACCCCATCGCTACTGCCTAAGCCCAAACCTCTGTCTTACGGGTGATTGTTGTGACACCCTGTTCCCTCCCCTTTCTAGTATATTTTTTGAAAGCCATCTTGAGTTATTTTCTTAGAACCACATCTAATCATGCCCCTTTTCTGCTTAAAAATCTTGATTGCCTTCCTGTTACCCATGGTTAAATCCATGCCTTACTAATTTCCCTTACATCCTAGCTTTAACTAACTTTCTCTCTGGACTCATCTACGACTTCCCCCTTTTATTTCCTCTAGATATACTCATCTTTTGTTATCCCCTTAACTAGCCATGTTCTCTCTAGACACAGACAGTTCCCTACCTGAAATTTCCTTTTTCATTTATCAAACACCTACTTTTCTCTCAAGACCAAATTCAAGCACCATCTCTTTTATGAAGCCTGGGGCTACTTCTTTTTCTCCTCTGTGGACTGAGTTTTCACATATCAAGGGCTCACCAGGAAAAAAAAAAAGATCATCACTATTAGCGAATACCTTAGTTGGCCCTCCTAGTCTTTTGTAAAGATTTTTGGTTCATTGCCTCATAATCTGGGAGAATTCTGCACCTTGAAAACTACTCTTAAACTTTTATAAAGCTGGAAGATGGGGCTCAATAGGAGAATTTTAGATAAGACTCAACCACAGGCTTACTAGTTAGAAGGAGGTAAGGGCACTAACCATGACGTGAACCTGATGTTACTTTAGTAGTCAGAACTTCTTGACAATTCAAGTATATTCAATATTAACAATGAATATTATTTGGGCACCTTTGGTTTTATTTACTAAACATTGCAGAAGCTGAGTAGGAGAGTGGTCTTAGGCCAACAAATTCTGTTTGGGTAAATAAGATGCCACCATTCATCCCTATTCAGTATTGTGCTTGGAAAATGAAATGTTTTATAAATGTAATATTGATCCTGGAATAATGGTAAAGGAGAAGGAGATAGGACAGTAAGTTTTTACATCATAATGCTGGCAAGTTAACAAATCTCCTTTTAATTGTCCTCTACTTGACAATTGACAGCCAGCACAGTGCAACATACATAACAATTGCATGATATATGTCTATACGTGAATAAATCCATCCAATCAACATTAAATATTTATTAAGCTTCTACATAAACAGGACGTGCACAGAAACCTGGGGCTTCAGAGATAAGTTAAATTCAACCTGTAATATAAAGGGGAGAAGCTATGTTCAAAACACATTTAATAAGTATCATAGATGGAGAATGTGTCCCTGTCACCATTTTCTAATGACCTATATTCTTCTCCATCCTAGGCTGTCTGTATCGAAAAAGATAGTGTTGATCTAAGTCCTGTCTGGCAGAAAAATAACTTTTTCTTCCTCCTAAATAACAAGAATGGTAAACAAAATTTTAGCTGTTTTCTATTCAGGTAAGGAGTCAAATGAGATAACACATAGGAAAGGACTTCATGCATTTTAAATGAATCATAAATAGCAGATAATAATTTAATATTTTAGTTCAATTGCTCATATCCAAGTTTGTATTGACATAGGTTTTTAGATTAAAGATTGATATTATCAATTTTGTATTCATTTGATACATGTTTATTGACTGCCTACCTACTGTCAAGTGTCAGAGATACAATGGAGAATGAGATAAACCCAATCTTGGCTTCCTTGAACTAGTCTAGGACAGAAAGAGACAGAGAAGCAGCTAATCACAAAATAAATTCTAGACTCAGCATGTAGGAAAAAATAGACTTAGTAGTTTAAGAGAGGCTTTCTAAAGGAAATGATATCAAAGCTGAGGTCTAAAGGATCAGTAGACAGTAGGCTGATGGAAAGGCAGCTATGGGGAAGGCAAATGAAAGTGTAAAGCACCATAAATAAAAGATTTGAGGAATAGGAAACAGGGCATTGAGACTGGAACATAGAATGGGAGGGCATGACTAGAGATGTGGAATGAAGATGTTGAAATGGACAATACTGATGCTCCACCCAGGTTCCTTGGATTCTATTTCCCATTTTGTGCCTCCCACCTTAGTGTGCTTTTGCTTCCAATAGCCAGCACCTATGGTCTTTCACAGAGGACTGTCCTGGGGCCACTGGAGCCCACCTGGCCCCCATGAGAAGAGATTGAAATATTTGGGGTCCTCCCTCCATTCACCCCCACACACCCTGAGGGCAGTACTTAAACAATAACTAACACAGAGGGGGCTTTGAAAACCCAGCTCTTGCCTCCAGTAAGGCCAACTCTGAGATGTAGCTTACACTCTAGAGTTCCCCTTGAGGGATCAGGCACAACCTACCCTTTGTTGGACTCTGTCTGAGATCCAATTTGCTTGGCTTTCCTCCTTCCTTTTCTGATTTCCTTATCCTTTTATATGTCCCCTAATTGCTTATCCCTAATACATCACTTGAACACAGGATCTACTTCTTGGGAGCCCATCCTCAGACAGATGTAGTAAAGACCCTAACCATGAAGACCTTTATAAGCCATGTGCAAGTATATGGACTTTATCTAAAAGAGATGAGAAGGCCCAGGAGAGTTTCTGGAGGAGTCATGAGAGGCCTAGAACATCAAGGGTACTAGTATTTTGAGTTCTTCACTCCCTTGGGTGACAGCTCAGCTTGCTTTTTCTGTGCATTCAGATAAAGATATAGCCAATCAGGCACCCCAGAGCAGCTGCACTACAGATTTTCTAAAAAAAAAGTACAGGCGTTTATTTCTGATCTTAGCTTTCCTTTAGGATCTATTTTTTATCCACTCTATATTTCTTTGCCTTCTTTGCACCTGCCACATCAGCCCTCAGAAGTCAATAACTTTTTTCAAAGGTGTCATTCTGTGATGTATATGTCATATTACATGATGTCACTGATGGACACTTTTTGTTAATACCCTCAAGTGCTTTACTCTATTGGTGAAGCAGATAATTTATTCTGGTATTTATATGAAAAGTTGGACACTGAGAGGGTACCTGCTCACTTGTGTATGCACAATTTATTATGACACATATTGTCAGCATATGGCTTCAAATTCTTATGTAATAATTATATTCTTTTCAATCTGTGGGAGAAAGAGAGAGGACCCACAGTAAAGGCACAACTCAATCATGAAAGCTTCACATGTCAATCCACTTCCACTGAGCTAAACAAAGATTACTTCACCCAAGCTACAGTGATGTTCACTGTACATTGGCACCTCTTAAATGAACTCAATCCGGGGGAGGGGGTGCTGTGGAAGACTCTTCACCCAGGAGCCCTTTGCAAACCCAGTTTCAAAAGTAGGCAGGAAATAAAACTTGTGTATAATTATCCTATTTGCAGAGTCTGGTTGACAAGTAGAACTGTGGAATTTTCTCCTTGAGATAAATGTATTCTCTTGCTGAGGAAATCCTTTTCTTAATGGATTTCAGAATATTTGCCCTAAGTCACAAATTCATACACTTTGCTGAAAGCCGTGCATGTTATAAACGTGGTTGGCGTTCAGGAGATCTATGGAACAGGAAGCCGCCTGCTGGGTTTTAAGTAGGAATATTTGCTCAGAATATTTGATTAAAGGATGCACTTAAATGAGGCTTATGTGCACGATAAACAAACGTGAGTCTTAGAATCTTGGGGGAAATAAAAGGAATGCATATCCTAGATTGTGGATAATTCCTCTTATTTTTGGAGACTAGAGAAAATATGTTTGATAATATAGGATTAGTTTGACAAAGATCAGGCCAAGAATGCCACTGGTCACAGAGTGGTCACTAATTTGAGGAAATGAAATGGGAATTTCTAGAGAAAATAAATATTGGATAGTATAATAACCTTGTTAACAAACTGTGGCATCAAATTTTGGGTATAACAGGTAGAGTAGCATTTATCTATTTAAAAAAAATCCTCTGAAAAAAAGTGAAAATTTCAGTGCCAAGGCTTCCTATTCACAAGGCATGGAGCTGCATATATGTGACATTTCTTTTCAAACAGGGATAATGTCTTAAATTTTTATATTTTGGTTAGACACTGTATACTTTATTTGGAAAGTAGATCTAAGAATTCTGGAGAAAATCTTATCCTCTTGTTCGTATTCCAGGACTTCTATAACTAAGAATTCAACAAAGCCACCTTTCCATTTCTCAGTATCTAATGCCACCATCTGACCCTTGGAAATGGAGAAGCAGCCATGATACAGGAAGCAAATGATAACAAAGAATCTGAGTCAGACACCCAGGCAATACAAAACAAAATTTGAAGAGAAAGTAAGCAAACCATGTGCATGCCCAAATAACTTCTTTATAGTTAATCTTCATTCAGTTTCTCTTCAAGATCCAGTGTATCTAAAACTACTAACCCTCATGCAAAAGAAAAATTTAATTGCTGCTATAGTTTGAAATTGTCACCCAAGAAGCATGTGTTGGAAATTTAATCCCCACTGTTGAGAGGTGAGGCCTTTAAGAGGTGAGTAGGTCATGAGGGCTCTGCCCTCATGAGTGGATTAATGCCATTATCTTGGAAGTGGATTAGTTATGGTGGGAGTGGATTCCTAATAAAAGGATGAGTTTGGCCCTCTTCTTTTTCCCTCTACAGCATGCTCTCTTGCCTTCTTGCCTTCCACCATGAGATGATGCAGCATGAAGGCCCTCACCAAATATAGGCTCCTTGCCCTTGGACTTCCCAGCCTCTAGAACTCTAAGAAATAAATTTATTTTGTCTATAAATTACCCAGTCTGTGGTATTCTGTCATAGCAACACAAAGTGGACTAACACAGTCAGTATTCCATTATCTGTGGGTTGTATAGTGGAATACTAGCAATGTTCCCATCCAAGTACTAGCCAGACCCAACCCTGCTTAGCTTCCAGGATCAGATGAGATCAGGCACATTCAGGATGGTATGGCCTAGACTACTAACAATGCTAATGTCATCATTTTAGATACTTTGAAACAATTTTTCAAATTAAGGATTAGTTTGATACAGAATGTGTAGGGGCTCCATCACCAATTTGTCTGTCTTCAACTACTGTATAAAATAAATGACATGAATCAGGAGCCATTCATTAAGTCTAAGATATCATTACTATTTCCCCACTCCCTACTTCATTCTCTACATCTTCCTAAGAGCCTGGAGTGAGAAACAGGAAGAAAAAGAATCATGAATTAATAGTAATTTAAAAGTTAAATATAAACTATGTTTAAAAAAATATATATGGATAGATAGATGTAGATATCATCATTTTCTTGAGACATTTAGTAATATTTCAAAGACATTTCTCTTTCTGCCTCCATCTCCACTGAAAACAATTTTCAATAGTTTTTCCTGGGAATTTATAAGTATATTAAATATGATCATTTTTAAGCAGACCAACTTAGAATATATTTTAATACTAATAAATAATAAGTTAATCTTATATCTACACAAGTTATTTAAAATAAATATTGCATAGTTTCAATGTTAAATAACAATTTTATGTATGGTTTTAAATTTTTAAAATTTCATTCAAGGAAGTGATGAGAAAAAATTCTCCATAAATGTTTGCATGGAAATTGCATGACTACAAGATTTAGCCATCTTTGAAAGCTGCCTGAAAAAGAAGATGGCAATCCAAAAGCACATTCTTCACGCAGGTATGAAACTTTGTCATAATCTGCTAAAGAAATGTCTCTAATTCCAGGTTAAAGGTCACTGGTTTAAATGTGTATTTGTCACTCAGCTTTCACAAATCATGAAGACTAAAACAGAAGGTGATTATTAGATCAAAGTATTTTACTGTATTGACTAATGTCTTTTCAATGTTTGTTTTTTGTAAAATGCCACTGTTTATTTATTCATGTAAATGAAGCAGTAGATAAATAGCCTGCAATAATATTCTAACTTGTAAAATAATTATTTTGTGGCATCCTAATGCTGATGTTGCCGATGCATCAAAATAAAAGCCTAATTTACTGACTGTATGGGTCTTCTCACTCTTATGAATATTATCTTTCCAGAAGATCATCATATTTTATGTATCTTTTGGTTTCCCATCATTATCATCTATTTTCATGGCAAATTTTATTTTAGATTTCTGGATTTTACTAAGACTATATTTTCCAAAGTATTCCATAAAACAGGGTGGTTCCCTAGGATGTTACTCATTATAAGGTATCTATGATCAAATGAGTATAGGGCAAAGCTCTGTGTAAAAAAAAATTAAATATTTATTGTGTATTTATTTTTACTGCATGTTTTCTTAAAACTTTTTAATCTGCTAATGGATATTGGATCTCCCTCAGAAGATGTTTAACAGAATTTCTCATGCTTATTTTACATTTAAAAACTTATAGCAGAGAAATTTTCACAGGACTAGTGTTTTGAGAAACATCTTTGGCCAGATGATGAACTAAAGAAACATGGTAGCTACTTTTCCCAGAAGCAGCGTCTGTACACGAATTTGCTACTTCCAAACCAAAAGCAAGGCAGAAATTATAAATGGCTTATTTCTTCAGTATCCTCCTCATAAGTTTCCAGGATTTTCCATCTTCCCAGAGAAGAATGACCACCCTTGAAATATTGGGAGTTGAAATAAGATAGGGACAACTGCTAAAACTTCTGGATAGAATTAATAATTTCCCAGAGAAGAGACTTATTCTCTAGGGAAGATTAGATGCAACCAGTCTCTTCTGTGGTCGAATCAATAATTTACAAAAGGTCATACCCATAGATATTAATTTAGACTTTTTGGACCAGGGACTATCAAAGTTGGAAGGCACGTAGGGAGACATTTTTGTCTAAGTCCTTTATTTTGGAGATGACAAGAGTGAATCAACCTTAAGAGAGGTTAGGGGGCATGCTCTAGGTCATAGCTTTCAAAACTGGAGCTAAAACCAGGCCTCATGAGTCTCAGTTTAGATTTTTTTTTCTCTTGTGTGATTCCACTGCCCCGCCCCGCAACTTCATTTGGTAAGGCAATACAGGCACACGGTATCTTGGGAAAAATACTATAGAGAACTATACAGACACAGGAGAAAAAATTTCTCATTCTAATCCAGTAGTTCTTAACCTGCAGAGAATAATGCATTTGTTAAAATTAATATTCCAAGATCCCATCGATCCCATCATTCAGAGATTATGCAGCGGTATCACTGGAGTGGTATGGGGCCCAGGATGTGCCTTTTTAACTAGACTCTCAGGTGGCTCTGAAGCAGGTCTTCTGAAAAACGTCGTTTGAGAAATACATCTGGTTGGTTGCTAATTAGTTTTAGTACTAAATCCTAAATCTTTTGATTTGACATACTACATATAAAGCTCATGTAGTAAAACCAGAGTTAATTCAAAGGAAGAGGTATTGATAGAATACAAGAAACACATTGTGAGCATCATACAGCATATTTATAAATTATCCTGTATCATATCATCTAACTTGAGTGGTTAAAGTGTGATTTGCCAAATGTGTGCATTACTTACTTTTCAGGGCCTTTGAGATTCAAAACTAAATAAACAGATCTCTTGTTTTCTGAATACATTTTTGGGGAGAGGGGTAAACATGATTTTTCTAAGAGAAGGCCTAATGAAAGAAATCTCAATTGCCTTGTTGGTCATGAAGTATTTCCTAGAAATCAACATCTTGAAGTATTTAAATGTAAATAAATCAGAAAAAGATGGATTATATTATCTTCTATGTACACTTGGGTTTTAAAAATGAAAGAAAAATCGTGTGGTTAAGTGGTTCTGGGGTTTTCCTAATGTAGCAGAATTGCCACAATAAATAGCTGTATTTCAGGTGCGGTAATCAAACCAGCCAAGGAGTGGGAAATGAGCAACTAACTGTTCCCAGAACTCACCATTTCCTGGAAATGCACACTACTCTGTCCCTGATCTTCTTGTTCTTCTAACCCCTCACCCAATCTTTTCTTCTAACACCCTTTCTCCAGATCTATGTGGAACAAAGAGCACAGAGGGGAAGGATATTTCTCAGAAATGCTGCCCCAGAGAGACTTGGCATTAAGTCTTGTGCTCAAATCTAAGCCCACAACACATCCCAACATGGGTAACCTGGAGGAGATTACTGCAAGGACAAGCACACTGATATTAGCAAACATATTAAATCAGACACAAAGGAAACTATATGAATTATTTTTATATACTCCACAGGAAGATATCTCTTTCACTCCCTATCTCCTTCCCTCTCCCTCTCTTCCCCCTTTTTCTCTTGCGCTCCTCCCCCACACCACCCCGCACACATACACACACCAGTCTGTTGGTTGTGCCTCGTCCAATTTTCTGTTTAGGAGAGAACTATCACATTATACTATATTCCTCTCTCTTCTTTGCTTTTGGAGGTAGCATTTATCTATTGGGATAATATATCCAAATGGTATCCCTTTCTCACTTCCCTGCTTTCTCCAGACTGCTAAAGGAAGGCTTACTAAACTTGTCATTAGTGTTGGAGATGTCTACTTGACCACCTGAAGGTTGAGGGGTGAGTTTGCTCATAAGTTGATATTTGTGCTGGTTATCTTCCTTTCCTCCCCTGAGAGATACTCTCTTCTTTTTTCTATTCTTCTCTGTGTTCAGGGAAGCTGACCTTCAGGGTTTGCATCAATGGGCTCCCTTGCCCTCTGACTTCTAGTTGGATTTGGCCAATGAAAGGCTCCCATAGGAGAATGGAAAGCAGGAAGAGAGTGAAGTCAGGCTATTTTTTTCCCAGGTTTACTTACTCCTGCTAGGATGGCATACATTGACTACATTGATCCACAGGTCCCATTAGGTGGCCTCTCTATATAGCTGCTTTCACTAGGTTCTGGTAACCACTCCCTCCCTTGCTTCCTCAGGTCTACTGCCGATAGTCCCAGAATACTACACTTTCTATTTACAGGTTGGTTTTTCTCTCACATTCAGTTGGAGTGTGCCATCTCTTTCCCATAAAGATCCTGGATAAAGCAAGATAGTAGTGAGAACTGACATTTAAAAGCTTAAATTCTATTTACCACTGTATACTTAGTACCTAATATGGTGCCTGGCACATAATAACTACTCATTAATTATTTATTAAAGGAATGAAGAAATGAACTGTGTGTTTACACTCAAATATAAAAATGTAAAATTTTTACAGGTAATTTTTTCTGACAACATATATGCTCCCTTGCCACAAATTTATTCTATGGCTTTGACAATGCATAGGCAAAAA
Source organism: Cheirogaleus medius (assembly GCA_008086735.1). NCBI lineage: Eukaryota > Metazoa > Chordata > Mammalia > Primates > Cheirogaleidae > Cheirogaleus > Cheirogaleus medius. The sequence goes on from VBSM01003185.1 coordinate 9,839,896, forward strand.
TGGCTTTTTTTCCCCTCCAGAAAATATGTACCACCCTCATCAGAAAGAAGAAAAAATATAGAAAACAAGACTTATACAGTCCTATACATGGTAATTACCTATGGGATTTTTATATTTTTACTCAATCCAGAATTTCTTTTGCCATCTTAGATGAGTATACAGAGCCACCATTTGGTGTATTCATGTTCAAGTATGGGCATGAGTGAGAGAGAGGGTCCAGCTTGCTTCTTGTATTAGCCTCATGACCACCTTGGTTGACAAGACAGACTAGACTCCAAGAGGGTAAGCTAGTGACTTTGTTCTTAAATGTCCTGCACACTTCAGAATACCATTTAGACACTTATACCTTTTTCTCATATCCTTCCTTTAGTGAATTTCACATGGCTGAAAGTGTCTATAATCAGTCACAAGTGTCCAGAGTAGCCCTCTCAGGGAAGAAGTCAATGAGCAAATGCTACATGCCACAGTCAGGATAGTCTCTTAGACATTAACTTCAAGGGGAGCCCAGAATGCTTCCAAAGACTCTGTTATGAGGCTTGATCAGATATGTTTCCATTTTTAAGTCCCTATTCCAAAAGTGTCTGATCTGACACACCAAGAAAAATATCCAACACCATCAAGAACAAGCTAATGACTTTTCTTTCTTACCTTACTCTAAACTTAACTGCCTCGACTGGACACATTATACTGTACATTCATTAAGTATAATACCAAAATACTCAGATATTGATAACATTATATTTTTAAAAAATGAAGTCTCAGATTATCAGCAAAATGGACTGAATTGTCCTTCAGGATATGGAGGGCCAGCAAGCTCTACAGAACTCAGGATATTAAGGATGTGGGTTACCTAGAATCAACCAAGGAGCAATCCAATACTTTTTCAAAGACTAAATTATGGGCTTCCATTTCTGGTGCCCTTAACCTGCCATGTTACAAAGACCAAATGCTCTCTCCTAAATACTTATTCTAAAATAGGAAATCAACTCAGTACTTTTGTGCAATGAACCTAGCAACTACAGTAACTGGACAAGAAAATACATCAGAAATGACAGCCATATTATCTTCAGCTAAATTTAGGGTCCTCCTTTCTAGGAGGAAATTTATTCTGTATTTTTTACTGGGTTTATTTAAAAAAGTGAGTCCAAAAAATAATCAAGGATAGGATTTGAATGAATAAAGGTAATTTCTTTCCACAAATGGCTCCCTCTTTGTTTCATGTTTAAGAATACAAAATAGCCCTTTCAGGTTGGAAATCTTCCCATTGAACTAATAAAAGAAAAACCAGCTGAGATATATGACATCTACATTATGCTTTCTCTGGTAGGAATCTAAGATGTCAGAATTTCTCTGACTTGTTTCTTTCCATTTAGAAAGTCAAACAATTATGAAGACCCAATCACCATGAAGAGTAAGCTTTGACAATACATAGTAAGTTTTGGCTATAAAAGAGAAATGAGGGGATGGTAATAATAATTCAAATTATCTGTAATAGTTGAAAATAAATCATCCACATGCATGATCTCATTTGATCCTCAGAACAACCCAAATAAGGTAGGTAAAGGCAGAAGGAAACCTGAAGAATGGATAGATAAAGACATCTTTTTTCAAAAGTGTCTGGACCAGGACATCAACCTAAGTCTTCTGGATCCAAGTTCAGGGCTCTTTCCACTACACTACTCTTGTCACCATGGAATGAAAGACATACTGACGAACTTAATAGAATATGCTTTGCCAGAGTGCATGAGAATCTGTAGATACCCTCTTGATGCCACCTCAAATCCCTGAAAAACACCTGCAAGCCCATAGTTGGAGTCTAGTATATACAAATGTGTTAGCTGATGTCCATACGGCACACAAAAGCTAAAATAAACTGTAACACAGCCAGTGGATTTTGGATGTTCAAAAATCTTCATCAATATCATCCATGAACAAAACTGTCATCTATAACTTTCTCTTTGTAACTCCCAGCCATTTTTTTCCAATAAGCTTTTCTCTCCATTTTTATCTCCTATGGTCTTATTCTAAAATGTCTAGGGTCCTCATGCTCTCCCCTCATGTCAAACTAGAACCAAATACTCTCATTCAATTTATGGAGTAACTAATTAGGTTTGCTGTTGTTTCCATCATGTGGTTTTAATATGAGTTAAAATCTTTGACCCAAGGACAGAAGCAACAGTGCTATAATTTTAGCCATTATAGTAGTAAGTGAGGTTGGGGAAGTATATTGGGCAGGCGATTTCAAGCAGGCTTTCTGAATCCTATTGAAATCAGGCCACATGCATGTTACTGCACTTACAGTAAGAGTTATGCTGACTCTAATCTGCAACCATGGACCCTGCTATCCAAGAGAGGAGCTCCCTTGGACTTTATCTCTCTACAAATAGTAAAAATTAATTCCCCCTTTGAATTGGAAATACATGTAATGATCAACATTCAAGAAGCATGCAGAAAAAAGTAATTTTTCCTTATACCTCTGTCCCCCTGGCATCTAGTCCTCTTTCTGAGAGGTAAATGATGTTTCCACTTTCCTGTGTATTTTTCAGAGATACTCTATTGCATATACAAACATAGTATATGTATATATACAGATACACTGTGTACACATAGTCCCCATACTACATGTACTTCGGAAGGTGGATATATAAGTATATATGTACTTTGCAAAGTAATTTTATAATAATTTTCCTAAAACTATTCTTCCTTTCAGCCATAAATTTCTATTTTCATCTTTTTGTTCTCCCTTAGTTGTCCTCTAGTTTCTTCAATGAATGGTCCCCACAGATAGCTATAGCCTATGTATTCAGCCAAGAACATTTTTTTACTGATAGGAATGTCAACTATCTTGCAATTGGGCTTAGTTCTAGGCCAGTTAAAATGGCTGCTTTTTCATAACTAAAACATAGTATCTCAAACAATCATATGTTGTATTTATATCCTTTAAAAATCTTTAAAGTTGACAACTCTGACTCATGCTTGACATTTGTTGAAACCTGAAAACCCATTTTTCTGTATACTTCCTAACAATGACTCTCATATGTTTCAACATAGGCTTAGTCCCATTAGGGCTTTTTTTTTCACCTCAGCAGTTAAGGAGTGATTTACCTCAAGGCTGTTGATTAATTAAGGGAGACCTAGAATTAAGGGAGACTAGAAATTCTTCTGCAAAGAAGGTAACTATCCAATGGATAATCCAGATAATTCCATAATCACTACCAAGGTGACTTATAATTGAGCCAATTACTTTCTGCAGTTCCCAATAAAACCACAATCTCAGCATAACCATAGCTTTGCTCTTTCAGGTGCCTAAAGGCTTCTGCTACTTTCTGCACTCAAGTCTAATGCTTCTCGTACTTGCAAGCATTCTGCTTCTCTTTCTGAGGATCCATATAATGTCTGATGCCCGCATCAACCAGGGTGATCAAAGAAATGTTCATGCTGGGACTGCATTATCACTAACTGAGAGAAGCACCCTTTCCAAGTGACCCTGCTGGACACGTGCTCAAGCGCCCCCTACAGGGGTTGGTATTCACAACATTTGAACTTGAGCTCCACTTGGCTACAGACAGGATCGTTTCCAAGGGGCAAAACCTGAAGACCTCCAGTTTTATGGAAGTGGATCTGGTCCTACTCATATCTGAGACACCTCCTGAGCTGCTACTCCTTGGAAATTGCAGAAAACCATATTTCATGCAAATGTAGGTTTTAGTGTTACACATCACACTTTCAAATGTAGGTCTCTAGATGTGGAAAAAAATTAGTGTGCATAGCATGCACTAAGAAGTGGAGTGAATAATTATCCCCTGGCATTATCTGTTTTAGATCCTATCCCAGAAAGAATGCTATAGTGAAATGTATTTATTCACATTGGGATGAAACTCAGGATATAACTCTAAGTTAATTTTAAAGAATTTTAAATAAAATTTCATTAAAATAGATAAAGGCCTCTTTTCAAAAAGAGAGAAACAGAACTAATGCATTTTGCTTAAGTTTCACCATTTAATTCAAAGTTTAATGTTTAAAGTGGCATTTTTGAAATACAAGAATACTGACAAAGAAATATCTGATGGGATGATGGAATAATACCATGATAAATCAACAGAAAATGAGACAAATCACCAAAGTGGGGAAACAGGCTCCTCTGTTGATATAGAATCAACATTTACCATGGTTTCAGAACCAGGTAATTGTGAATGGACATAGCTTGTGTTTTTATCTGGACTGAAGATTTTGAAAATTTATGTTTTGACAAGATCTGACCCAGGTCTCTCTGTATCTTATAGATGGAATTTAATTGGCAGTTCTGACTCACGACTTTGTTTATACACTTGGGCTTCAGCACATCAGAAAAGCTATTTTTTCCCATAGTTTCTAAGAATGTCTCTCAATTACAGAGTCTAAGTCTGAATCATTTCTGGTTCTCTTTTCTAGCTTACATCCATCTTCCTTCTTGTATATATGCCCATTATGACATTTTTCCAAGCCTATTAGGGATATGGAATAGACACGCAATATTTTACTGACTTGAAAGTATGTCGGAAAAATTCTTTCCAATAAGAAAAATTATGCATATGCATTTCTTTTTCCCTTACCATTAGATGGCAGCAAGGAAAACAGAGAAATATGCTAACATTTAATAAGATTTCTGGAATGGCTATTCCCTTTACCTCAAGGGCCCATATTTGGCTCTTGATTTTATTCTTGTGGTCAAATTTTTGACCTTCTGTCACTGTTATTATAATTGTCATCATCATCATCATTATGTTTATTGTTATCATAGTCAAATTGCTCTTTGGCATTTACAGGGAGCCTGCCACTATTCCAGATACAATCATATTTCCTAATCACCCTTCATTTCTACCTATTACATAAAATTTCTCACTGATATATTGTTAATCAGCCATGGTAAGTACTGTAGTGTTTTTCTTAACCTCTGCAATCTTACGAGTTCCCTATTATTTCTGTATTTTATTTCTTTCTTTTCATCTCATCTAAGATCATCTTTACTTGCCACTATGACTGATAGTTGGTCCCTCAAAAGTTCCCACCCTCAACTTCTACTACAACCAAGTAGAAGCAATAATTTTCATAATTGATTTGCATTCCCCTCTCTTTCTTGGTCCTTACTTCCTCATCCTGGAGAAAAGGATGACTTCTCTTTCCTACATTACCAATATTTTATGCATGTATATATAAAATAAGGCATTTCTCTGCCCTCTCAGATGCAGTGTAGGGGTGGATTGATAAAAGATAAATATGAAAAGGATCATATTAGACATATAAAGTTCCAAGAGAACACCAAGGAGGGGAAAATTATTTTAGTGTAGAATAATGTGTAATGTTTTACATCCAGGAAAAGCCAAGCTCCCCAGAATGAAGAGAACTTTGAGAGATGTCAGGTAATTAATCTGATATAAATGGTCTATGTAAATAAAGTTTATGAAAGAATAGCAATGTTCATTGAAGTGGAGAGTTAAAGGGAGAAGGAGACAAAATTCAATGAAGTCCATGAATATTAGAGGCTTAAGTGATATCCACCCCATTACTTTTTCATAAGTCATTAAAATATCCTGTTGCCTAGGCTTTTAAATAGCAGATAAATCACAAAAACATGGCTATGCTTTGCTAAACCTGACATTCTCCTCATTCATTCATCCTTTAGAAACATGATAAATGTCATTTCCAAAGGGTAACATCCCCAGAAGAACTAGATAAAACAAACTGTGGAAATGATGGTTCATGCTACGTCATCACTTAAAGTAGCAATAGCAACAAAGTGTTTATTTGTTAATCTTTTGCACTTTTCTGCCAGTTTGAAAAACCATTTCTAGAAAGTAATGAGTAATAACTGCTGTAAAACAATATGCTCATAAACTTGAAACAATTTTCCATCTCTTGATCTTATCTATAAAGCTTACCATGAATAACTTAATAGAAAATTATCCCTTCATTTGTTGGAATCTTGTAGCAATTTATCTATACTTCTTAATGGCACTTACCTATTTCTATCTAATAGTGTAAGTATTCATGCAACATCTTCACTCTCCCCTAAAATTTTTGACAGGAGGACCCAAACATGTTTCGTCTCAACTTTCCAAAGCACCTGGCAGTTAGCATTTTGCATATAGTCCAGACTGAAAAGTTGTTGAACAGCTAAGTGAATAAATGTATGAATGAGCAATCCCATTGAAAGCTGGTTCATGGCTTATTACTCATAGGATTTTATTCAAATATTGACTTACAAAACAATGATCACAAAATTAATAGGAAATGGGATGAACATGAAGATTTTTTTTCAGAAAAATTGAACTCAAAACAGTTCAGTTGTCTCTTTTAGAAATAATCTATAAATCAAAAACACTTGTTTTGCCAAAATTCTGATATATTTCTTTATAAAATGTGCCCATAGTTGGGTATATTCAGAGGTGTAGCATTTAACAAAGAAATAAATGTAGAATTTAGTTTTCATGCTTATATTTGCCAATAATAGAAGCTAAAACTCAAAGAAAGCAACGCAATTACATTGCTAATAAGCAAAACCAAAGCAATGCATGAACTACCACATAATATATAAAACATGATAGGTTTATCCCTTTATAAAACATTATAAACACTTTACAATCCATTATGTTAAATTCAATTACAAAATGAAATACAACTGTCATTTAAAACATGTATTTAAAAACTAAAGCATCAAAATAATTCAATTATTAATAATTTGTTCTTTCTTATTACTGTTTTTTCATATTCAGAATAAAAACAAACCAAATATATTAAAAATATATTTTGACATACTATTAACTACATTTTTGTAATGTTATACAAACAAAAATACAAAACTCTTCGGTTTGCTTCTAATTGAACAAAGAAAGTATCCACCATCTTTGATGTGTGCACTTTACAATTCTATGATCTTTGTTAATTTCAGATAAATAATTTGAAATAAACAATTATAATGCTTAAACAGGGGAAACTAAAAATTTCTGATGTATTAAATTAGAGCCTCTTCTCACAAAGTCTGAAAATTAAAGAGGCCTTGAAAGTGTGTAAAATGCCATGTTTTATATTGAGACTCAAATTCCACTTTTATGTAGATACTTAAAACTGAAACCAAAGATTTTTGTGTAATCACTGAATCTTGCATGCGTGCTGGTAGATGTTCATGTAAGTCAAGTCCATCATTTGATCTTGTATTCACTTTTAGCCACACTCTCACTTAAAAAAAATAGGTGCTGTGGCAATAATCTCTGAGACTAGTTTTATTTTGTGGAATAAAACACAAAACAGGGAACATTTTCAAATATGGAAAGTGACAGGTAAAATTTAAGATATTTAAATTAGTGACTAATTCAAGAGAATGACAAAATAAAATGAATACTTGTCATTTTCATTTTATAACAAAAAGCCCTGAAAATGTTTTTCAGAGTAAACTATTCAAACATCTAGAAGATTTCTCAAAGCCTTAACATAGTTTGAGTGGAACTTACCTTTAAAATTCGGCCTGATTCTTGCATCATATCCTGATGTCCTTCCCATTAATTTGTCCAAGAAATCCGAAGGAGATGGAGTCTGCGAAGGCTGTTTTCCAGACCTGGAGTCATGGTCTTTGCAGAAAGCCGTCCTAAACATATCATCAACTCTTTTAACAATAATTTCATTCTCATCCCTTGAGAACTAGTGCTCGCAGAATGTTTAACATCACATTTTGGCAAAGATATTTAATATGTAAATAAGAAAAATAGAAAACTACATTCTTTGGTCAACTTCTGAACTTGTACCTGGTCTAAAGTTAACTTTAAATGATGAGAAGTATAAATCCTGAGTCAAATCTTCTAAGTTTCTAAACTTTAACCATAAGATGTTTGAGATGAGACATGTACATAGCTTTAGGTAGTAGATTTATGGATAGTTAAAACTATTTCTTTCTAGACCTATCGAGAAGTGAGACAATAATTTCTTAAATTCATGTGATTGCCTTAAAACCCTCTCCCATGACTTTAAAAAAAATTGTTCCAGCATTTCAGGCCTAAATATAAGTCCTCTACCTTTTATAAGAAATACATAATGAGATGGGGAGAACAAAATAATCAGTGCAACTAACTATCCCATTGCTTATTTTCTCACCTGCTAGATTCTATTGCAGCTATTAACTATTAATATTCTTCAACATAATATCTAAAAGAGAATCTTCACTTGGAAATTTAACTTAATTTTAAAATAGGTCAACAATGAGCATGTCTGTTACTTCTATTATTTAATCAGTTGTTACTTATATGTGAGCATTCAAATTGTTGACTCTCAAATAAAGTGTTAATGAAAAAACACTTCTAAATAATTTTGTCTTTTGCATTATCAAAATCACTAAAAGTTGATTGGAAAATTTTTCAAATGTTTATTTTTCTGTTAAAAGTAATAAAGAGCTTATAAAAAGAACATATTTGGTTTGTAACAAAACAAATTCTTTCACAATACCTAGTGGTTGATTGAATGTTGATTTCTTCCCTAAAGTATATATTTTACAAGCTTTATTTTCCATAGTTTATCAAATAGCCTTGTTAATTCTATCACTAAGAAAAAAATCACATTCTTGTCAGTTTTTCAAAGAAGGGGCATTAAAATAAGTGCAAAGACGATATAAACATTTGGTAGGAGTTAAAAATTGATACAATCATTCAGAAATACTCACATTCCCATATGCAGATTCATCTGATTAATCAAGTATTATTTGATTATGATGGTTGTGATGGTGGTGAGGATGATGGTGGTGATGATGATGATGATTCTAATAAAACCCAGCCTATATTTTTTCTTAATCATACTAGGAGGTGTAAACCTGAAAGGAACATAGTGGGATTTCCCCGTATTCATAGCATTATTGCTATGTGTTTCATTTCTCTTGGTTCTGTAAAAAAATACCATAAAATTTAGTGAAAATTAAATGAAGAGTTCTACACTTTGTTGTAAGAGAATCTCTTATCTCTATCCTGTCTTACACCCTCTGTCATTAGATGGCTATTTCACTTACTGGTAATAATTTGATATTATGAGGTATCAATTGATTTGACAATTAGTAAATTATGTAGAAAATGCAAGCATAAAAATAATGATTTTTCACTTATTTTAATTGTACATACTCCATTTCTCATACATACATACATACATATTAAGATGTCATATTAATTACTTTTTGGTAGGCAATTTCTAAATAGATTATACACTAGAATATAGTAGTAAAAAAAGATTTTTGATGTTTCAAGAAAATTCCTGAATAGTAGTCTTCATAGTATGCTTCTAGTTGCTGAAATATAATAGAAGTCCCAAGTTGGCTAAGAATTGGGGTTCTTTTATTTTATATAAAATGGGCATGCTCCTGGCAAATTAATCCAATCACTTTCATCATATGAGAAACATTGCACCCAATAATCCCTTTAAATGACTTAAAGAAGAATTTGAAAGAAAAAAAATCACCCTTATATTGAAATGTAAAGAGCATGCAACTCATCAGACTACCCTAATATCACATTGGCTGTGAAAATGCGTGTTGAAATGCATAGAGTGGAGCTATACATCATAAAACTTGCTTTTGTGAAAATTTACTACCCTCCCACTATAATTAAGCTTTTTAAATGAACAAAAGAAATCTAATTCTCTTCTATAAAATTAAAATAATATGGTCTAGGGCACAGAAAAATAGATAACAATTTATGACATGTTCTTTTTAAAACAGTTTTCATGTATAAAATATCAGCATACAAAGTCGTTCACCTACCTGAAGTGGTTTGTCTCTACGAAAAATGCAAACAAGGCTGTCAAAATGTTCACTAGCTGCCGGTTCATTCCTGTTTCCGTGATGCTTGTGGAAAATATCCCGAAATGATTCCAGAAAGACGCTAGGACAAAGTATCTATTTATTGTCCAGATTCGAAATCTGGCAGGAATCTAGTTTCCTTGAAAATCAAAAAGAGATTTGGGTTTGTACAGTTTGCTGAGAAAAAGCAAAAAGTGCCAGTCTTGGGCATCATGGTCAGGTCAAACCAAGACTCGGGACCATCAGTTAACCCAGGAAAGACAAAGCCTCAGAACTGATGAATCCCCCAGCTGCTTTTCCTGAATAATAGAAATGCTGCTACCTTAATCGCATCACCATGCAAAGGGGCTTGGTGACAATGCCATGCTGGAAGTCGGGTTGCTGTGGCTTTTGTTTTATGTCCTTTCTGTTTAGCAAAGCCCTTTTCCCTAGAAAATGTTCTCCTTTTTTAAAAAAAGTTGTAAATGAGAGAGAAGAAAGGACTTTGAGCGCTGGAGTGGGGGGTGGGGGGAAGAGGGGGAAATTGCTGAGATCCTGTGCTGGAATGAGGGCTATGGAAAGAGACGGAGACGTGATCTTACCCAGCTTATAAATTTCAGCACTCGGACAGCTCCTAGCTCTGAAGTGCGCATGTTTCCTTTTTCAGTCGCTTGGGGCGGGGGTCGGGGAGAGGCATTCAAGAGGGGACGTGCGTGCTGTTCCAAGGCAAAGAGTGACTGGCAAACTGGCCGTTCAGTGAGGGGGAGCTGAAAGGGGTGCGATGACAAGGGGAGAACAGAGGTCAGGGGAGACAGAGAGGGCGAGGGAGGCTGGGGTCTGAGCTCCTGGAAATGCTAGTCTATCGGTGGGTGGGCGGGACGGGAGTTTGAAGCAGAAAAAGAGAAGGAAATAAGGTTTAGGCGTGGGAAAAGGAAATTGGGGAAAACGGAGAACGAGATTCAGAGTACTGAAATTGTAATAGGAGTGTGGTTAGTCCACTCCTTGTCAGTGGAAGCTGGGGGCAAAAAGAGGAGTCCTGTGCTGAAAAGAAGGGGACAGTTCCTTGGCATAGAGAAGCCCGTGTACAGAAAAGGGTTCATGAGGATTGATAATTTAATTTAGAAGCACTTTATGCCTTCCTCCCCTCTTGAATGTTTTCATTTGATTTTAGCCGCATGTTCCAAAGGATCTCTCTACCTTTCTACTAGGGAGAACCCCTTCCACTGAGCTTTCTTCAGTGTCTCAAAATCGTTGAACATTCTCTTCGAGTCACAGATTTGTAAAGAAGGCAAAAAGACAATAGGCCAGCAGGGGGCAGTAGCAACCTTTTCGTGCCCTGGTTAAAGGTTACAACAGGGCTCCATGTTAGAAATGGAGCAAGGAAAAGGGAGACTGGGAGTTTAGTTCATCTGCCCGTTCCAGATGTTAATCACCAGAAAGGGTCATGTAATAAAGTGTAGATGTTTTTCTCCTAAATTGGCTAAAGAGACTGAAAATAATGAAGGTTTATAAATCCAGTACAAAAGCCTGACAGATAACCCTGTTGTCTCAAATTAAATCTACAAATATTATTACTAAGAAAAAAGAATAAGGTAGATAATTCAATGCAGATAATTAGCATTTTCTGGCAAGGGGGAATGAAAACTGCATGTCCCATCATAAGCTGGGTGAGTAACCTACGTTTTGTTTGTGAAATATACCTTGTTAGTTACCTTGGCACTCCACTTCTGGTCTTAATTTTTAAAACAAAATAATATGATTAATTTTCAGTCCATAAATGACTAATCTGCCCTTGGATCAGTTTAAATGTAATAGCAGAGAAACAACAAATTCTTTGCTTTTAAGAAGTGGATCCTGAGGAAATATTTTGCAAGTTCTTTTTACCTTTTAATGTTCATATAAATCACCTGAGGATCTTATTGAAATGCAGATTCTGATTCAGTAGGTCCAAGGTGCTGCCTGAGATTCTGCATTTCTAACAAGTTCCTAGCTGAACTTGACGCTGCTGGACCACAGATTACACTTTGAATAGCAGGGATCTGTATACTCTTTCACCAGATTTCTATCCCACCATGACAGTGAAAATATAGGAATCTCTTTTTAGATAAAATGCAGCAGTGTCCAAGCATTCTGCTTGCATACAAAATCAATTCTTTGGATGTGTTTTCTTAACTCTCAAAGCCTAGGGGAAAAAATGATTCAATTTAAAAGAAAAACAGTATGGTGTAGTGTGAGACATCCCTGGACTACAGCTTCAAATCTGTTCACTTGCAGATTCATCCACATGGAAACTCTAGACATGATTTTATCCCTGCAGTCTTGATCCAAAAAATAAAATCAATTCCTGGAAATATTTCTTCAATTAGTTGTATAGGAAAAAATCATACAAGATTTTTTGTGCTCAAGATTCTTTCCAAAAGAAAATATAGATGTAAAAGTAGAAGAGAATTGTCTCTAATTTGTTTAAGGTTATAATGATGTTTAAAGTAATACAGTCTTTACAAATCATTTCTTTTAACAATAGTCATGTGATTAACCAGGAGTAGGGTAAGTAGGTTAACCTGTGACAAAGGGAGACTCTGGCCAGCAGCAAGAAATCACAGCATTATATTATTTTAGAATTGGAAGGGACCTCACAGAGTATCTAATCTAACCTCCTCATTTTACTTCTCAGCTTTCCTGAATTTGGATTCTAGCCCTGTCAATCCACAGAAACAGCTCTAAGTCTGCCAATGAATTCCTTCTAACGAAGGCCAAAGGACATTTTTTTCTGTTCTCATCTTACTTGACATTTCCATAGTACCTAACATTATTGGCTTTTTCTTTCTTCTTGAACCACTTTCCTCTCTTGACCCTGTGACACAGTGCACTCCCGCCTGGTTTGCCTCCTCTTCTATCTCCTTGGCAGACATAGCCTTTTCTACCTGGCCTACAAAAGTTGTATTCTATATCATCTCTTCTCACATTATACTCTCTGAGACAATAGTATGATAATATAACTTCCATTATCCTTTTATGCAGATGACACACAAATGTATATTTCTATTCAGACCTATACATCCAACTGTTTCTGAAACAATTCCTGATGGATGTTTCAAAAGCTCTTCAAATTCCTCATGTCAAAATCAAGCTTTTGATAACCCCTTCGAATCCTGCTCCTTTTCTACTGTGCCTGTTTCATTGCCACCAACCAAAGACCAAGGCATCATCTCTAAGACTCCCTCTCCATCATTTATTATATCCAGTTCTTCACCAAGCCTTATTGATTTTTTCTCCCAAATATGTCCCAAATCTTTCCACTTCTCTCAATCTCAACCTCCATGACCTCAGTTGAGATATCTTTATCACTTGCTTGTACTGCTGCAATAGTCACCTTACTAGTCTACCTGGACCAACAGCTGACTCTCTCCCACCTCATTCTGTATGCTGCGACCAGAATGATTGCTCTAAATCAGAATTTGATTATGTAACATCCCCTAATTAACACTAAATTGATCTTTGGGTAAAATAAGGAAACTATCTTAACATGGCCTAAAAGTTCCATATGATCTGGCCCATACCTATATTGTCCCTCATCTCATCCCCTACTTATCTCATTTCTTCTCCTCTAGTCATATTGGTCTTTTTTTTTTCAGTTCCTCATGTTTGCTTTATTACTTAATCCCATGGAGTGCTCATGCCTCCTGTCTTTGGTTAACACCCGCTTATTTTCCAAATCTCTGCTCAAGTATTATTTCCTCAGGAAGGCCTTTCCTGACCTGCATGGCTCTATCAACTCTCCCTATATGCCCTCTTAGTACTCTGCAACTATGATTCAAGAAGCTCATCATCATTGCATGTATACATGTGTATGATTATTTGCTTAGATAATAATCTCTGCAATAGACAGGGACAGAAGATGTTTTGGTCCACCATTTATCCCCATATGTTCAGTGATAATGACAATAATCATAATGGTATTGATAATAACTAGGATGCAATTTTAAATATGTACCCAGAAGAGCTGCTTAAACAAAATAAAATATGTAAATATGTATAGTTCACAAATAGTTCTGTCTGAACTTCTTAACACAAAGAAATGATAAATGCTTGAGGTGATGGATACCCCAATTACCCTGATTTTATTAATATACATTGTATACCAGTATCAAAATATCACATGTATCCTATAAATATATGCAACTATATGCACCCATAATGATTAAAAGTTTTTTTAAAAATTTAAAATTACTCATTAGGGAATTAACAAGTTAAGAACTGGAATTATTTGAAAGGAAACCAAGCTCAGTGGTTCAATAGTCTATGGCATAAAATGAAAATCAAAGTAGGAGACTATGAATTCAATGTCCTTGATTCAAGTTCTACCTCTAAAACTCATCAGTGATGTGACCTTGGAAAAGTCATATAATCCCTTGGAGCTTCATTTTCATAATAAGTAAAATACATATAACACAAAATATTACATAATTATATAAATGTACATGTTACATATGTTACATAAAATATTTCTATGTAGAATACTCTTGAAAGTCACATGAAATCACAGCTGAGATTGTGCTTTTAGGCTCTAAATCTTATTTCTTAGTATCTACTGACTGTTAAAATTTATCTTTTGTCCTTGTTACTTGGACAATTCTACTTTCAAGGACAGTAAGTCTCAGGAGCTTTAAAAAGGTCTTATTTGCAATGCAATGGAACCTAAAGCCTAATCCTCCTATGCTTCTAACTCACCAAATTACAACTGGTTGAGGAATTTGGCACCCTCATTTTGTACTCTTTTTTATCAGAGAAATGAGAAGATTTTGACACATCCTATGATATCATAAAGATCAATACACAATATTTGATCTGTATGACGCTAAATCTTAAACATTTTAAAATAAATATAAACAAATAGAGCATCAGCATCATTTACTGATACTGATAAATGTTAAGAACCTCTAACATATACATAATGCTTTAGTTTTCAAAACATCCACACTATGTAGCAGAACAATAATTGATATATCTAAAGTTGATGTAAGTTGATCAATTTTCCCAAGTCTACATGATTAAGTGACAAAGTCATACTTTTTATATTTACTATCCAAGTGAAGAGAATTATTTCTCATCACGTGTGATTGGTGTTATTTTTGAAGTCACTGAAAGCCTACTATACACCCACAACTATTTTTAATAACTATATTTCTAATTCCATTGCATTAAATGCCCTTGCTTGATGACATTTTGGTCACATTTATATTACGATACACATACAAAAATATGATGAATGGACAGCCGATAGTAAGAGTTTCAAAGTCAATTTCCTCAATAAAAGAATCAAAAGATGTCTAAATATCAATAACCCACATCAGGATTCCTAGTGAACTCTTACAGGTCTTCCTACAGAAAGATGGTCCTCCTCAAATATGGACATTCTTTCCTCTTCTTGAAAAGATAAAGTAGGAGTTCAGAAAGGACCTATTAATTTATAATTGACACCCACCAAGTAGAGGTTTGAGGCACATTAGAGAGGGTAAAAAGTTGTTTTATTAAATATTTAGTCATTAGGATGTTTCCTCACAGAAACAATAAAGGCAATTTCAACTTGATAAAATGCACATCTTGAATTTTAGGAGAGATTCACCTGCCTCAAGCAGATCCTTTTCTCATGATAGGGCCCTAGGTCAGAATAGATTCCCAGGTGAGAAAACCCTTTGGCATGAGGATGCATGGTCATTAAGACATGTCACTTGTGAGATTAATATTAGTGATCACCATTTCCTAACTATACATAATATTCTATTAGGGTTCTCCAGAGAGATAGAATCAATAGGAGGTTTATATAAATATACAAGCATTCCAAGTTTTATTGCACTTTGCTTTATTATGCTTCCCAGATACTGTGTTTTTTCCAAGTTGAAGGTTTGTGGCAACCCTGCATTGGGCAAGTCTATTGGTGCCATTTTTCCAACAGCATGTGTTCACTTCATGTCTCTGTGTCACATTTTGGAATTCTCATAATATTTCAAACTTTTTCATTATTATTATATCTGTTATACTGATCTGTGATAAGTGATCTTTGATGTCACTGTTGTAATCATTTTGGAGCACCACAAACTGCATCCATATCAGATGGTGAACTTAATTTATCAATGTTGCATGTGTTTTGTCTGTTGTACTGACCAGCTGTCTCCATCTCTCTCCTTCTCCTTGGGCCTTCCTATTCTCTGAGACACAACAATGTTGAAATTAAGCCAATTAATAATGCTACAACAGCCTCTAAGAGTTCAAGTGAAAGGAAGAGTAACATGTTTCTAGCCTAAAACCAAAAGCTAGAAATGATTAAGCTTAGTGAAGAATGCATGGAAAAATTCAAGATAAGCTGAAAGCTAGGCCTGTTGTACCAAACAGTAACTTGTGAATGTAAAGGAAAAATTCTGGAAGGAAATTAAAAGCGCTACTCCACTGAACACATGAATGATAAGAAAGTGAAACAGCAATATTGCTGATATGGAGAAAGATTTAGTGGTCTGGATAGAAGATCCAACCAACCATAGCATTCCCTTAAGCCAAAGCCTAATACACAGCAAGTCTATAACTTTTTTCAATTCTGTGAAGGCTGGGAGAGGTGAGGAAGCTGCAGAAGAAAAGTTGGAAGCTAGAAGAGGTTGGTTCATGAGGTTTAAGGAAAAAAGCCATCTCCATAACATAAAAGTGCAAGGTGAAGCAAGTGTTGATGTAGAAGCTGCAGCAAGATATACAGAAAATCTAGCTAAGATCATTGATGAAGGTGGCTACAGGAAACAACATATTTTCAATGTAGACAAAACAGCCTTATATGGGAAGTCAATGCCATCTAGGACTTTGATAGCCAGAAAGGAGAAGTCAGTGCCTGGCTTCAAAGCTTCAAAGGACAGGTTGATTCTTTTGTTGGAAGCTAATGCAGCTAGTGACTTTAAGTTGAAGCCAATGCTCATTTGCCATTACAAAAATCCTGGGGTCCTTAAGAATTATAATAAATCTATTCTGCCTCTGCTCTGTAAATAGAGTAACAGAGCCTGCATGACAGCACATTTATTTATAGCATGGTTTGCTGAATATTTAAGCCCACTGTTGAGACCTACTGCTCAGAAGAAAATATTTCTTTCAAAATGTTACTGCTTATTGACAATGTACTTGGTCACCCAAGAGCTTGGACTGATATGTATAAGGAGATTCGTGCTATGCCTGCTAACACAGCATCCATTCTGTAGCAAATAAGTCAAAGAGTAATTTTGAATTTCAAATCTTATTATTTAAGAAAAACATTTTGTAAGGCTCTACCTGCCATAGTGATTCCTCTGATGGATCCAGGAAAAGTAAATTGAAAACCTTCTGGAAAAGATTCACTATTCTAGATGCCACCAAGAACATTCATGATCCATGAAAGGAGGTTAAAATAGCAACGTTAATAGGACTTTGGAAGAAATTGATTCCAACCCTTATGGATGCCTTTGAGGAGTTCAAGACTTCAATGGAGGAATTCACAGCAGATGTGATGAAAATATCAAAAAAACTAGAATTAGAAGTGGAGCTTGAAGATATGACTGAATTGCTGCAATCTCAAGATAAAACTTGAATGGATGAGGAGTTGCTTCTTACAAATGAGCAAAGAAAGTGGTTTCTTGAGATGGAATCTGCTCATGGGGAACATGCTATAAATTTTGTTGAGATGGCAACAAAGAATTAAGAATATTACATAAACTTAGTTGATAAAACACTGGCAGGGTTTGAAAGAATTGACTCCAATTTTGAAAGAAGTTGTACTGTGGGTAAAATGCTATCAAACATCATCACATGCTACAGAGAAATCTTTCATGAGAGAAAGAGTCATTTGATAAGACAAATTTCATTGTCTTATTTTAAGAAATTGCCACAGTCACCCTAATCTTCAGCAATCATCACCCTGATCAGTCAGCAGCCATCCACATCAAGGCAAGATTCTCTACCAGCAAGGAGATTACAACTCACTGAAGGCTAAGATGATCATTTTAATTAAAGTTTGTATATTTTTTAAACATAATGCTATTGCACACTTAATAGACTATAGTATAGTGTATACATAACTTTTTTATGCACTGGAAAACCAAAAAATGTGTGTGACTTGCTTTATTATGATATTCCCTTTTTTGAAATATTTGCTTTATTGTAGTGGACTGGAACCAAACCTGCAATATCTCTGAGGTATCTCTGTACAGATATATGGGTGGGATTTATTAGGGGATTGGCTCATACAATTATGGCAGCTGAGAAGTCCCACAATAGGCCATCTGCATGCTAGAGACCCTGGGATGCAGTGTCATGGCTCACTCTAAGTCCAAAAGCTTCAGAACCAAGGAAATAGATGGTGTAACTCTCAGTCTAAGATCAAGGGCCTGAAAATTCAGGGAACTTCTGATGCAAGTCCTGGAGTCCAAAGGCCATAGAGTTTCAATGTCCAATGGCAGGAAAAGAAGAGTGTCCCATTTCCAGGAGAGAGAAAAACAGATTCACCTTTCCTCTGCTTTTTTGTTCTATCTAGGCCCCCAGCAGATTGGATGGTATCTGCCCACATTGAAGGCAGATTTCCCCCCCTCTGTCTACTGACTCACATGCCAATCTCTGGAAACACCCTCACAGACACACCCAGAAAGAATGCTTTACCAGTTCTCTAGGTATTCCTTAATTCAGTCAAGGTGACACCTAAAATTACACATCACAAATATCTCAGGGATCAGATGGGTAGTCTCTCTCTCAAATTGAAACCTCTGAGCTACCACTGAAGAGTCCACGATGGCTCCTGACTTTCATGACCACTCACTGGCCAGTATGTTCTTTATTTCCTTGCATTGGTTGTATTGGAAATGGAAGGCATACTACAAAGCCCACTCTGTTGGATTACATAAGTTACTGGGAGGACAGGAATGAGAAAAGGAAGGTGAAAAACAAAGCACAATTTCTGCATATTGATTTGTGCAGGCTGCTACAAGCACTAGTACTGATGAATTTAAAGCTCTTTTTAGTGGCCAGCATTATCCACAGAAGAAGAATGCCTAAAGAGCTGATGTCACTCTGCATTTATTCTCTCTCATTTTCAAAAATACATTTTGCTTCTCTCCCCTTTATTTTGCGGAATGCATAGAGATGCCCAGCATGCAGAGAGGCAGGTTTCAAGGCCACGAAGCCTAAATGTGAAATCACTGCTCTTCTAGCTCCACGAAGACAATTGGATGTCTATCCAGAACATTTTTGTATTCGATTATTTGGACGTCAGAAAAATCATTTTAGGACTGGAACTCTTCTGCTTATTAGTGTTCAATGTTTACAGACCACAAATGTGTCCAACACTTAAAACAATTTATATTTCCAGTGATGACTCATGTCAAGTGATTGCTTCTCTGTTAGCTAATGTGAGAAATGCAGCATTTTTTCCCATAAAAATTAAGAGGACAAACAAAAATTTGGAGGATAAATCAAATGTAATCAAACTTGAATGTATTAGAAAGATTTCTCCTTTGCTATTATTCTCAAGATGAAAATAATGTATAAACACTAAGATTGATTGTTACAGTATCACTTGTCTTAGAATCTCCTAGGTTTGGTTCTGTCACTAACATGAAAACTGCCCTGACATCACCTTCATTATCTTGATATCCTTGCTGAAAATTTATTTTGGGGAGTTCACAGATTTTAAACTTTTGTTACTGATGTCATTAATGTCTAACCCACACCCATAAAATGTCTCTTCTGGATTGCCTTGGATTCACAGAATGCTGAAAAGAAGCTGATTTTGGAAAGAGTGAATTATTTGAACTTGAACAATAACAATAGTTTTACATTTCCAAGTAAGCTAGCACTTGGTAGTTGAAGTGGAGTTATTATACATTCATTATAGTCAATGATGGCATATTTTTTGTTATTGTGAAGCATAAAATAGGTGCTAATAGGTTAGTGCATGGGTACCCAACAGTCCTACCAATCAACCAGTCAACAAGTATTAAGCATTTATTATATGTAAAGTACTGTGTATTTCTTTGAGGATCAGGCAAAGTAATATAAGAGATTATTTCTGCCCTGTAAGGACTTATTATCTATCTACATGTGAATATAAGAAAAATAAATATTATAGAAATGGGGCTATAGGTCAGGGTATCATCTGGGGAGATCAGCTTACTGATACCCAAGAAGTTTCAAAATGTGGCATTCACCTATGTATTCTTCACAGCTTAAATTCTGGTTCTTATCTTGGCAGGTTCACAAAATTAATCTTGTTAGTGTCCCAAATACGTTACTAGTCAGAGATGTAACATATTAACTCTATAATACTTAAGAGCCTGACATAAACCAGAATGAAAATGTAGCTACCAGATTGCCAGTAACCCATGTAGGCCTGGACAGTATATAAGCTTCTTGGGTGCACACTGCCTGGGAAGGTTTTGTGATAAACATGGCATTAGAATAATGTGATCTGACTGCATGGCTGAAATGTGAAAAAGTTGAATGAAACCTATATCAAATAGACTGAGGGAGTCATCTCCAACTTCATAATACCCATTTGAGAAACTAAATATTTATATCATCTGTTCTTGTTATTCATTCCTTAGATTAAGATTTGATTTCTGTCTCAGACTTCTCTTTTTTATGCTCCATTTTGATCAACTCCACTACTAATTAACATATTCATTGTGTTTTGAAAATGATATATTATGAAATATTATGTACTTATAAAAATATATGTGGAATATGTCTAAATTATATAATAATAAAACAAATTTGTATGTAACCACAGATAGCATAAGACACAAAAAATCACCAACACCTCTGAAACCTCCCAAATGCTAATCCATTATTTCATCTCTTATAACTTCTATCCTGACTATTTTATCTTTTACTTTCTTTGCTCTATTGTTTTAACACACACACACACAAATATTGTTTAGTTTCTCATGTTTAAAACTAAATTGAATGAGATTGTTTGTATTCTATTGTGACTTGCTTTGTTTGAATACTATGTTATTGTACATAGCAGGAATTCATTCATTTTCATGCTGAATTGTTCTATTCTGTGAGCATTCCACAATTTCCTTATCCGCTCCACTGCTGATGGGCTTTTGGATTGTTTCCAGGTTTTTTTTTTCTGCTATGATAAATAATGCTGCATAATATTCTTATACATTTCTTCTGCTGTACATGTGCAAAGCTTTTCTAGGGTGAATATTTAAAGGAAGAATTATTGGGTCCTAATGTATGTACAGTTTCAATTTTATTAGATGATGTGGAGTTGTTTCCTATAGTGTTAAGAAAATTTACACTCTTACCATAGTGTAGAAAAGTTCTAATAGCTTTATATCTTTACCAACACTTAGCATTTTCAGACTTCCCAATTTTTGCCAATCTGGAGAATATTAAATAGCATCTCATTGTGATTTTAGTTTGCATTAATCTGATTACTAATGAGGTTGAGTGTCATTTCAACATGTTACTGATCCTTTGTATTTTATCTGTGAAATACCTGTTCATTTCTTTTGAAAACTACTATTCAATTGGGTTGTTTCCTTTTCCTTACATATGTGTAAAAACTATTTTACACCAATCCTTTGCTAGTTATTTTACAAATATCTTTTCCCAGTTTGTGGCTTTTCACTTTCTTGATCATATTATTACAATTTTATTTTAATAAATTGTATATACTGCTACCAAATATTTAAAGAACAAATAGTCCATGTTCATGAACTCTTCCAGGAAGTAGAAAAAGAAAGCATATTCTCTGGCTCGTTCTATAAGGTTGGCATAAATCTTAATACCTGTGATGGATAATGTTCTTTCTCTACTTTCCCTCTGTACGTTTTTCTGTACCTTTGGGGCTGGAAGTCTGTAAGCTATATTTCATAGTCTCCTTGTCATCTAACTTCCCATTAGTTTCTCCTAATATGAGGCACTGCCAAGAGACTGGAAAATCAGAGGGATTTAGAAGCAATTTGTTTCTAATTCCTGGCAGTTCCATCAGTAGTGGTAGCTTTAGCTGTGGCAGCAGCAGCCACCTGTGAGAGTAGGTGCTTAGTGAGAGAGTAACTGCCTAATCAGCTCCCAACTATAGCAGCCTCAGAATCGTAGCAATTGTGGACACTAGGTAACATCAATTTTCTTTTGCTTCTTAGCCCTCAATTTACCTTTGCTGGGTAACACATTTTTCCTTTTTTGTTCCTCTAACTCTTCTGATAACTTTGTAATAAATTTAATTCCTTGTATTAAATTTTCTCTTCTTGCAACGTGAAAAAAATAAAATAAAATAAATTGTATAAATAAAAGGTTATTTGTAAAATTTATTAATCTTTCCCCTTATGATTTTTACTATTTTTATCCTGTATGGAAATACTTATTGATACTGAGATCATGAATATGTGTTCCTGTATTATCTTATAATATTTTTTAAATGTCATTTCATACTTAAATAATTAATACCTAGAGTAAACAGTCTGTCTTTTAATTATCTATGTGACTGTCATACACTCATAGTTGTTAATTGATGTATGTACATCATATATGAATACAAGAATTAGGTTCTCCCTTTCTAAGAGTTTGGAAATTAAAATGCCCTATAATATCAACATAGCATATTCAATTTGCAAAGTCACTTCAAAGATATGCAATGCCTACTAAGTCAAAAAGACTTGACTATTGTTCTGGGAATGTATGTCTACTATAAATACAATAAACTATCCACAAACTTACTGGCTTAATAAAACAATAATTTATTAATATCTCTCATGATCCAGTAGGTTGAGTGAGTTCATCCAGAGACTCTTGTTTGTGATCTTTCAAGCTATTATATGGATGGTGAGGCTTGAGTCATCTGAAGGTTCAACTGGTCTAGACTCTTAAGAAGGCTTGCTTACGTGACTAGTATTTGGTGCTGGTTGTTGGATACTGTTCAGCTGGGACAGTTAACCAGAGGACCTACACATGGCCTTTCCCTGGAGTTTGGGCTTTTTACACCATGGTGGTGGTTCTGAGATGGTGCATCCCAACAATGAACATGCCAAAAGAACATGAAAGATGCTGCTGCAAGGCTTCTTATGACGTAGTCTTAGGAGTCATGTACTGTCACTTTTTTCTGAATTTTATTAGTTACATATGACTGGCTCAGTTTCAATACAGGAGGGGACTTCTCTAGGGTATGAATTCTAGAAGGTATGGTTCACTGGGCAGTTGTCTTGGAAGATTAGCTACAATAGACATGTCAAAGGATTACCAGTAGTAATATTTGCAGAGAGAGTTCTTCATCATCTTCTAATTCAAATGGTAAATAAGATTAATTAGGTCCCATTTATTTATTTTTGTTGTTGCTGATTGTCTTTGGGGTCTTCTTCATAAATTCTTTGCCTAGCCCAATGTCTATAAGAGTTTTTCCAGCATTTTCTTCTAGAATTCTTATTGTTTCATGCCTTAGATTTAAGTCTGTTACCCACCGTGAGTTGATTTTTGTGAGTGGTGAGAGGTGCGAATCCTGTTTCAGTCTTCTACTTGTGGCTATCCAATTTTCCCAGCACAATTTATTGAATGAGGATTCTTTCTCCCAGTGTATATTTTGTCTGCTTTGTCAAAGATTAGATGGCTATATGAGGATGGTTTTATATCTGGGTTCTCAGTCCTGTTCCATTGGTCTATATCTCTGTTGTTGTCTCATTACCATGCTTGTTTTAGTTACTATAGCCTTGTAGTATAGCTTGAAGTCTGGTAAACTGATGCC
>VBSM01003185.1:9863450-9879598 GCA_008086735.1 Cheirogaleus medius
TTTTTTTTTTTTTTTTTTGCTTAAGGTTGCTTTTGCTATATGAGGTCTGCTCTGGTTCCATATGAAGTGTAGAATTATTTTTTCTTTTTCTAGCTCTAAGAAAAATGGTGTTGGTATTTTAATAGAGATTGCATTGAACATGTAAATCATTTTGGGTAGTATAGACATTTTAACAATGTTATGTCTGCCAATCCATGAGCATGGTATGGTTTTCTATCTGTTTACATCCTCTGCTATTTCCTTCCTCAGTGTTTCTTAGTTCTCCCTGTAGAGGTCTTTTACCTCCTTAGTTAAATATATTCCCAGGTATTTTATTTTCTTTGTTGCTATTGTGAAAGGTATTGAGTCTTTGATTTGGTCCTCAGTTTGACTGTTATTGCTCTATATGAATGCTGATTTGTGTACATTGATTCTGTAACCTGAGACTTTGCTGAATTTGTTTATCAATTCCAGTAGTCTCATGGCAGAATCTTTGTGCTTTTCAAAAATAAATAAATGAGACCTGATGAAATTAAAAAGCTTCTGCACAGTCAAGGAAACTATCATCAGAGCGAATAGACAATCTACAGAATGGGAGAAAATATTCCCATGCTACACATCTGATAAAGGGCTGATAACTAGAATCTATATAGAACTCAGGAAAATAAGCAAGAGAAAATCAAACAACCCCATTAAAATATGGGCAAAGGACATGAACAGAAACTTTTCAAAAGAAGATAGACTAATCACCGAGAAACATATGAAAAAATGCTCAACATCTCTAATTATCAGGGAAATGCAAATCAAAACCACCATGAGATATCACTTAACTCCAGTGAGAATGGCTTTTATCAAAAAGTCCCAAAACAACAAATGTTGGCATGGATGTGGAGAGATGGGAACACTATTCCCCTGCTGGTGGGACTGCAAACTAGTACAACCTCTATGGAAATTAATATGGAGATACCTCAAAAAGCTCAAAGTAGAAATACCATTTGTTCCAGCAATCCATTACTGGGTATTCACCTAAAGGAAAAAAAGACATTGTCTAAAAAAGACATCTGCACTTGGATGTTCATAGCAGCACAATTCACAATTGCAAAGATGTGGAAACAACCCAAGTGCCCATCAATACATGAGTGGATTAGTAAAATGTGGTATATGCATACCATGGAGTTCTACTCAGCCCCAAGAAACAATGGTGAACTAACACATCTTGTGTTATCCTGGATGAAGCTGGAACCCATTCTTCTAAGTGAAATAACACGAGAATGAAAAAACAAGCATCACATGTACTCACCATTAAATTGGTGCTAATTGATCAACACTTATGTGCACATATGGAAGTAACATTCATAGAGCATGAGGCAGGTGGGTGGTGAGGAGGATATGGGTAAATTCACACCCAGTGGGTATGGTGTATGATATCTGGGGGTTGGGCACATTTGTAGCTCCAACTTGGGTGGCGCAAAGGCAATATATGTAACCAAACCATTTGTACCTCTGTAATATTCTGAAATTTACAAAAAGGACATTTAATAAAATAAAAAATAATTAAAAGGAAAAAAGAAAATAACAACAACAAAAAAGATTAAACTGACTGAGAAACCTCTTACTACAAAATACCTAAAATTTATGGATAAAATTATGTTTTTAAAAGCAAAGGTGATTTGGCCAGGAACTAAGGAAAATTCTGAGAGACTCAAAACAAGAAGGTATGAATTAAGAGCAAATTTTAAGTGTTAAGAGAGAGTACCTTAGAGTATCATATGTCCCAGAGACATATGACTTCAGTTTTAATGGCAGCTTTGGGGGGGGTATGTTGGAGAATGAGAGAGAAAGCCTAGAGCCTAGGCAAGGTGGATGGGTTGTTTGGAGACCCTCTATATGAGCCATGCAATATGCTATACAAAAGGAAAGATAGCAGGAAACATGCCTATTCAAACCTTACTCTAAATGGAAATCAAAAGTATCTGAGAATTTATAACCATAGGAAACTATCATATTGGTTTTTGGTCCTAATTAATACTAACTCTATAATCTAAATACCTCAAACTAAGAATTTATTTAAAGTTGTTCTAAGTTGGTGATCTCAAGTATCTCTGGTAGAAGCAATCATAATCTACTTGGGGAAAACAAATTGCAAGGCACATCTCAAGGTTTTCCTTCAGCTAAAGTTTTAATAGATATGATTTGCAAATACAAATCACAGGACACATGACATAATGAGTAAAAGCCAGGAGAAGCAACAAGTAATAGAACAAGATACTCAAACAGTTCAGATATTAGAATTATCAGACAGAATAAATGTATTAAACATGTTTAGAATTACAAAGGCAAAGAATGGCAAAGAAATAAGTGACTGAAAACTAACCAAATAGAATATCTAGAAATGGAAAGTATAATAATTAACATTTAGAAGTCAATTAACTATTTAAATATCATATTAAATTTAATTTATGAGATAGCCATTGAACTGGAAGATAGACCAAAAATATTATCCAGAAAGTAGAAGATAAAAACAAAGAATTTGAAAACATCAATGAGAGATTAAGAAACATGGAGGATAGAGGGAGAACATCTAATACATGTCAAGTAGAAGTTTCAAAGAAATGATAGATTTCAGGAAAAGTTATTTTTGAATAGGCAATGGCTAAAATTTTTCAGAATTTCTGAAAAACTTGAATTGTCAGAATCAGGAATTTCAATGAAATTCAGGCAGAATAAAAGATTGCCATACTTCAATACATTGTACTGAAAATGAAACTAAAAAGCTAAGGACAAAGACAAGACCTTGCGATCAGTCAGAAATAGACTTTAAAAATTACTAAGTGACAACAATTGGACAGCTGAATTATCAGCAATAATAACAGAACAAGAAGACAGTGAAATGACTTATCCAATATATTCAAGAAATATAACTGCTAACCTAGGATTATATATCTGTAATGTTCTTATGAAAAACAAAACAGGTGAAATAAATATATTTACAGACAAAACTAAGAGTGTTTACTAACAATAGGACTTTAAGAAAGGAAGAAAAGAAAAATAAAACTCAGAGTAAAAGACTATTTCAGGAAAAAGGGAAATGTCCCCAGAAGGAAAGTATAGGATGCAAAAAAAAAAGTGGTATATAAATTGCTATACAAATGTGTAAATATAAACAGTATATAGTATATTAATTCCAGATAAAAATAAGTTTTAAGGCAAAAAACAAAACAAAACAAAACCAGAAGTCTTACTTGGGTGAGCCAGGAATTGTACCCAGATTAATCTGGTTAAAACTATAGCATGGCACCACATTAGAATAGAGCAGAAAGAAAAAAACAAGGAAGATGTAGATGAGTAGAGAGAAAACTAGAGTGAGTAAAAGGCTAGAGGGGCATCCTGAGAAGTTTTTAAATGCTAGGAAAATGGTGAACAGGATTAACATTTCCAACTGGAGAATCAAAGAGTCTTTCTCTCTCTTTCTTTCTTCCTAACTGCAGGCCTACCTGTTATTGATCCCACTCCAATGCTCTCCACCACTTTAAATAGATGTTGCCCACTAAAGAGAGAAGCAGGTTCCCAGAGACAAAAATGCTGAAATTATTTTGCTTCATATAAGAATGTTAAAGGAAAATTTAATTTCTGTCTTCAAGAATATAAACTCCATTTTTTAAAATATGCCAACCCAGCAAATCTCTATCTCCTTTCAGGGCAGCAATACAGGAGCCATAGGTCTAAGATACATAAATGCTAGGAATTCTTGTCAAATGGTTGATTGTTGGATCAGGCAGAGAGGAAATAGGTGGAATCGCCATCAAGAGAGCTTTTTTTTTTTTTAAATGTATATTTTTCATAAACCCACTCACCCCTTTCCAGGCCTATGCAACCATGGCACATGTCATTAATTTAACATTTAGAGGATATATATATATATATCCTCCTATATATCCTATATATCTCCTATATATATATTAAAGTTCTACCTCCCCTGTTTACTAGTTTTGCAATCTTAGACAAGTTACTTTAACTCTCTGAGCTCCTGTTTCCCCTTCAGTAGGATGGGAGATAATACCACCTTCCTTGTCTACCACCCCTGGTTGTAGAAAGGATCCAGTGACATGGGTTATAGGGCTATATAAGCTTCAAGGACTCCAATAAATGGAAGTTGTTATTCTTGAATAAATGCTTTCATTATCACAATCACATGAAGCTATTTATGTAATAGCCTCCTTAATCATTTCTTTAATTCTAAGATGATTATAATTTGTATTCAATATTTCATATTAATTTATGAAAATAGAAAAAAGAGATGTATATTAAATGTGATGAATAGTATATGCAAAACATACATGGATGACGAAAACAAGATTATACTATTTTTCAGCTGAACAATTATTATATAAGCCTCTGGAAAGGAAACCTAATTCAACTTTTAAGTTATAAACTTTAATAATTCTAAGCATGTTTAATAGTCATGCCAAATTTCTTGGATAAATTGCTAAATATGAATAAAGGGGAAAATTCTACTGACACAAAGGAAAGGTCTTTAGTTAGAGAAAAAATTTTAAAGAAAGCTAGAGATGATTTAATGTAATCATAAGACTAAATCTGTGGAAAATATTGAGTTGTGTTTGCTTTTTACCAGCACACCAAAAACGTAATCAACTAAAGAGAATGAAATAATTGAGTAACCATTCATCTTTCTTCTATTAAGGAAAACTATTTCTGTTAGTTTTCAATGCCTTAAAGATGAGACCAAATAATATTGCAAAACTAAATGAGTTTTTAACCAAATACTAGACAGATCTAGTTGTACAGGTCCCCATCATATAATTAGAAAATAAGCTTTTATGTTTATTTATAGGGTACCATAAAGAAAGGGTGAATGTAATTCTCAATGTCATGTCTACAAAGTTGCACTGATACAGATAAGAATGAAAAATGAAATAAGAATAATGGATGATAAATCATTTTCTTAGGTCTCCAGAAACCACTTAAGTATTAAAATAAAAGACTATCATGATTAATATTTTGTTCCATAAAAATATCAAGAACAATATTGCTATACACTTCAGACCTTTTGATTCTGTTATGTTGAATAGACCCATTATCCTAGAGATACATTCTTACACCATGGAGCTCCAGCTCCTTGCACCAGGATGGCACACTTTTTCTACTTTCCAATTCTATTGAAAGCCCATTCTCTTCCCAGTATCTTCTCATCACAAAGGGCCCATGGCTCTTGGACATTCTATTTTCCCTATCCCTCTAGATTCCCTCTTCACACTTTATCCTGCTCTATGTCTCTGGAGAACTATACAAATTAGGCTTCATTGACAAATGGCTTCCAGTTGAGTTTAGCCAATAGGAGGCACCAGCAGGAGACCTGGGAAGTAAAGGGAAGTTGGGTTATTTATTCTACCAGCTTCCTCCCAACTAAGCAGAAATTTTGCAGTGGCTTTTTTCTTTTGTTGAAGACCACAGTTCCTGGAAGGTGACTTTCTCCTATAGCTACAGCTCTTTCCAGTTTTCAGTAATGGCTTTCCACTCTTGTGCTTTCAGTGCTAGGGTGGTAACAGCTCCCTGCTGTTGTTGGCCCCTGGTTGTTTGACCACCTCTAGTTGGCTTCCCTTAATTCTGAACACAAACTTTTATAAATAGTCCCTTTAGTATACCCTCTCCAATTTCCCCAACTGCGTGTACCTTCTATTTCAAGCCAGGATCCTTTCCCATACAAGCCCAGCATTGCCCATGAGATCATGTTCAAACTGTTCTCTCTGACCTTTAACTCTCTTTGATATTCTTCTTTACCTCCCTGTTTTGTAAGCTGTGAACCAACATTATTTTTCCCTCTTCTATATCACACCTCTAGCACATGTTTTCTCTGCTTTGACTATTGTACTTTGCTTTAAACTCACATATATAATTATTTTCTTAGGTGTAAGACATATTTCATCTAAAGATTAAACAGAAATCCATTCTTCACACTTCTCATAGTTTCTAAGCCAGGAGGAGACACTAGTTAGGAACTGTATTTGAAATTTTAATTTAGCATTTCTTGATTTGCATCTTTTCTTTTCCAGACTTTGTTAATTTCTTTCAATTTTAACCCATGCCTTCATCGTTACTTTTCTCCTGGCCTCAATTCTTACAATCTTTTAAGTCTCAAGCCCCACTTTATGAAGCCACTAAATTTGATTATTGATGTCAAATCAAAGGACTCTGAGTTTATGATTCTGAAAGTTCTTTGCTCCCTCAATCTAACAAAGTCTGAATCTTCCACCCTTCAGGGCACAATAAGGAGCTCATCTAATTTTTTTTTTTTTTGGCTGATCAAAGAAAGGAGGTCAATTTACTTGGAAAGTGCTATCATGTTTACTTAAACTAAACACTGTTGTTAGTTCTGTTACTGTAATAAAAACATTCAAGTAAAGGAAGCTCAATTTCATGAGGCTATTAGACAAGGGAAGATAAACAAAGATAAGATTAGAATGGATTTTTAGAACCAGATTCCACTTTGGCTTTATCCTTCAATTTATTGCAGTAATGTCTCCTTTTGTACCCCCAAGGTCCAACTTGGGTTCTTCAAGACAAGACCAGAACATATTCCATAGATGAAGATAGAAAGAGGGAGGACTTCTTTGTCCATAGTAAAAGCATACAATTTTATTTTCTTGGTCATAAGTTTAGGAGGCACCATTATACATATCTTTTGAGAGGAGTGAGGCCCCAGTGAGATCTGGAGAGTGGGTGGGCCAGATTAGACATTCTGGGGCCACCCTAATTGCAAAGGGCATGGTGTTTGTTTCCAGTATCATCTACGCAGCAGGCTATAGTAGAGTGAGCATGAACTCTGGAGTTGGACAGCTTTGTGTTTGAATCCTGGTTCTGCCATTTACTAGGTCCAGGCATCCTGGACTGGCCCAGCAACAGAAAAAAGTTTCTAGAGGTATTCTAGATTTGGTGACTTGAAATACATTTATTCACTCAATAAATATTTTATTGAATGCCTTCTGTGTTTCAGGTCCTATTCTAGGCATGGAGAGTATTAAAAATGGAAGTAATATGAAGTTCCTAACCTGGTAGGATTTACCATGACTTTGCAAGCTTCTCTTCAGCCATCAACTGACCCTAAAAAGGCTAGATGGCATATTGCCTCTCCTGTGTCCATAGGCAATCATGCAAAATGCATTAATTAAATGTCTCCATAATGACTGCGTGCTTCAGGAATGGCCCAGTGCCAATGCCTTGAAAAGTCTGTGCTCCAAATGCCACTCTTGTCCTGAAGCTAATGGATAAAGTGACCACAGTATACATTTAGAATTGATTGTTTTCTTTAGATTTAATCAAGCCCTCTTCTCCTCCTCTTCTGAAAATGTTAATGCTTTCTTTCTACTACAGCCACTATACCTTAACATGAAAAGAATTAAATTTTCCCCTCTGACTTTTAATTATCCCCTGACAGCTTTGAGAAATGGCATGGGTAACACAAATCAGAAATGCCAGTTGGCTTTGGAATGCATCCTGTGTGCGTTTGAAACAGATTTTCTGAGCTGTGTTTTGAACAAGTGTTAATGTTAATTTTTGTTTCTTTAACAGACATCAACAGATGAGCAGAAAGGGAAAGAGGTCCTTCACAAATATAAGGGTATGACAGGAGGACTTTCCAGGATTGAGAATACCATGAAGACAATCAGCCAGCAG
This sequence comes from Cheirogaleus medius, assembly GCA_008086735.1. NCBI lineage: Eukaryota > Metazoa > Chordata > Mammalia > Primates > Cheirogaleidae > Cheirogaleus > Cheirogaleus medius. Next base: position 9,871,122 of record VBSM01003185.1, read on the forward strand.
AAAAGGGAGCAGTCACTGAATATTTCTTAAGAATGTTTTTCCAGGTTATATATGCCAAGTTGTACATCAAACATTTCCTCAACTGAGGTTCCATCTATATCAGTGCTTCTCAAAATATCTGTGGGGAAAGAACCAGTTTTTTAAAAGAAAATTTCCAATCTAAAAGTTTCTAGGTGCTAACTCTCAATTTCTGTACTTACTTTTTTCATCACAGACCAGTCACAAACAGTCAGCACTGGTCCATGAACCACATTTTGAGTAGCCCTGCTTTATACAAATGAGGATAACCTTTTAAGGGCCAGATAGCATACCAAACATTTTATAAATATCCTAATTTAATCTTTACAACAATTCTATAAGGCAACTCTTTCCCATTTTACACATGAAAAAGTAAGGTTTAGAGAGTTTAGGTAATTTGCTAAATAAGAGTCATGTGGACGAAAAAAAAGCCAAAATCTGTAAAATAAGTTTAAAGAGATTTATTCTGAGCCAAATTTGAGGACCATGACCCGGAGCCACTCCCAAGAAGCCTTCAGCAAGTGGACTCGATGTGGTTAGGTTATAGTTGGGTTTTATACATTTCAGGGAGATGGGGGTTATAGGTAAAGTCATAAATCAATATGTGGGAGGCACACATTGGTTTGGCCCGAAAAGGTGGGCCATCTCGAAGTGGGAGGCCTTACAGGTTATAGGTGGGTTTAAAAATTCTTTGGCTTGTAATTGGTTAAAGATATGAAGCTTTGTCTAAAGGCTTGGAATGTTTCAACATAAGGAGCTGTTATCAGAGATAAGCCACCAGACATAGATTCATTGTGTAAATTGAGGACCTGCAGGTTTGTCTTGCATACCCTTAGGCCTGTTAATGGGTTATAAAGGATGTCCCCAAAAAGGGAGGGGGGCATGATAAGGCGTGTCTGACCTCCTTCCTCCTGGCAGGCAATTTACTTTTAGGATATTCCTTTGGCCACGAGGGGGTCCATTTAGTCAGCCGGTGGGGGGGGGTGAGCCTTCAAATTTTATTTTAGTTTACAGTCATAAGTTTAGTCAGTGGTAGAACATTTTATCCTGACTCAAACCTATTCACCATCATCTTTTAAGAATCAACGAGTAGCAAGGTTGGGTAGTTTAAAATGTGCAGGATTATTGACAGATGAATGGCATCAAGCAGAATCAGATCTGATAATTTGCTTCCAAATTAATACTAGAAGCAAAAGACCAAGTGAACCTGGTCAGGTATGAGTCGGGTACTAGGTAATTGCAGATAAGAATGGTTGAAACTGGGTTTGCTGCTGGACCATAGAGTGTGGCTCATGAGCAACTACTCCAATAAAGAATTTTGCTTTTGTTAAGTGTCCCTTTTTCCTAAAGCAACTGAAGATATTCTTATTAACAGCTTTCACCTGATTATTCCACCACCTTCTAATGTACTGTCTGGGGCTCGCTATACCTCTGTCGTCCTGATCCTTTTAAGGTGGTAGGATCATCAATATCTAGCCATAGGGCTTTCGTATGCATGGCAAAGGGAGGGATACATCCTTTGGCAAGATTTGAGGATCAGTTGGAGGGTCTTCATTCTCAGGGAGACCAAATGGTATACCATCCAGGGTCATCGGATTCAAGGACTTGGCTCCTCTTTATCAGAGCATCCTCTTCATAGGGAAGCACACCCTGTGAAGCCAACAGAACTGGGAATGGATCACCCTGCAAGGCTGAGAGGTAGACACAGCATGATTACTAAGCTATTTGCATGGAGAGAAGAGGACTTTGGCCAGGGAATTAGCTTATAGGGAGACCCACTGGAAATAGTGTGGCATCTTAGGGCTGGATCAGTCTCCTAGAAGTGTGGCACATGAATGCTAATAATGGAAAATCACATTGGAAGCCAAAGTAGGGGGGCAAATGCGAGGTGGGAAAATGATATATGAAAAACTGAAAATGTGCATTGTGAAATCAGGATGTAAGGCAAAAGGGAGGAACCAAGAATAAAGAATCTCTGAGCAGGGGGAGGTTAGTAGATCAAATGTAGTAGATGAAGCCAAAGCTTATCTAAACTCCAGGGTTTGGCACAAGATCAAATAAATAATATAATGAAATTGCAGGCAATATATGAACACTCACAGACACGCACACATACATATACCACAAGAAACTTGCCACCCATATTCATACTACCCAGAGATGATTATTTCAGTATGTTTTCTATGCATTGTTTGACTTTGAGAGTGGGCAAAGCCCAACAAGCTGGTTCCCTGACTGTGTTCTGAGTAGTGTTTGTGCTGGATGGAGGGGGAGATATTGGGGGAGGAACTCTGAAAATAAGAACAGTTAATTCAGTTATGGAAAATAGGGGTAATGTTGCAGATGGCCAAGCCATCATGGGATTTCTGACCCAGAGAGAACTTGAAGATTATCCAGTTGGTAGTTTTAAAATTGTGTTTTTCGGAGCCATATATGTATAGCACAGATGCCTTAGGGGCTGTCTGGGGGCAGAACTGAGTATACAGCCAAGTGGGTTATAGGTCTCTTAACCTGGCTTCAGTCCAACAGCTCTGCTTTATCTGGTTTATATATTCCTTTTTGGGTAAGATTTTGATTGAAGACAAAATTCTTCCTTTAAAAGAGAAAAATAAAAAAGAAAGTCATTGCTCTAATTCCAAGAGATCATTTTGCAGATGAGGAAACTGAAGTCCCAAGAAATAAAAGGATATTTAGAAGATCCCATGGCCAGATGTGTTAGCTATAAGGTGCATTCTTCATTCCCTATCTCCCTCAAATTGGCTGTATCCTTTTATATTCTTCTTTAGAATAGGCCTCATCTACTCAGAAAATGTCTGGTCATGGCTCAGGATTATATAGCAATAGGCTAATCAACTGTCTCTGTTTTCCCAGGACTCAGAGGTTGTTCTTAGGTGCAGGATTTTGAGTAATGAAAGCAAGAAAGTCCCAGACAAACCAGAATGGTTTGTTACCCTATCAGGAAGCCTCCAATTCCCATATCTATTCTTACTAACAACTGGGAATTTGTTGCTGGAACCCTGGCTAAGTTTCTGTCTGACTTTAGATTTCTGACTTACTGAGTCCTTCAACCTTTGGAGTCCAATATTCAAGCCTGGCTTCCTAATTTGTGCTTCGTGACCCCATGGTTTCTGATTCATACCTGTATAGATACATTCTATCTGCTTACTTCTGTCATGGGCAATACCCTCTTTCCAGCCTTGATATTTTGCCTCTGGGATCTGATTGCATGTAGTCTTTGAAGATGTCACTGAGTGTCACTTGCCATTTATATGAACTGCAGTAACTGCTGGAACCTTACTAACCGGCCTGTCCAACTTCTGGCACATTCTGGAAGCTCCTAGACCCAAATTAAGACTTTTGTCAGAGCTTCATTCCATCATCTTTTTGCTAAAAATTTTGGAAAACATCATATCTTGGCTGCTGGAGGTCAACTATATATTTTATGCCCCATACAGTCCATGAACTGAGTGTCCCAACTTAACAGATTAGCAGGGGATAATTTTTTAAAACTCCATTCATTGAATAGTTAGAAAGGCTCTTAGGATCACTACTGATCAGTGTATCTATCATTATCTATTATTATTTATTATTCTCACAATTTCATTTTGCCTTGAGAAGACTTGTTGCATATCATTCAAAGAGGGTTTTGTTAAGTAACCAAAGCATGGAATTTTAGTGTCTCATTTGATGAGAACTCTGCCAAAGTACTCCTGTTACTTCACTCAGCATTTGGCCTGTGGGGAGAGTCTTGTGGCCTTTGCTCTGCTCATCTGCCCACTCAAATCTATTCTAAGCTTACTTTGTAGATTCCAATCTGAACTATTTTTCAGAGTCCCAGACATGTTCTTTTTCAAAAACAAAAACAAAAACAAAACCCTGTTTGGCTCAACTCTTGTTTCTCTCCTGCTCTCTCCAGCCACAATGATGGCACTCAGAGCTAAGTGCTCAAGGGATGTCATTAGAGGCACAAAATGGCAATGAAATTTATACCACAGAGAATTCAAGCTCAAATATCATGTGAAAGATCATGGTGCTTTTTTCCGCATTTTGTAAACACTGTGTTATATTTTTTTGCCTTTTTTGTTTTTGTTTCTTTGGAGGGAAAATATCACTTTACTCCTTTCCAAACTTGTGAGGGGAGATAGATATTAATGATGCTATAGACATACTGTGGGAAAGAAAATCTTTTAATTAGCATATTTCTTATAGTAGCTACATTAGTGGAAAAAAGACTGGAGGGGGAAGTGTCTTGGTAGTTTTGAAACATAATTTAGGATTGTAGCTTATAGCATATTTTCTTGGGACTCATCAGATACCAACATATTTTTCTACAGATGAGAAAATTGAAACATAGAGTAATCAAAATGGTGGTTCTATATTCTGGATACGTATTAAATTCATTTGGGAATTTTAAAAAATAAGGATGCTTGGGATTCACACTCAAAGCCAATCTGATTGGTTATGGATGGAGCCTGGCACTGATAGTTTTTAAAAGCCCCCCAAGTGGTTCTCATGTACAGACAAAATTCTGAGTCCTTGTTTTAAAGTTCAGTGTCAGAGAGGGGAGTAGAACAAGTCCATGTCAGTTCAGAACGGAGATGTGTCCATTGTCCTCATGCTGCCACCTTGCAGAATGCTGGCTGTTGGCATCAAAGAGAGCACTTTGAAAGGTTAGCCATAGACACTCTGAAGAAGGAATGTGTTGCATCCAGGGACCATTTAAGTAAAAGCGAGAATGATAATCCCATCTCGTTCAAGTGCAAGCATTTCTCAGGAGGTAGAGGATGCAAAAGGACCTGTGACATACTACATACCTCAGCCTGAACTTCAATAGAATCTTCCCCTAGGTACTCTCTGGAAAGGGAAACTAATTATTCAGCAAGTAGAATGACAACAGAGATCCTTCAGAAGGCAGATGCTTGGAATCCTCTTCCTCCCTAGAGGATTCAAGGAATCAGAACATTCCTGCCAACTTCTGAAGTCAGCAGGTCACTCGTTAAGTCCCTCCTTTGCTGCCTATCATTCTGTCCTCTGCTAGACAGTAAGCATCACTGAAGTAACTTCCTTGTTCTGAAGTGTGTGCTATAACCTAATACAATGCTTGACATACAGTTGATCCTCATTACTTGAGGATTATGTACTTGTGAACTCACCTACTCCCTGAAATTTATTTGTAACCCCAAAATCAATACTAGCTGCACTTTTTTGGTTATTCATGGACATGTGCTCAGCACTGAAAAATTTTAGTCTCATGGTGGGCATGCATGCTCCAAGCTGAGGCAACACACTCTGTCTTCTTGTTTCAGCTCTCAGACTCTAAACAAGTATACTTTTTGAGGTTTATTTAGTGTCACTTTTTTTGCATTTTTGTGCCCTTTATTTGGTAAAAATGGCTCCAAAGTGTAACTTCATTAAATTAAAACCTTCGGCACAGCCAAGGACACCATCAACAGAGAAAATAGACAACCTACAGAATGGGAGAATATATTCTCATGATATACACCTGATAAAGGGCTAATAACCAGAATCTATAAAGAACTCAAGCAAGTCAGCAAGAAAAAGTAAAACAACCCCATTAAGCAGTGGGCAAAATACATGAACAGAAGCTTTTCAAAAGAAGATAGACTAATGACCAATAAAAATATGAAAAAATGCTCAATGTGTCTAATCATCAGGGAAATGCAAATCAAAACTACTATGAGATATCACCTAACCCCAGTGAAAATGACTTTTACCAAAAAGTCTCAAAACAATAGATGTTGGCGTAGATGTGGAGAGAAAGGAACACTTATACACCATTGGTGGGACTGCAAACTAGTGCAAATGCTATGGAAAATAGTATGGAACTAAAAAGAACTAAAAGTAGACCTGCCACTTCATCCAGCAATCCCACTACTGGGTATTTACCCAAAGGAAAAAAAAAGTGATTTTATGACAACCACGTGTGCACTCGAATATTTATTGCAGCACAATTCACAATTACGAAGATGTGGGATCAATCCAATTTCCCATCAATTCATGAATTGATTAATAAAATGTGGTATATGTACACCATGGACTATACTCAGCAACAAAAACATAATTAATATATTTTACAATAACCTGGATTGATCTGGAGACCATTCTCTTAAGTGAAGTATCACAGAAATGGAAAAACAAACACCACATGTACTCACTATTAAATTGGAGCTAACCAATCAGCACTTATATGCACAGATGGAAGTAAAACTCAATGGAAATTATGCAGGTAGAAGGGGGGAGGTGGGGATGGGTGAAATCATACCTAATTGGTAATGAGTACAATGTGCACTATCTGGGTGATGGGCACACATACATGACTCAAGCCATACAAAAGTAATCCATGTAACCAAAACATTTGTATTCCCATAATATTCTGAAATTTAAAAATAAAATTAAAAACCATGATAAAAAGAAGTAAATAAGGTTAAATGAGGTCATTGACATAGGCTTTAGTTCAATATTACTGGTATCTTCCTAAGAAGAGGAGATTAGGACACTGATACACATAGAGGGAAGATCATATGAAGACACAGGGAGAAGACAGCCATATACAAGCCAAAGATAGAGGCCTTAGAAGAAATCAACCCTGCCTACACTTAGATCTCAGACTTCCAGCCTCCAGAATTCTTAGAAAAAATATTTATGTTGTTTAAGTTACTTAGACTGGGGTACTTTGCTATGGCAGCCTAAGCAAACTAATACAATTATAATTACAATGCCTGGCTGATAGATAAGATGTGCCTCCAGCCTTTAAATTTCTCAGAGTCTAGCCACTAGCCATAATCCACTGGAGATAGTTTTCTTCAGAGAGGGACAGTATAATTGCAAATGAGGTGATGACCAAATCTGGAATTCTGGAACTGTACACAAGGATGAAGCAAGTGAGAAAAAGTGCTGGACCTTGGGCCAAAGCCAAGTGGAGCATAAAGGTGGCCAAGCCAGAACAAAGGACTGGGAGGCGAGCCAAATCACAGAAGTATAAGCAAAGCAGAGAAGAGTTGTGCTGGGTGGAAAACATGCCAAATGATCCAGTCAAGAAGAAAACCAGGTCACAAAGACAAATGTTCAAAAATCAAAGCACAAAGGCATAAGACAATAGGAAAGGGATCATGAGTACTGCTTTCTGTATCCATAGCCCACCTGAGACCCAGTTGGCCGTAATGTGTAACTTTAAAAACTTAAACCCACTTCTCTTTCATATTCCTTTATCTGGATTGAAAATACAGTGTTGAAGTTGGATCTTGACATTCCCATCAAAATATGGTTGAGTGACAGGTAGATCATAACTGTCATGTTGAATTCCCTAAAAGCAGATGCTGAGAGGAAGATTTTGGAATAATCTTTAATAGAAGGTAAGATAAACCCTTATTTTCTACCTTTTCAAAAGCATTCTTGGCAATTTTTACATACTTAGGTTTCTTATATACATTTAAAAAATAATTCTGACAATTTACAAAGAAACCTTCTTAGATTTCTGATTGAAATTACATTAAAGATATAGATTTATTTGAAAAAGATTAGCACTTTGATTATATTAAAATTTTCTGTGGACTTCTAGCTCCAAAATGACAGTACGAACGCAAGCTGGCTTCACAAGTGCCCATCAATACTGAGTGCATTAACAAAGCGTCAATCTATTAGTACCAATTTAATGGTGAGTACATGTGGTGCTTATTTTTTCTTTCTTGTGATACTTCACTTAGTAGAATGGGTTCCAGCTCTATCCAGGATAATACAGGAGGTGCTAGATCACCACTGTTTTTTGTGGCTGAGTAGAACCCAATGGTATACACATACCACATTTTATTAATCCACTCATGTATTGATGGGCACTTGAGTTGTTTCCACATCTTTGCAATTGTGAATTGTGCTGCTATAAACATTCTGGTGCAGATGTCTTTTCTATAGAATGTCTTTTGTTCTTTTGGATAGATGCCCAGTAATGGGATTGCTGGATCAAATGATAGATCTACTTTTAGCTCTTTGAGGTATCTCCATATTGCTTTCCACAGATGTTGTACTAATTTGCAGTCTCACCAGCAGTATATGAGTGTTCCTATCTCTCTGCATCCATGCCAACATATATTGTTTTGGGACTTTTTGATAAAGGCTATTCTCACTGGAGATAAGTGATATCTCATTGTGGTTTTGATTTGCATTTCCCTGATAATTAGAGATGTTGAACATTTTTTCATATGTTTCTTGGCCATTAGTCTATCTTCTTATGAAAAGATTCTGTTCATGTCCTATGACTACTTTTTCATAGGTTTTTTTTTTCTTGCTGATTTTCCTGAATTCTATAGAGATTCAAGTTATTAGCCCTTTATTGGATTTGTAAAATGCAAATATTTTGTTCCATTCTGTAGGCTGTCTGTTTGCTCTTGTGATAGGTTCCTTGGCTGTGCAGAAGCTTTTTAATTTGATCAGGTCCCATTTAT
>VBSM01003185.1:9879698-9890678 GCA_008086735.1 Cheirogaleus medius
CGCCTCGGCCTCCCAGAGTGCTAGGATTACAGGCGTGAGCCACCGCGCCTTGCCAAAACAATGTATTGAATGAGGATCCTTTCTCCCAGTGTATGTTTTGTCTGCTTTGTCAAAGATCAGATGGCTATATGAGGATGGTTTTATATCTGAGTTCTCAGTCCTGTTTCATTGGTCTATGTCTCTGTTGTTGTGCCAGTGAAATGCTGTTTTAGTTACTATAGACTTGTAGTATAGCTTGAAGTCTGGTAAATTGATGACTCCAAACTTGGTTTTTTGTTTGTTTTGTTTTGGTTTTTTTTTTTTGTTTTTGCTTAAGGTTGCTTTTGCTATACGGGGTCTTTCTGGTTCCCTATGAAACATAGACTTATTTTTTCTAGATCTAAGAAAAATGATGTTGATATTTTAATAGGGATTGCACTGAATGTTTAAATCACTTTGGGTAGCATAGACATTTTAACAATGTTGATTCTGCCAACCCATGAGCATGGTATGGTTTTCCGCCTGTTTACAACCTTTGATATTTCCTTCCACAGTCCAAACCCAAAATTAGTAGCAGGGGAAAGATAATAAAGATTACAGTAGAAATAAATGACATCGAGACTAAAAAATATAGAAGGTCAATAAAACAAAAAGTTAGCTTTTTAAAAAATAAGTTAAAATTCACAAACTTTTACCTAGATTAATTAAGAAAAAAGAGATAATATCCAAACAGATAAAATCACAAATGAAAAAGGAGACATGACAATTGGGACCACAGAAATAGAAAAAAATCATTAAAGGCTATTACAAACAATTATACCCCAACATATGGAAAATCCTATAAGAAGTGGAGGAATTCCTGGACATATATAACCTATCAGAGATTGAGCCATGAAGAAAGGGAAAATTTTAACAAACCAATAATGAGTAACGAGATTGACACTGTAATAAAACGTCTCCCATCAAAGAAAAGTCCAGGACCTGATAGCTTCACTGAATTCTACTAAACATTTAGAGAGGAATCAATACCAATTCTACTCTTACTATTCAAAAAAATTGAAGATGAGGGAACACTTTCAAAGTCATTCTATAAGTCCAGCATCACCCTAATACCACAACCAGACAAAAACACAACAAAAAAGAAAACTATAGACCAATATCATTGATGAACATAGGTTCAAAAATCCTTAACAAAATACTTGCAAACCAACTTCAATAATATATTAAAAAGATTATTCACCATGATGAAGTGGGATTCACCCCAGGGATGCAAGTATGGTTCAACATATGCAAAGCAATAAATGTGACACATCACATTAACAAAACCAAGAATAAAAACCATATTATCATTTCAATAGATGTTGAGAAAGCATTCAATAAAATTCAATATTCCTTTATTATAAAAAGCCCTTAACAAACTGGATATAGAAAGAACATACTTCAGTATAATAAAAGCCACATATGAAACCCATAGCTAACATTATACTGAATGGGGAAAAATTAAAATCCTTTCCTCTAAGATCTGGAACAAAACAAGGATGCCCACTTTCACCAGTTTTATTCAACATAATACTGGAAATCCTGGCCAGAGCGATTAGGCAAGAGAAAGAAATAAAAGGCATCCAAACTTCAAAGGAAGAAATTAAATTAACCTTGTGTGCATATTTCATGATCTTATACTTAGAAAAAACTATTGACTCTACCAAAAAACTGTTAGAACTAATAAATGAATTCAGTAAAGTTGCAGGATACAAAATAAACATACAGAAACCAGTACCATTTATATACACCAACAGTGAGCAATCTGAAAAGGAAATCAAGAAAACAAACACATTTACAATAGCCACATATAATATAAAATACCTCAGAATCAATTTAACCAAACAAGTAAAAGATCTATACAAAGGAAACTATAAAACACTGAGGAAAGAAATCAAAGTGCACACAAAAAATAGAAAGACATTCCACCTTCATGGATTAGAAGAATTAGTATTGTTAGAATGACAATATTACCAAAAGCAATTTACAGATTCAATGCAATCCTTACCAAAATACCGATGACATTCTTCACAGAAATAGAAAAAAAAAAATCCTAAAATTTACATGGAATCACAAAAGATCTTAAATGGCCAAAGCAATCCTGAACAAAAAGCACAAAGCTGGAAGGCTCACACTACCTGAAAAATATACTACAAACCTATAGTAACCAAATCAGCATGTGCTGGCATAAAAACAGACACATAGATCAATGGAACATAATAGAGAACCCAGAAATAAATCCACTAATTTAAAGCCAACTAATTTTTGACAAAGGCACCAAGAACATAAAATGGGGGAAAGGACATTTTCTTCAATAAATGGTGCTAGGGTAACTGGACAACTATATGTGGAAAAATGAAACTAGACCCTTATCTCTCACCATACACAAAAATCAACTCAAAGTGGATTAAAGGCTTAAATCTAAAACCTGAAAGTATGAAACTAATGGAAGAAAACATTGAGGAAATGCTCCAGGACATTGGTTTAAGCAATTATTTTTTGTGTAAAACCTCAAAAGCACAAGCAACCAAAGCAAAAATAGTCAAATGGGATTATATCAAGCTAAAAAGCATGCACAACAAAGGAAACAATTGACAAAATGAAGAGACAACCCACAGAATGGGAGAAAATACTTGCAAACTATCTGACAAGGGATTAATAACCAGAATATTTAAGGAGTTCGAACAACTTGATAGCACAAAACTAAATAATGGACAAAATATCTGAATAGACATTTCTCAAAAGAGATACAAATGGCCAACAGGTATATGAAAAAATGCTCAACACTAATTATCAGGGAAATGCAATCAATACCACAATGAGATACCGTCTTACTCCACCTAAAATGGCCTTTATAAAAAGACAGGGAATAACAAACGCTGGTGAGGATGTGGACAAAGGGAAACGATCCTATAATGTTGGTGGGAATGTAAATTAATACAGCCGCTATGGAAAACTGTATGGGAGTTTCTTAAAAATTCGACATAGTACTACCATATTATCCAGTAATTCCACTATTGTATTTATTCAAAGGAAAGGAAATCAGCACATTGAAGAAATATCTGCACTCCCATGTTTATTTCCATACCATTCACAATAGCCAAAATATGGAATCAACCTAAGTGTTCATCAATGGACAAATGGATAAAGAAAATGTGTGTGTATCTACATATATGTGTGTGTGTGTGTGTGTATATATATAAAATGGAATATTATGCAGCCATAAAAGAATGAAATCCTGTCATTTGCAGCAACATAGCTGGAACTGGAGGTCATTATATTAAATGAAATAAGCCAAGTACACAAAGACAAATATTATATGTTCTCACTCATATGTCAGAGCTGAAAAAGTGGATCTCATTGAAATAGAGAGTAGAATGATGGTAACCAGGGGCTGGGAAGGGTAGGAGAGAGGGAGGATGAAGATAGGTTGATTAATGGGTATAAATATACAGTTTGTTAAAAGAAATAAGATAGTATTTGATAGATCAGCAGGGTGACTATAGTTTACAATAATCTATTGTATATTTCAAAATAGCTAGAAGAGAATAATTCAGATGGTTCTAGCATAAAGAAAAGATAAATATTCCAATTACATTTATTTGATCTTTACAAATTATATGAATATATTATATTATCACGTGTACCCTAATAATATGTACATCTATTATGTATCAAAAAAATTAAAAAATAAATCTTGTATTTTCCTTGTTAAATTTTTTTCTATGTATTTTTTAGTTTTGTCTCTATTGTTAATGAGGTGTATGTGTGTGTTTTCCATTTCCATTTCTATCTGGTTTCTAGTAGTATATCAGTTGATTTTTAAAATATTTTTCCTTGTAACCAGCACCTTACTAAACTATTTTACTTTTAGTCTCATAATTTACTTTTAATTGAGCATGTTACGTTCTTCTAAGGAAACCATGGAATCATTTGCATATCAGGATAATATGATTCTCCCCCAATATTTAGGTAGCTTTTTTACTTTTTAAAGGATTTTCACATTAGCAAGAACTCTAGAGAAATGAAAATAATAACATCTCTTCCTTGAGAGAGCATAAGGTATTGGCCAGTGTTCACTATACATTAGAGTTGTAGTTGTGACTCAGGTGTTTTATGTGTAATGTAATCCCACTTGCTGTCTATGCTATTCCAGGACGCTATTCCTGGGTTAGAGCGCCTCCCTGAGCAGAGCCACATGGAAGCAGAGGGATTTTAGGGGACACATTTTTTTTTTATTTTTTTTTTCTGGTTCACAATAGATGTAAAAGAAAATTACATATAAGATATAGAGATGAAATCTAAAATATACATAGAAGTATAAATAGGTTCTGTTGAAAAAAGTCACTTCTAGCAAAAAAAGAATAATATACAAGAAAATTCTTTTTTTCTTTGTTTTTGAATCTCAAAGAATTTAGCTCATCTGAATAAGTACAGAAAGTTACTACCTTTTCTCAAATGGTCATTTTAAGTCTGCATATTTATTTTTTTTAATTTCAGCGTATTATGGGGGTACAAACGTTAAGGTTACGTACATTGCCCTTGCCTCCTCTCCCCCCTCGAGTCAGAGCTTCAAGCGTGTCCATCCCTGAGGTGGTGCACATCACACTCACTATGTATGTAAATACCCATCCCCTCCTCCCCCCTCCCACCTGCCCGACACCCGATAAATGTTGGTTTATTTTTAACATTTTGGTTACATTTTATATCTTTGCCTTTCCTTAGCAAGGGTTAGAGGTATGCCCTTCCCCTCCACAATGCTCACCACATCCCTCAGATGTGGGACTACCCCCCCAATCCCCGAATCCCTGGTGAACACTACCACCCTTTGAGCACCAGAGTGTTAATCAGTCAGTACCAATTTGATGGCGAGTACATGTGGAGCCCATTATTCTGATCTTGTGTCACCTCGCTTTGGATAATGGGCTTAAACTCAATCCAGGATAATATAAGTGGTGCTAGCTCGCTGTCACATTTTAACAGAGTTGTTCTGCCTAGCTGTGAGGTTGACTGAGGTTGGGGGCAGGGGATAAAGTACATCTTAATTGTCCCACAGGTTTTTAGTAATAGTTGTGACATTTTTAAAAACTAAGAAAATCTGGGCTTTTACCTTTTTAGATCTGGTCCAAATGTCCCCTTATGAAATAGAGTGAAGTGAAAATGCTCATGGCAACATGTCATGTGCCTGGATGGGAAGGTGGAGGCTTGGTCTGCTATTCCATCACTACGTCTCCAAGGACTGTGCTGTAGGCTTGTGGCTCAGCTGTTGTTTACAAAGCTCAGGACCACATCTTGTACTGTTCTCTGTCCTCAAGGACAAAACCCACTTCACATAACTAAGCTCATATGGATCTTTACACTGAAAATTATAAAAGACTACACAGAGCTGTTTTTCTCCTCTCACTCTTATGAGAAACTCTTTTCCACGCTTTAGAAATAAGTAGCTGGAATAATTTGTTCCCTCTACCTTCACCTTTTTGCTTTCTCATTTTGAAATCACCATGAAAACTCAGAGAAGCTAAGATCAAGTCACCCCGGTTATCAGATGATTTCTCTCTTCTATCTTGACCCCTCACCATCCCCTTTACATCATCTCTTCGTGTGGTACAAGTATTTATTTGAATGCCTTCGTAGAGCGTGAAGCCTGTACTTTATTTTTCCTTTTCTGGGCTGTAAGACACTTGTAATAATTATCAGGCTAAAATTAAACCAAACTATCAGATGCATGTTGTTTGCTGGTAGCCCTTCAAAGCTTTATGCTTTTTTTTTTTCCTGACTGACACTGGCTGCAATGGTGTGATACTAGACTAAATTTAACTTGTGTACAATGAAAAGATTTTACCTCAGTTTTCTAGGACTTTGATGCTCTGGTATTTTGAGCCACTCAGGTTGTGATAGCTCAAGTTGCCTAGTAACCAGAAGACCAGCACCAGAGTGGAGCCAAGAGAAGCCACATGCCTTAATAAAGAGAGCAACAGCTGGGGAGCCAGCAGGTCTAGGGTCACAGTTGAGCCGGATTCTCACTCCTTTGAGGATGTGACTGACATGTCTTTTGTTAAGCTGCTCAAATCCTCCATCTGTAAAATGGGCCTGACATTTGACAGCAGGTACCTCTCACACAAATTGTGAGGATTAATAAAGAATCCAGAAAACAGTTTGAAATTTTCAGAATAAAAGCATTTGGAAAATATGTTGGATTTATAATAATTTGCATAAAGATAATGTTAGAAAGCAGGATCAGCTAAATCTCTGATTTCCATGATTTAAAGACAACTATGGTAATATCAGTTTCTCTGCTTGCCTTATAGCTGAGATAACTGTGTTTATATAATTACCTCAAGGACAGAAAGTGGCAATAAACACATTGAAAATTGAGGAAAACGTATTATGGTATTAAAAATAATCTGAGTTAGGAGTCTGAGATCAATCCACATATGTGGGGATTTATTCAGCACTAATTTGGCTAATCTTTCTTACAGAAGTCTGTCAGTTCCAGAAGTACCGTGTTTCCCTGAAAATAAGACAGGGTCTTATATTTATTTTTCCTCAAGAAAACACCCTAGGGCTTATTTTCAGGGATGTGTTATTTTCCCCTCAAATCCTCAGCTTGCAGCACGCACAGGATGGCTGGGACCTGACAGGGGGAGCCGACCTTGTTGGTGGGGCTGCCCGCACCTTTCTGGTCACACCTGGGACGGTAGCTGTCACTGTGGGGCGGATGAGAAGGGCTGCTCGTCTTCTTTACTGCTCCACCACGAAATGCATGGGTTGTGCAGATACGCTGCGTAGCCATGCCCATCACTAGGTCTTATTTTCGGGGTAGGGCTTATATTGCACAAATGCTTAGAAATCCTGCTAGGGCTTATTTTATGGGCAGGTCTGATTTTCGAGGAAACACGGTAGTAACTCAAGATACAAGGTAAGACCATTAGCTTGACAGATAGTCTGATGAACAGAATATAAAAATGGCTTTGTCTGGTTTGCAGTCACCTCTCTTGATGCCAACGTGGAATTCTGGGCTCACCTAAGCCACTTTAACTAGTGTTAAAGTCCCCTTTCCACACCTGCAATATGTGTATTCATTTCTTTTCTTGCTACTACCCCATGGAGACGTTGTATTTCACTCATGCTAGTTTATTTCCTGTCCCCTGCCCCTCAAACACAATGAACTCTTCTAGCTTCTGCCTTGAAACAATTTTTTTCATAGCTCTCTTGGATTATCTGGAAAAAAACTATCCTGAAAACCACAAGCTGAAGTATTCCTTTGCGAAATTGACTGCTTTATTTCCCAGGCCTATAGTGGTCATAAAGTTACTGCAGTATCACTAGGCATCATGAAGAACTGGGTTCACATCCTTTCTCTGGTGCTTTCTGTGCATACTTAAGGCAAATTACTTCATCTCTCTCAACCTTAGATTCTCGTCTATAAAACAGATAATACACTCAAAGCTTGTTAAAAAGAGTAAATAAGGATATATGTGTACTATGTATCAATATATATGTAAGATATATATGTATATGTGTGTGTATATATACATAAATATATATAATGGATCAGAATACACACACACACACACACACACATATATAGTAGGTCAGAAATCTCATAAGGGATCAATAAATGTAATTGACAGACAGTTTTTTACCTCCCTCTCTTTCTCTCTCTCTGGCTTGCTCCCTGCCTCCCTCCCGCCCCACTACCCCCTTTCTAGCTCTTATACCAATCATTGCAGTTTTTCTAGAGGCTAGACTATCACCTAACAAAACAGATATGTTCTTTTGGAAGGGATTTAAAATGAAGTTTAAATGTAAAACATAGAGTCCATTAGCCTGCATTATAAGTTTTTGTGATGTTTAGAGAATCCAGCCATTTTGTCTGATCTTCCACTCCATGCTGAGAACATTCGTTAATCTCAAGTGCAAAAAGCACGAGTATTAAATAAGGCAGAAAAAACAAACAAACAAACAAAAACACCCTCCTATGAGAAACTGGAAGATTTCTTCAGTCCTTTCTTAGGAGACATGTTTTGATTATTTTATATTAAATATATTTTTACGTGGTGTTCACCTAATGTAAGAGAAAAACATCAAAAGCTACAATATTAGAAAAAGAAATCACCTTACACTGAAAACTCTCAAGAGCTACTGGGCCATTTGTGCCTTCTCTCTGGGCATCAAGAAACTCATTGTACAGAGACATGTGATTGCCTTGGCTGAATCTGATCCACCAGCAAGGACTCTGAAAGACATTCATTTAATCACTTGTCCCAAAGCCACTGCTAAAATTGCAGCCAGCTGAAGTGACACAGGAAACCAAGTCCCTACACTTAATGTGAAAAATGAAAGGAGGCATCATACAGAGGGCTGATTAAAGGCCAGGCACTGTGGTGGCCCTCACCCTCAGAACATCCAGGAATTTCTAAATGCTGCCCTGACCTGCATTAGTTTTCTTCAAATACAGAAACTGCTGGAAATTCCACCCAGTTTCTCTGCAAAACCCATCTGGGTTCTTCTATAGGGGCAAATGATTCCCAAAGTCCAATAACTTCTATGACATGAAACTTTGGAGATTTGCTCTTTTCTAAAAAGAGCAAGACAAATGTCCCTTCCACTTCCATTCTAGTTTGCCCAGGACTTTCCAGGTTTTCCAGTGAAAGTCCCTAGTCCCAGAAAACCCCTCAGTTTCAGGCAAACATTGAATAGCTTTCTTAGAAATACAGCCAGGAGTGGGGAATGTCATAGGACCACCAACATCTTTACATAGGACAGGATTTAGACTCATTCAACTTAGAAAAAGCCAGAAAAAAAACAGTTATCATCAGTCCACAATCCTAATGCCATCCAAGATCTGCTGTTTCTTCTCCGATTCAATGGTTACGATTATTGTTGAGGCAGAAATCCTTTGCAAGACTGATGAAAGTTGTGGAACTCTTCTTAGAAATATCTATGCATATCCATGTTGCATTGAAGTATAACACATACAGCAAGACAAATCAAAAGGTTACAGCTTGATAAATTGTCACAAACTGAACACACCATATCAACAGCACCCAGGTCAAAAATAGAACATTACTAGCACCTCAGTAGGATCTTTTTTTCCCCTTCCAGTCACTATCCCACCACGGGTAAATGCTACCACAACTTCTAAGACCTTAGATTAATTAGTTTGGCTTGCTTTTGAGTTTCATATAAATGAAATGATATAGTATGTACACTTTTATGTTTGGCTTCTTAAATTCAACATTACTTTGTGAGAGTAGATCATATTATTGTGTGTAGTTGCAGTTATTAATTCCCACGTATATTACATTGTATGAATATACCAGATTTTATTTATTCATTCTGTTATTGATGGATATTTGAGTAGTTTTTAGATTTGGGCTATTGTGAATAGTATCACTATAAACATTTTCATGCATGTCCTTTAGTGAATAAATACATGCGTTTCTGTTGGCTATAAACCAAGGAATAGAATGACTGGGTCGTAGAATATGCATTTCTATGTTCAGCCTTAGCAGACACTGTTTTTTATTTAATTTATTCTCAAATTTATATACAGTAAAATGCACCTTTGTTTTGATGTAAAGTTCTGTGAGTATAGCCTATTTAGACTATATGAGTCTTTGAGGTTCAGTCCTGTTGTTTGCATATCCTTAATTCATTCCTTTTCATTACTGAATAGTATTCCATTACACAGATATATCACAATTTGTTAATTTATTCACCTTTTGAAAGGTATTGGGTTTTCCATGTGAAGATTGTTATAAACATTCATGTATAGATTTTTGTGTGAATATAGTTTTCAGTTTTCTAGGTGCTATGGTTTGAATTTATGTTTCTCCCCAAAATTCATATGTTGGAACTTAAACTCCAATGTGATAATATTAAGAGGTGGGGGTCTTTAGGGGCTGATTAAATCATGAGGGTGGAGTCCTCATGAATAGGATTAGTAAAAGGGCTGGAGGGAACCAACTAGGCTCTTTTATCTTTCCACCATTTGACGACACAGCTTTTGTCCCCTCTGGAGGATGCAGAAACAAGGTGCCATCTTGGAAGAGGATATCGAGCCCTCACCAGACACCAGGATTTTTAGTTGCAATTAGTGGGAAGATAGGGTGAAGTGTGTTTATTCCAGCCAGATTCAGAAGTCCTCAATAACTTTTGAATTAAACTTTAATATATTCTTCAGGAACTGTGCTTTCTGATGGTCTTATAGGTAGCAGAGCGAATAAATGGAGCAGTAAAAGCATGAGGACACCAGAGGATATGAATGAATCTCAGTGATGTTCAAGGACACCTCATCTCCTTTGAATCACATCTCCTGGGTTTTCAAGAGCCTGCTGTTCTGTAGGATAAGCTTCTACAAAACTCAAGTGAGTAAAAGAATGTTTCTGAGTTAATTGAAAATCTGCCCCACCCCCACATCTGTTTTCTGACTTTCAATCCATTTTGCCTCCCAGGGGGAAGAGTTCACCTATTCCCCTTGGGTTATGGTATTTTAAACTGCTGTCATAGAAAGTAACTGGATCTGCTTGAATGCTTTCTCCCTTTCCCACACTTCTACTAGAACGACCTCAAGTTTGATTTGACCCAGTAGTACTCAAGTTAAGGAAACAAGCTTCCCTTAAGGTACACATATTAGGTTATTACATATGAAACGTCCAATTTCCTTAAGTACCAAGTTTGACAGTTGATATCTCTGACATTTCACTTTGACAATTCTTTTTTTATGTTTATTGTGAAGGTACATCCTCTGTCTTTCAAATGCACATTTTGGCTTGTGATTATCTTTCAAATTTTTCTTTAGAGAAATTTTATAAAACCATGGATATGTCAAAAATTCATGTTATTTTTGAATATGAGTTCTGCCGTGGAACCGATGCAGCACAGTTAGCTTGAGATAACAACGAAGTGTTTGGGAAGGATGTGGCTAATGAATGCACAGTACGTCAGTGGTTTGAG
>VBSM01003185.1:9897967-9916885 GCA_008086735.1 Cheirogaleus medius
ACATCCGATAAAGAGCTGATAACTAGAATCTATATAGAACTCAGGAAAATCAGCCTGAAAAAAATCAAACAACCTCATTAAAAAGTGGGCAAAGGACATGAACAGAAACTTTTCAAAAGAAGACAAACTATTGGCCAACAAACATAGGAAAAAATGCTCAAGATTCTGGATTTTCATTCACTATCATAGAAATTTACTCTCAGATTTTAGAATGCCAATTGGGAGTTAAAACACATTTTAAAAAATCTAGAATGTATAATTAAACCAAATGGTTAGTCCTACTTACTATTTTGTGCCTACATAAGCATTTTAATTGTATTCAATTCTATAAAATAGAAACATTTAGTTGACTTTTTTTGTCTTTCAACTTTCCAGAGTCATATTTACAATGCAGTCTTAAATGCGAAAGTAGGCTAAAACACAGACTTATAAATAGGACCAAACTTCATTGAATTGGAAGAAAATTTGATGACTAATAGGGGGTGTGTATGCATGCATGTGTGCATTGTTTGCATGCCCATACATTGTAATCACTCTTCAGGCTTTGAAGTGATAAGACCATTTTTATGGATCTGATGTACAGATTTATTTACGGTCACAAAGTGAAGAAAAATCTTTTCAGATCAACATGTAATTGGTTTATTAGAATACCTAGTGAAGAGAAGTATTACATCTCTAATTTTAGTAAAGAAGATTGGGTGATTTTATATCTTCCATTCTTTCTGCCCAGGCCTCAATTCCCCTGCCAGTAAACATCCATTGTTAAAATGTGAAAGACCTCAAGGGATGGGCAAGCTGAATTTTCACTCTAAATTGCCAGCTTGCTTGCAGTACCAGCTGCCAATATCAAGTGCTCATCACCATCTCATGACTCACCGTTGACCTCAGTGAGATAAACCATCGGGTTCAGGCCTAATACTGACTTATCCCCGGCTTTGAGAAATGCAGTAAATACGAAAGGCTGAGTGAAGGCTGGGAGAGGCTACCTGGGCATTAATAGGCCAGTAGCTGAAGTGTGGAATCCAGTAACATAGATCAGAATTAACGCCAGAATATCTATTGAAAACTAGTCTGGAAACAAAAACATCCTGGCCTTGCGACATTAAAGCTGACTCAATTAAAGGAGATTTTAAATGATGATCTCTCAGTGATGGGGTGAAAACAGAGAGCAAACTGTCTCTGATATTCAACATTCAGCATATTTCCTTCTAAGCACCCAATAAATCTCAGGATAAATGTAAGAATGAATGTAAATGTTCGAAGCCCAGTTCAGTGTCACATTCTCCACTTGCCTCTATTTTTCTGCATGCCTACTTTTATCTTCTCTCACTCTGGCATTCCTTCTCTCTCTCTCATCTCTATCTCTATCTCCATCTCTATCTCTCCCCCTTCCCTCCTCCCTCCCTCTCTTGATAGTCTCTCCTCTTCATCCATGTGACAGAAAACATGGCCATATCTTGACTTGACTCCTAAGTTAGTATCATCTCCATTCCAAGGAACAACACAAATGGACTAAATTTCATTAGTACCAATTCCAAATAACGTATGCTCCACCTTCTCACAACAGTATTGGAGCCATCTAAAAATAAAAACACACAGACATGTGAACACGAGCTAGTTAAAAAAATTTAAACTATGGTCAGGAATCCTATAAAGAAAGTGAAACTATAAGTATAACAGGAATAAAATAATGAAAGAAATGAAATAGTCACTAACAAATAAATTTAGCTAGTAGCTTCTAGCAGGCAAGACAAATAGGGAAACATTATAGATTTTAAAATTGTCACCAACTAACAAAAGAAATTGTCATTTTTTTAAACCAGGTCTTATAATAACGCTTGGCACATAGGAAGTTATCAATAAATATTTGTCAGATGACTACAAGAAAATTAACAATTTGGTGGAGAAAATGTAACATTGTATGCACACAAAAACACACTCACACAAATAAGATGTAAGTCTGCATAAGATTTTTCACCCAACTAGCAATACAAATAGGGCTACTTCAATCACATCTTTATACAAAATGAAGACATCTTTTTGAAAGGATTCTGATACAAGCTGAGAGATGGCAATAGACAGTAGTTCAGAGAAGACATTCATCCTACTTAGGACTCCTTTGGCTGCATATAACAGATACGGACTCAAGTGAACCCAAACTAGAATAAGCAAATAACCACCATTTATAATATTCTTAAGATATAATAACATTGACTTCAAGGGCCCTGAGAATGGATTAGAATGAGGGCTTGGGACCCCATCTGCACTCTCCAATTTTTCATCTGTGACATTCTACAAGTCATTTCTCTCTCTTTATTTGCCTCTAAGTTTCTGTGTCTCTTTCCTTCTTCCGAGTTTCTCTGCTCTCCAATCCACATGGTAAAAAACAGGATTTTACCACCACTCATAGATTCAAATTGCCTCCTTTTAAGTTAGCAGTCCTGATATAAATTGGAATCTCAATACCAATTCCAAATTTTCAAGGAAGGTCCTCTATTTTGTCCAGTGTAAGTTACAAGTTGAAGTCTGGACCAAACAACTGTGCATGGGAAGCCAAGGCCATAGCACAGAAAATGGTTGCCAGGGGGACCCCTCTTACCATTTGGGTAGGAAAGTGGGGTGATGTGGCAAAGAAGAATTTTACTGCAGCCAAGATTATGTTATTTGAATGCATTGCTGTCAGGGGATTTAAGACTTATCACAAGGCTGGAAATAAGAGATCCTAAAATTATTGCTGGATGACCTAGAGTATCTCTTATAAGTATAGCCCTCCTCAACCATGAATTTAGGCAAAACCACATTTCAGTTCAAAAGTAAGCTCTCCAAGAAGTATCTGACATGTATATATTTTGTGGTTTTGAATTAAATAAGATTCATATGTTTTTGCTTTCAGATGACCATGTAGAAAGGTTCAATAAACATGTATTTTTTGAAAATTAAAGAAATTAATTTGTATTCTCAGTTAGATAAAAAGCTATCCTACCTCCAAATGGAAATGGGCCTCAAATGGACCTGGACATAGGGTCCAAATTTTTCAGTAAAGAAACCAAAATCTGCTCAGAGTCCTGGATGAGAACTCAGGAATCCTGCTCCACTTCCCAGATAAACACATTATAGAATATAGAAGAGATCATTTTGACCTGGGACATTTTAAAGGGAAGTGTTAGGATCAACTGTCATGACTACCACAGTACCATTCTGGCCCTGAGGAATCTCCCAGCCACAGTGTGGGAGAGAAAACCATGCTAACATCAGATTCACAAATTATCTTTCCCTTGAAAGCCCTCAAGGGGTTAATCAGTTTATCATCACCAAGAGAGGATAGTTGCCTACTATGGGGCCAGAATAGAGGGTTCTCAGGATAAGGATGAGTCACCTATCTCTTGCATCAAACATTTAACACTGATCCATTCTTACCATGGGTAATATAGAATTTTCAGGGAGGTCTAGACTTACCTCTGTATCCCCCTCCCTCTTTCTTCACAGTCAGGACAAACTGTATAGACTGGCTAGAACAAAAGTGACATTTATGCATTAGGAGGAGAGAAGGCAATAATAATAACTTGCTATGTTATCCAATTCCCACCACACATATAAAATTTCCAAGAACATTTCACTCTCTGCTTGTAGTGAATTTCCAAATATCATAAGGCACAATAATACACATTTCTTCTTTTTCCCAAGCCAGTAGACTCAGCCTGAGACCTAGCAGACCTTTGGAGGAAAAAATGATTAATAGTATCAGAATGACATCCTTAAGGGACTGATCTGCTATCTCTGAGATGAAAACAAGCTAACTTTACAGAACAAACAGCACCGCTAAACTAGGACTTGAGCCACCTTACGGCATTCTGAAGAAATGGAGGAACCAAAAGAACAGCTTCAGCATCATAGTCAGGAAACATGCCAGTAAGACAATGGTTGGAGTGCACTTGGCAGGGTTTAGGGAAATACCAGCTGAATCCAATATGTTCATTTACACAATACAAGCTAAGTCTGAGCAATTGGAAAGCCAGCTGAAGCAAATGTAGTTGGAAAGCAGTAATAAAAATAAAATTAGAAAATGGAGTAAATGTGATTGGAAACCAGTAATAAAAATCAGTCGAGAAGCTTGAGGATTTCTTTGGGTTTGCGGAAGGAACAAATAAAAGAGACTGGAATATATAGGGTAGTGGTACTCTAAGTGTGGTCCCTGAGGCATCAGCATCAGTTTAGGGAACTTGTTAGAAATACCCATTTTCAGCCTTGCCCCAGTCTTACTGAATCAAAAACTCTAGGGGTGGGGCTCAGAAAGTTGTGCTTTAACAGGTGTGCCAGGCAATTCTGAGAACCACTGACACAGCGGACTGGATAGTACGAGGAATTTATTAAGCATAGGGGGAGAGGCATTATACATACACCATGTATAGATAGGAGAAGAAACAAAAAAAAATTAAATCAATGTATTATGAGCATATTCCCTAGAGCTGTGTTTCTCAAAATCCTGGTCATATTATTGGGTTATGAAATATATCTGAGCCACTGATCAGCATTTAGAAAACTTAAACAGATTAGAAAATATCTATTTTACTTATTTTTCCCTCAAAATCATTTGTCATCTGTTTTTGTGTGTATGTATGTGTGTGTGTGTGATTAGGATGTAAAAATTATTTATTACCTTAAAGATTGAAAAGTTGTAAAAGCCACTTCTCTAAGGCAGTGATTCTTAAACTTTAATGTACATAGAGATACCTGGTTATATAAAAGATAAATTTCCAGGCCCCAAGCAGAGATTTGGTATACTGGAACTGAGGTGGGACCCAGGAATCTGCATTTTAATAAGCATTCCAGGTGATTCTGATTCAGGTGGTCTGTAGATTCATATGTTTCTAGGGTAGAGACTGTAACTGATATTACTGATTAAATTTTTGAGTTCAAATTACATGTTGAGCTAAAGGCCATGGAGTTTACAAAGTTGAATTGGACATAAATCCTTCCCTCAAGGAATATTAAAAATTTAAATAAGTACTCTTTATTGTTGGGCCTGCCTGATTTGGCAAGTCTGAAAAAGTGACTAAGGGTAAAATACCCCTGGGGATTTTATTTGCCCATTACAGTCATACTTAGACAAAACATATAGTGGGGCAATCATTTACTGCTAGCACATATGGGAACTTTCTTAGTAGTGGAAAGAGGTACCCACTTTGGGCAAATGAATGAGGAAAAGACACACCTCACGGGAGGACTATCTAGACAAAGGTGCCCCTTCCTGATGTAGCTTCAGGCCAGTGCCATGGCTTTGTGTGGTGGACTGCAACAAGGGCCACAAATTATTGTCACCTATTATCCATATACTCTTTGCTACTGCCCTACCAAACTAATTCTGCACTGTTCTTCAGACTTGATTTGGCCAGTAGAACCTCCACCAACACAATATAAGCAGACACTTGAAAATGACTTATATTAATATATTGGTTCTTGCTCTCTTGCTGCTTTCAATAATCCTTGTTACCATGAAAACAAGCTCAGGTTAGCCAAATAGATGAAGAGAAACTATGAGGGGAGAAACCCCAGTCATCCCAGCCATCGTGGCTGAAGCCATCCTAAACCAGTCAGCTCCAGCACACCCACCAGCTGACTGTAGATGTAAAAGCAAGCCATCCAAGATCAGCTGAGCCCACAAAGCCCAGAAGAATCACCCAGCTGGAGTCAAACCACATTGCCAGTCTATAAAAACCTGAGAAAAACTAATGGTCATTGTTTTAAGCCACTACATTTTGAGGTGTTTGGGTATTTAGTGAAGGCTATTGAGACACATCCAGTGAGCTGTTAGAGCTGATTTAAGTCGAGCCCCTGCTCAAGCCTCCTAATCCCCAAAAGGACCCAAGTTGCACCATTACACAAGGCAGCAGAAGTGCAAAGTATCTCAAGCTAGTCTAAGTTATAGTGGCTGCAAGATAACCCACAATAAATCTCTGCTGAGAAGAGTGGTTGGATTTTGATTATCTGATCATACATGAAAGACTGAAATAAGAGCCTGAGAAGAGCCTGGTGAGTTTGGAAATTGGATGGTCTAATAAGATCGGACTTATTCAGTACATAATGGATTGTATAGCATAGCAAAAATTCCAGATTGACTATTGTAATCAAGGTAGTCATTGTACACACACATGGCCTCTTAAGTCTAAGAATTGCTGTGGGCAATTTTTGTTAAGAAAATCATGCATATTGAGACAGGGGTATCCTACTGTATTGCCTCAATATTTCATTATCAATCTGGATCCTTATGCAAAACCACTATGAAAATGTGGTCTTATGTAATAGAGCTGCAGGAAACAGCCAAACAAGCTCTCGTCAATTTCCCCTCATTTTCCATTTCTTATCATGCCATCAAATGTGAAGTGAAAAAATTTAGAATCTCTCTTCCACTTTTCTTCAATTTGAAAAGATCTTTTTTCCTTTTAAAATATGAAACAGTTTCCTTTCGCATCAACAAATATCTGCATTGATCACAGAAAAAGGAAGATCATATCCTTGCATAGTCCCCTGTGTACAGAAATAAAGCCTGCACAAGCTGGTTTATCATTCTAAAGTAGGAGCCAACAACTGTTGAATGAAAGATGAGCTGGTTGCATAGAAGATGACAAGGCACACAGATGCCCGCTGCACAAGGGCAGCACCTTATGCACTCATTGCAGAAGGGAGGAAACCTAGAGCAACACAACAAGCAATCAGCAAAGCTGGTGTTCTCTAATGAGGCTTCATGGATGGGCCATAGATGGCATGCAAAACCACTAGAATAAATACAATAATTCATGTGTATGAATGTATGTGTTTTTATCTGTGGGGATGGTTCAGTAGTTTTCATAAGATTTCTAAAAGGATCTTTGTCCTTACCACCTTCCCCAAAAAGCTAAGAATCACTACACTAATGGAATTTTAATTTGAGAGTATCTCAATTCATTTGAGGATGAATTGATTTTCTTCTTAAACCAGATCCTTACTATCGTTTACACACAAGTAATTTGTACTCCATATGTAATATGAATCTTTTCTTTCTCTTGACTTTATAATGAAATTAAATGCGAGTTCCCAAGGGGATGAAAACAAATCTGTTACTTTGAAATCTCCTGGCAAGAAAAGGGTCAAGCTAGGACAGCAATTTTTTCCCCAATCTCCTCTCCAATTTCTTTACAACTTCCTTTTTGACTTATTCTGTGGTCCTCTCTCCTCTTAGGACATTTTTTGTAAGACACATCTGAAGTTCTTTACCTTTCACCATGGTCCAAAGGAATTTGTCTGGGTCATGAGCATATTTTAGGATCCCCTGGTTCACTTCAGCTTCTAGAACTCTGCTCTGTTTTTTGTATGTATGTATTTACTAGAGCTGAGATACTTGGTATATTAGCCTTCCTCTCAACATTTCCTAACACACATAGAATGTGCATGGTCTGAAAGTCTTCAAGTTTGAGATGTGATGGTACAGAGTGAATCAGTCGCCTTCTTCATCTGAATCTCTTTGAGTTCAGCACAATGCCTACGTGTCTCATGTGACCAAACACACCTAGAAACCCTTCATAAAATAGATGCCAAATAGGATTTTCAAAGGTTTCTTCATCTTGCTATCCCCAATGCTCTTGGAAAGAATCTGGAAAAGTCTTCATGAATGTTCTTTAGTTCCAGGCTGGTCAGCCAGGGATCATTAGCTGAGGGGAGGCAGTGTTCAGCCATCAGTAAACTTGATTATAGAGGCCAAAACTTATCTGGGAGCCTAGGCAACCTATTTTAACATTGAAGTTGGTCTCGTAATTCACTCTGGGGAAACCTCAGGTTAGGTGAGGTAGGACCTATCCACTCTTGAAGAGGGCAGATCAAAGAGGAATTTATTTTTTTGCTTTTACTGTTTCTCATTTTAAAAGCAGCAAAACCACATCACAAAAAATTGGAACAGGCCGGGCATGGTGGCTCATGCCTGTAATCTCAGCACTCTGGGAGGCCGAGGTGGGAGGATCGTTTGAGCTCAGGAGTTCAAGACCAGCCTGAGCAAGAGTGAGATCCCATCTCTACTAAAAAAATAGAAATAAATTAGCTGGACAACTAAAAAAAATAATAATAAAATATATATATATACATATATATATATATATAAAATTAGCCGGGCATGGTGGCGCATGCCTGTAGTCCCAGCTATTTGGGAGGCTGAGCCAAGAGGATCGCTTCAGCCCAGGAATTTGAGGTTGCTGTGAGCTAGGCTGACACCACAGCACTCTACTCAGGGCAACAGAGTGAGACTCTGTCTCAAAAAAAAAATTTGAAACACAGGGTAAAGAAGAAAAAAGAACCCTTACTTCCATTCCTGATCTATCATTTTCACACAACCAAAATTAAGATATTGTTGTGTTTTAATCACACAGTGAAATCTACTCTTTCTTTTTGTATGTATAAAATCCAGTTATCTCAACTTTTCTTGGTTCTGAGGTGATCTCATTCTGGGGATTTCTATAGTAGTTCATGATTCCCCGACAGAATTTAAAATTATCTGAAAACATATGAGAAAATATCTTCCAGTGAATCAAATTAGTGTATGGGATAAAATTGACTGAGCTGCCTCACTTATTAGCTGTGCAACTTGGACCATTCCTATGTATCAGTTTTTTCCTCTATAAAATGAAAATAGTAATGATCAGTAGCTACATGCATTGTTGAAGAGTTAAATAAGACAATCTTCTAAAACACATAGCAGAGTACCTGGTACATAGCAAGTATTCAATAAATACTGGCTATTAGTAGTATTAGCCTACTTCAGCATTTGTTGATTTATGTTTCCCACATACTGTTTACATTCCCTGAACTGGGAACACAGATCCTCTGAGTCGAAGAGAAGAAAGACGACTGTAATCACATCGTGATCTGTAGTTGTCATGGCTAGTTATTAAATGAGAAGAGTTCCTCTATTATGCTCTCAACCTTATGTTTGTTCAAGATATCACGTCAATTGAAGGTGCCCTTGTGAGCCTGCTCAGCACTGCTATGGTTTTCTACCATCATCAATCAGGGAAACATATGTTAATTAAGTGCTTTACTGTTTTTGCACATGATTTATTAGGTCTCTTATCATTAATGTGTTTGATCAAAAAGAAAAGTAATTAAGTGGAGAACAGTGGTGGCAACACATATTTGGCATCAATTATTAAAAATAAAAGTTGTTAGGATGAGAGGCTGATCATTTGTCCTTAAGCTGTTTGGGGGTCTCAGCTGATGGCAAACTATCTGAATTATTACTACTTCTAATTCTTAGATCCACTGTTTTCTTTTAGAGAGCACTAAAAGGAAATATAATTTTATATTTATAATCAAAATACGAACAGCTGGCAAAGGAAGACTGGAATTGCACAATCTTTTCTCTTTATCCCTTAATCGCAGAAAGTCAATAAAACTCCTCTCCAGTCAAAAACCTGTGATTTGTCCTTTTAAGATCAGCAATATCACTTTGTAAGATAGGCTTCTCAAAAAATAATGACTGCACAATTTTAAGGGAGGAAAACAACCCATTTTAAAATTTAAAAAAACATTTTTTCTTCCTGAAATAACTTGTGCTTCTAATGGAAGTGTTCATAAAATGTTGCAAGGCAACTCCACAGGTCATTTTGTGTATCCCTCATTTTTTTAGGCAGCATTATAAACAAAACCTCCTAGAATTTGTTTTAGCCTTTTCAATAAAAGCACCCAATATGAAGACTATTATTTATGTATTATGATTAACTCTACTATTCTGATGAATCTATAAAAGGGAGGTCATCATCTGCATTCAGAGATATTAAGATGATGTTGGTTTTCAATATCTTAAAGCCAATGAGTTTTAATTCTTGGAGTCAAATTAAAGATAGTCATCATAAATTATGTTTGGAACAAGGTAGGGTATAAACATACAAATAAATTGGGTGCTACTCTCAGGAAATATTTAGGTATAACGAGAATTCAGCCTTAAAATATTGCAATATGAATAATGTATTGATAAAGCTAATTCTTCTACCTGGCAATTTATTACTATCGAATTTTGAGAATTTTTTTACCTTCAATATTCCACCTTATATTAGAAAGATTTTATATGTGAAAATCCTTGTAAAAACAAAATAGGCTAAATGTGATAGCCATATGGCCATACACAAACTGAAACATGAGACCAGTTAAATGGGAAATAAAAGTTTTACTTCAGGATGAAAATGATAAAGTTAATTTAGGAAACGTTTTAATTTCTGGAAAGATCTTTATGAAAGTATTAATGGTTGTGACTCTCTTAATAGTTGTAAATTTATGTGTTCTTTTCTACTCTTCAAATTCTACAATAAAGGATTAATACCTTAATTTTGAAATTACATCAAGAGGTTAATTTTAAAAACAGATTTCATCAAGTTAAAACAGAAACAAATTAAAAATAGTATTAGTCCCATTCTTTTTGAAGGGATCCAAGAAGCTTGCCACTAATGAAACCTGTTTATGTCTATTTAACTCAATATCTGCTTACCTCATTTGACCACGGACAACATTTTCCCACATAAATCTAATTAACATCCTGTTACACTTCAGAAAATGCTAATCTAGACCAATCCTCTAAAGAACCACACTTATTCAGAGAGCTGTTGCCCAAGATCCAACAGGTAGTTAATAGCAGTGTTGGCATTGGAACTCAGGTATTTTGATTCCCTGCCAGGTGCTTGTTTTTATTATACCCAAATTATCCACATTTTTACTCAAAGATGAAGAGACACCAATTGTTCCTTTTACGTCCTTCCAAGCAAGAGTCCTTTCCTTACCACGAGGAAACAGAGCAGGGAAGATTTCTTCTGACACCTCCTTCTAAGATTCAAGTCAACCTAACACTGATGCACCCTCACGCCATAGAACATTTGGATGTTTATGAACAGACTAGAATAGTTCATCAAGTGACCCACTTAAGAAGGAAAATTCTGCCTCACCATTTGCTATTCCCATTTCTACTAATCTGAAATGCTCCTTCCCCCACCCCTTCAGCAATAACCTTGAGGTAAAGGATTTCTTTTTATCTTTGTATACTAATGCCTCTTGAAGGCCATTTATGTCACACTTCAGGAGTTTTTTCTCATTACCTGAGGAACCATGAGAGAGTGAAAAATCTCTATCCATCTGGGAATGGAAATCGAATGTATGTTCAGAACATTTACTGCTTAGCCCCGCTAGTTCTATTTTCTTATCATACCCAGTTTAAATGATCCAATATGCAGGCCCATAACATCACCCCACCTCTAATAGGGAATGTTTTGCCTAGTGGTATTAAACCATTTGTTGTTTACTACCAATTAGACATTGCCTGAAAATACACAACTACTCATATTTCCTTCATTGCCTTGTTACTATTTTTCATTTATTTTTTCTTCTTTTTTAATGTTCTAAGACATTTAAAGAATAGTTAGCACTTCAGTATGACAATATAGCCCACCTCCTCATTTTGAGGTCTGTGGACATCATTTTGGGAGTTGTTTAGAAATGTAGCATCTCAGGTCTCACCCAGTACTACTGAGTCAGACTCTGCATTTAAACACAATCCTCATGGGATTTGTGTGCACCTTAAAGTTAGAGCATTGGTCTAGGATATGTTACAAAGCAAGGATTTAATTTGTGAGGCAGAAGCTCGAAAGAAGTATATTTATTTGCTAATGCCTTCTGAAACTGAAGCATCTTTTTTGTTCTAAAAGATACACCAAAGCTAATATATTAAGTGCGTGAGCTTTTAATTTTGTGAAGTAGAAACAAACCTGGAGACTTTCTGAAATGTTCCAAAGGGAACATGAAAATATAGCCATGTAATTAATTTAGTCAATTTGACTCTGGTATCAAATAAGCTAATGGGCAGCCTTCTTTCCCTCTAGGAACTGACAACTAAATCTGGGCAGCACAGTTAAGCATCAGTGAGAGCTATAGAGGGGTGTGGATGGAATAAATGCAACTCTTTTTTCCCCCCCTGTGGAACCATTCTGGGTGAGGCATTAACATGCACAGCAAAGATGTAATCAGTCCCTGGCTTTAGTCTATCCAGGCATTTCTACTCTGTGATTTCCCTGCAGCTATCTTCTTGGGACTAATGGGAAAAAGGGAATCAAGTCTTTAACGCTTCCTTCATTTAAACAAAAAAAAAGTATGATTTTCCTCAGGATACTAAGAGGTGCTATACACATTGTGTACTAATCTTATTTGATAAGGCCACGATTGATTTCTTTTTCCATGCATTTTGAAGTGCTGTATCTTAGCAGTAGCTTTCTCTAAGGAGCTTTACACAAGCAGCTCATTACACCACCAAAAAAATCCCTGTGAGGCAAAGGAATCGATATTTATTATGCTCAATCTTAGAGCTGATGGAGAAAATGCATGAAAAGAGCTAAACATGGTGAGCAGAATTTCAGACTACTAGCTCTTAGCTAAATACCCTCTGTAGTGGTGTCCCCAGACTCCATTTTTAGAATTAAGGAAAACTAATTTATTAGTTTTATTAGGTTTACCTTTAAGTAGTCCTAACCATCCTCTTGGTTTATAATAGGGATGTAGGTGGATGCCAAGGAGCCTGAAGATGTATCTTAGTCAATACAAATTTGAAGAGTAATGAACAACTAAGTTTCTAAGCAGTTGGTTCCATGCACACTGATGGCCCTGTTATTATTTGTTAATTAATTTTTTACCTTTAAAATGTTGTGGAACAATTTCAGTAGGATGTGTGCCAGTTCTTCTTTGTGGGTCTGGTAGAATTCAGCTATGAATCCATCTGGTCCAGGGCTTTTGTTGTTGTTGTTGTTGATTTTGGGAGATGTTTTATTATTGTTTCAATCTCACTACTCATTATTGATCTGTTCAGGATTTTTATTTCTTCCTAATTCAGGCTTGGGAAGTTGTGCATTACAAAATATTTATCCATTTCCTCTAGGTTTTCTAGTTTGTGTGCATAGAGGTTTTCATAGTAGTCACAAATAATATTTTGTTTTTCTGTGATATCAGTTGTAATGTCTCCTTTTTCATTTCTGATTGAGCTTATCTGAGTCCTTTCTCTTCTATTTCTGGTTAATCTAGCTACTGCTCTGTCAATTTTCTTAATTTTTCACAGAACCAACTTTTTCTTCCATTGATCTTTCATTGATCCATTGTATTATTTGTTTGTTTCCATTTTATTTCATTCTGCTCTGAGATTTGTTATTTGTTTTCTTCTGCTAGCCTTGGGTTTGGTTTGTTTTTCTAGTTCCTTTCGGTTTGACATTAAGTTGTTAATTTGTGATCTTTCTGTCTTTTTGAGGTAACATTTAAGGCTATCAATTTCCCCCATAGCACTGCTTTTGCACTATCCCATAGATTTTTGGAAGCTTGTGTCTTCTTTGTCATTCAATTCAAAAACAGAACAAAAGATACTAGATATTGGGAAGGAAAGGTACAAGGGGCAAGCACCGGGAATAGGGAGAGATTTGTTAAATGATACAAAATTACAGTTAGGTAGGAAGAATAGGTTCTAGTGTTCTATAGTCCTGCAGGATGACCATAGTTAACAATAATATAGTATATAGTTTCAAATAGCCAGAAAAAGGATATTGAATGTTCCAACACAAAGAAATAATAAATGTTTACAATGATGGATATGCTAATTACCCTGATCTGATCACAATACATTATATGTATCAAAACATCACTGTGTACCCCATAAATATGTACAATTATAATGTGTCAATTAAAAAAGAAAATATATAAAAAGAAAAGAAAAATTATTAAGTCTGACCCAAATAGAGTTACAAAGACTGAACAGATCATAAAAGAAATTTTAAATATTCTCAAGAATTTCCCTTCCCCCACAAAAGCCATTATGACCAGATAGTTCTTTGGACTAGGGCTATCAATTCTTTAAGGAAAAGATTGTATGAATTCTATTTAAATAGTTCTGAAGCTAAGGAAAAGAAAAAAGTTCCAATTTATGTCTAAGAGACTAACCTAAGTCCAACATGTAAATCAGATAAGGACAACCCCACTCCCCCCAAAAAAAGCTATTGACCACTCTAATTTATGAATATAACTCAAACATTAGCAAATTGAATATTAAAGTGGCTTTTAACAGAATATATACCATACATAAGAAATACAAGGATAATTCAACATCAGAAAACAATTTACATAATTAAAAAAGAAAAGCCATATGATCAACTCAGCAAATTCATGTGCTAAAATTAAATACAAATTCATGATAAAATTATTAATAAGTGATGAATAGAAAAGTATGTCTTTAACTTCAGCAAGCATATTTATCAGGGACCAAGAGCAAACTTCTTACTAAATAGGAAGACAATGATCCCCACCATCAAACTATTTCTTGGCATTTTCTTGGGCAAAGAGAAGCACTCATTCACTTATCAAAATCATTATTGAAAACAAACATCAGTTTTAGTCAAATAGGTTGATATTTTAGCCTTAATTAATCCAAGTTTAGCCTCCAAAAATTTTGTCAGATAATTTCTTAATTTACCACATTGATCATTAACTACAGAGAAATTCTCTTTCACCTTTTATAGACACACAATATCATTGTCCTGTGTGATTTTCCAGATGTTTCTCTGAAATAATGCTGACATTCTGATTCTATCTTGGTTTGACATGTACACTATAATTATCTTCTATGTGTCAAATAAATCAAATAGAAGAGTTGAAAGGCCTAACCTTATCTTCTATTGCTTTCTACTTTCCATAGTTTCCGAAATAGCAATACCCTTCATTTTACAAAGAAGGTTTTATATCTTTGATCCACTATTCTCTGAATTCTCATTAGTACTAGAGATATGATAGTGGCTGATTTAGAAGCAAAGCTACTAGAATCACTGCAACAGAGATAGCAAGTCACTCTTCATCCTAAACAGAAGAAATAAAAATATATTCTTTGCAATTGTGAATTGTGCTGCTATAAACATTGGAGTGCAGATGTCTTTATTACAGAATGTCTTTTTTTCCTTTGGGTAAATTGCAAAGATGTGGAAACAACCCAAGTGCCCATCGATACATAAGTGGATTAATAAAATGTGGTATATGTATACCATGGGGTACAACTCAGCCATAAAAAAAAATGGTGACCCAATAACTCTTGTATTATCCTGGATGGAACTGGAGCCCATTCTTCTAAGTGAAGTATCACAAGAATGGAAAAACAAGCAGCACATGTACTCGCCATTAAATTGGTACTAATTGATCAACACTTCTGTGCACATATGGAAGTAACATTCATGGGGTGTCGGGCAAGTGCGGGGGGAGGAAGCGATAGGTAAATTCACAACTAATGTGTGTGGTGTGCACTGTCTGGGAGATGGGCATGCTTGTAGCTCTGACTCAGGTAGTGCAAAGGTAATTTATGTAACCGATGCATTGGTACTCCCACAATATTGTGAAATTAAAATAAAATAAACTTAACATTTAAAATATATATACTCTTAACTATAACAAATTAACAGAAGAAACACATTAGGCTCAACATTTACATGGGTAATGTCTATGGAGTTCTAATTACAAAGATGTTGATTGGGAATGTCGAATAAATAAAACTTGGAATGAAAGCTATTTTGAAAACTTCAGTTTTCTTTAAATGTCACTCTTTTGTATTTACAGTCTCTGATGACCATAATTTTTATAACATTCTTCTTTGGTTCTATGAATCATAGTATTTTGGGGATAAATTACAGTCTAATAAAGGATGAGCTTATTTCAAGTACTATATTTGTATTGATGGCAACAAATTATGCTCTCTTAGCCTAGTGAAGCATGTGTAGTTATAAGGGACAGTAGCATTTGCAAACAAAAATGGATAAGTGGTTGGGGATCACTATAATTTTCATGTCTAGTGACATTGGGATATTATCAATAAGGTTGAACATACTTTCTTTTTTATCTTGATGTCTTATTTGAGGAAAGAAGACAAAAATCACAATAGACTTGAGCACAAAAAAGAAAAGATATAATCCACTGAATGATTGTACAAACCAAACCATTACTATTCTCCAAGTATGTGGATCTGAATTAGGTTTTTATTAACTTTTTATTTTGAGATAATTGTAGATTCCTATGTAGTTGTAAGAAAGAATACAGAGAGATCCTATGTACCTTTTACCCAGTTTTACTCAATAACAACATCTTGCAAACTGTAGTATAATATCACAACCATGCTATTGACTTTGCTACAATCCACTGAATTTGTTCAGATTTCCCTAATTTTACATGTACTCATTTGGTATGTATGTATGTGTGCATGTGTTTAGTCCTATACAAGTTTATCCATGGGTAGGTTTTTGTATCCATCACTACAGTCAAGATCCTGAGCAGTTCCATCACAGTATTGTGCTTTTAAAACCACATCCATCTTCCTTCTACTTGCCTCCCACCATCCCTCATCTTTAACTCTGGCAACAACTAATCTGTTCTTTACTATGATTTTATGTCAAGAATGTCATATAAATGGAATCATACAATATGTACGTTTTAGGGTTTGGCTTTTTTCACTCAGCATAATTCTCAGCAGATTCATCCAAGTTGCAGTGTATATCTATAGTCTATTTTTTTATTGCTGAGTAATATTCCATAGCATGGACATACCATTATTTGTTTAACTATTCACCCACTGAACGATATCCATGTTGTTTCTAACTTGGGGTTATTATGAATAAAGTTGCTTTGAATGTTTGTGCACAGGTTTCTAGAAAACATAAATTTCCATTTGCCTTGGTTAAATAAATGTCCAAGAGGGCAACTGCTGGGTCATCTGGTGATTGCAGGTTTAGTTTTATAAGAAACTGCCAAACAATTTTTCTGAGTAGCTGTTACCATATTACATTCCAGCTAGCAGTGCATGAGTGATTCAATTTGTTTTTTTCACCTCCTTGCCAGCATTTGGTGGCTCACTATTTTTTTTTTTTGCCAATCTGATAAGTGTTGAATATACTTTTAATCCAGAGTTTCTCAACCTCAGCAGTATTGATAATTTGGGTTAGCTAATTTGTTTTGTGTTGGGAGAGTTATCCTGTGATTGAAGGATTTTTAACCTGACCTCTACCTAGTAGATGCCAGTAACATGCCCCATTCTTTACCCTTCACCCCCACCACCTTTGTTCAACCAAAAATGTCTTCAGACATTGCTAAATGTCCCCAGGAGGCAAAATCTTACCCTCTTGAGAATCACTGTAATCTATCAGGACATCCTAAAACTAAGTAAAACAAGATCACTAATGCTCATTTATCTCCTCTGGGCTCTTTCTCTATTTTTTGAAATTAAAAACCTTTTTTTAACACCCCACTCTCTTCCTCTTTTCCAACCAAAGCCCTCAACTCATCACTCAGATCCATAAGATTATAAACCTGCTGTGGTGACTTACTGGACTAAGACCAAAGTGAATTGTTTTCATATTATCTTGTTCAGGCTATTAACTCTCAAATTATCTCCATCAACTAAGAATGTACCTGCTCCCACTTGGTTGTTAGATGCTATTCCCATGTAGGAGAAAATTCAGAATACTTACAAGATGAGAAAGGAGAGGAATACTTGGACAATAGGCTTTTTTAAAGGGAGCTGAGGCAGATTAGAAAGAATTCAGGTTACAACGCATAATGCTGCAAGTTGGGAAAAACCATAATTCCAGTCGCTATACCTGCAGAATCTTACTGCTAAGCACAAAACTCTGTGCATCATTTGAGGTGTATGTCAGAACACTAATCCCCTACTTCTCAGTCTATTAAAATGCTTCTCATCCACCAAAGCTCATATGAAGTACTATCTCATCTGTGACACCTTCTCCAATCCTCCCAGCTGGAACAAAATAATCCTTCCCGTGGATTCTGCCAACATTTATCTCCACCTTAATCATTACTAGGATTCAAATGATTCTGCCCATGCTTTGATTATATGTGCCTCTATCTCCATTCTGAGATGGCTAGCTTTTTGAACATTATTTAGCAGTGACTTAAAGACAAGGGCAAGAATGCCTGTGCAAGGTTACCATAAAATACACAGAAGACTAA
This sequence comes from Cheirogaleus medius, assembly GCA_008086735.1. Taxonomy (NCBI): domain Eukaryota; kingdom Metazoa; phylum Chordata; class Mammalia; order Primates; family Cheirogaleidae; genus Cheirogaleus; species Cheirogaleus medius. The sequence goes on from VBSM01003185.1 coordinate 9,916,001, forward strand.
AGGGAAAAGGATAGAGAAGCAAGAGACAGCTGAAACACAATGGAAGAAAAGGTGATTTTCAAGTCAGAATGTTTAGGGAACTTTGGGGCTGCCCTTGGAATTTGCATCCAATAAATCTCTAGGATTGGGGGAAAACTATTAAGTTTGAAATCAGAGCAAGGGATCTTCTGAGTCAGTGGTTTTCAAATGGAATCACCCAGGTTTCTTACAACACAGATTGCTACTCCCTGCCCCTAGAAATTTTGATTTCATGGATCTGGAGCAGGACCTGAGAATATGCATTTCTAAAGGGTTTTCAGGTGATGCTGATGCTGGTAGCCCAGCATGACTTTGAGAACCACTGGTCTAGCTGACTTGTGTTGACAGCATGGGCTTCAAGGTTCCAACACAGAGCCTATAAGGGTCAGCCCAGCTGCACTGCCATGGAAAGTATTGGGGGAAGGACTTGTATAGTAGGTGTGGGACACTCAGTAAATGCCCAATCTATGAGCATGGGCTCTAGACTTCTTTTAATGACTTTAACCAAATATTTAGTGGGACATTCACATTCATATTTATATTTCTGAAATGCTTTGCACATAGTAGGTGTGGGACACTCAATAAATGCTCAATAAGTTTAAAAATATGAATGAATGAACATAATAACCTTGTAGTCCTTGCCTGCTCATTGCATAGAGAAATTTCCCAATAAAAATTTGCTGGTTTTGTTGTTGCTACTATTGATAATGATGCCATAACATCCTTCTCAATCTGATGCTAAACATATGGAGAATGAGGAAATGTTTAGGGAAACAAATAATAAGTTTTGAGAAGATAAACGTCTAGAAAGCTATTATTCTGTCTTCTTTAGAAAAGTTTCTGTTCATGTTCTTTGCCCACTTTTTG
>VBSM01003185.1:9916985-9970338 GCA_008086735.1 Cheirogaleus medius
TTGGGATTTTAATAGGTATTGCATTGAATCTGTAGATCAGTTTGGGTAGTATAGGCATTTTAACAATGTTGAGTCTGCCGACCCATGAGCATGGTATGGATTTCCATTTGTTTACATCCTCTGCTATTTCCTTCCTCAGTGTTTCATAGTTCTCCCTGTAGAGGTCTTTTACCTCCTTGGTTAAGTATATTCCTAGGTACTTTATTTTCTTTTTTGCTATTGTGAAGGCTTCAGATATTGTCCACAAGCTGGTAGGTAGGTATAGATATATACCCATACCCCTCATGGATTCTGTGGCCTAAGATGGCCCCATGCATCACTACCTCATGGAATGCATGCCCATATATGCTCCTCCTTTTGAGTGTGGCCTGAACCACTTTAGTGATTTGTTCAAAAAATTGAATAGAGCAAAAGTAGCAGATACTATGTCCTTTATTAGGTTATAAAGCATTGTAACTTCCTTCCATCTTATTTGTTCTCTCTCGCACGCGTGCGCCTTTTTGTGTGTTCAATCTGTGGAGCCAGATTCAATGGAGAGGCCACATGGCAAAAACCTGAGAGCATCCTCTGACCAAAACCAGTGAAGAACTAAGGCCATCAGCTCAACGTGGACCTAACATCCTCATGAGTGAGCTAGGAAGCAAATCCTTCTAAGTTAAGCCTTAAGGTGACACTGACCTTGTTAGAGACCCTGAGACAGTGGATCGAATTTAGCCACATGTAGATTCCTGATCCATAAAAACTGTGAAATAATAAATGTGTCCTGTTTTAGGGCACTAAATTTTGGGGTGTTTTGTTATGCAGTAATAGATAATGAGTATAGATTCTTTTCTTAAAATGCCAAATAATGTCTTCTGCAGAGCATCAAAGAAGCAGAGTGTGTGTGTGTGTGTGTGTGTGTCTGTGTGTGTGTGTGTGTGTGTGTGTGTGAGAGAGAGAGAGAGAGAGAGAGAGAGAGAGAAAGATCAGGCAGGCCTCCAAAGAGATTTCTGATCCCCTCTAATAGGCATAGTCTTATTTCCTATTACACCAGACTTGTTGCTAATGTGATCCCCTAAAAAAGTAAACACTGAAAGTTCCAGAATTAATTAGGATTACCATTATCATTATATCCAAACTTTCCAGACCTAATTAGGCCATCCAACTCACCTTATTCACAACCAATTGTCAAAACTGTGGTATTCATAATAATGGTTGGATTTACTCTTTCTGACTCACATTTCTAACTTTACTCACATCCTCTTGCAGACTTAAGTAAGGCTCAAGAAGAATGTAGCTGTGCCCTGGCCATAGCTAGAGTCTAAAGTACTATAACTATACATAAATTCTTCTACACATCAAGAATCACAGAAAACATTCATTCACTTATACGTTTGATTTTCAACATATGTTTATTAACTGCTTACAATCCAACGTTCTAGGAACAGTATTGAAAAACTGGCCACAACTGCAATGTATTCATAATCCCTTTTAAATTTGTAGTAACTGTTAAATCCACCCATCTCCACAGTGATTTCTTTTTAGCAGTGTCTATCCAGCAAGTATTGTGAGCACATTACCATTTGTGAAGTGCTGTCAGAGAAAAAACTAATTATTTGGAATAGGCAAGATGTCTGCCATTGCCAGGTACTTCAACCAGGCTTTTCAAAATGAAACACCAACAATGGGCCATTTTACTATTGCTGGCATGACATTTGGTTTGAGATTTGAAATTTTTGGCTGGCCATTTCCCAAGGGGCCACAGTGAAGGCTCAGGGGGCCTCTGTGTAAAGATGAACCACAGCAGGGAGACACCAGTGTGTGTCTGACATGGATTCAGCTGTGCATGCACAGTCAGCCTGTAGCACAATCACAGCTCATAAAATGCCATGTCCCTCGAGGTTTCCAGAGATCATAGGGAATAAACAAAAGACAGAGTAAGCACATGAGGCACATTGCTTATAAATGAAAAGCAATATATACATATTAAAATAAATCCAGAAAAGGCAATTTGGCAATCCATATGAGAAGACTTAATTTGTATTTTGCATGTCTTTTGATTTAGCAAATCTACTTATAGGAATTTATCCTTAGGGATTTGTGTGTCGGGGGGTAGGGATCATAGGGCTTTGAAAATTTATGACTACATGGGCATTTGCTAAAATGATGTTTGTGAGGGAAGAAAGTGGGAACAGCCTAAATATGCACCAAGAGGGAAACGGATAAATTAATTATTATATAATCACACAATGGAATATAATTCAGCCATTAAAATAATATTGTGGAAGAACAATTAAGAACTAGGGAAATATTAATGTTCAGTATATATTATAAAGTGAACAAGTAGGTTAATAAATATGTACAATATTTTTGAGTTTTTGTTTAAAAATGCATGTGTTTGCACACATAAACATATATATGTACTATATATAGAGAGAGACTTGAATAGCAGTTTTCTCTAGATGTTGAGCTTATGAAAATTTTAAATATTATTTTTATTTAAATATATGGACTATATTTTCCATAATAAGCATATTTTTTGAGATTAAGGATAATTCCAATTTTATTAGTTTTATTGAACTATCTTCTACAATGAATACACATTGCTTAGGAAACATTAAATTATTAGAAAAAAGAATCAATTAACTAAAGATGTACATGAAAGGAATTCTTAAACCACATCTTGAGGTTTTAGGTACACAAAAAGGGAATATATGTAACTGAGCCTTCTTCAATTCTGCCTTCTGCCCAGCAACCTAGCTATCACTCAAAAAGCATTAAAAACTTAGAGTTTAAAACATTAGTGTCACATAACCATCCTAGGGCCTGTTATCTCCTGTAACCGGGACTTTCTTTTTGCCAATGAATGAATCAAAAGGAACTTTTCTTTGGGTTGAAGGAGAATGAAATGATCTTGTTAGGAGGGAAGAGAGAAGACAAGCCCCTATATAAAGATAGACAGATGGCAGCTGGGGAAGACATGTATGTGTGGCCACTACTTAGAGAGGTACTCAAAGACAGTTCATACATGAACACATTTTCTGTTCAGGGGCAGTGGAAGTTTTTTCACTTTAAAAATTAGTCTCAACAGACATCTTCAAAGAAACCAAAGTAGTAGAAGATATAAATATGATAGGCATAGAAATACTTGGTCTCATCCTGAAATCAAGCAGAACCTGAGATTTTACCAGGCAACTGATTTTTATTTTAAATCAAAATAATGCTTCACATTTAAGTAATTTTCCTCTCTGAAAAATTTTCCATTTCTTTCATGAAAATAGAAAAGATAACTTTCCCATCAGAGTTTATTTGAGGCATATATAAAATATTGAAATAGACCAAAAACATATAATTTAACAAATACTCTGACTCAATTATGTTGTTTCTTTATAGGAGGCACAAAACACATTCTGAGAAGATATACACTCATTACATGTGCACAGGAAGCATTCATTCATCTCCTCATTTAACATGAATTACCACCCATGAAGTGTTAAGTTCCCAGAATAAAGAGATAAAGATCCACGTTGCCCTACAGACCCACAGTAAAGAGAATAGGTGGGGCAGTTGAGAGAGAACACATATTAAAGTCTTCTTTGTGTGGCTGACAAAAAAAATTCACTTTCAACACAATGTATTAAGTACTTTAATAGACTAATACACAGTGTGAATGTTATTGGTGACCAGGGGACATACAATTAAAAATTACCCAGTAGAAGGAAGCCTTAGGGAGGCTTCCAAGAGGAGGAAAGACTTTTACTGAACCCTAAAAGGATAGAAAGTTAACCCAGTAGATGAGTGGCCCACACATGTAAGGGCACAGAGATGTGTCACTGAAGAAATGTAGACTGGATTCATATAAAATAAAGGAATTATTAGGGCAACATAATGACACTTGATTTCTGTTATTTCATTGAAATAGAATTTGATTAACATTGGCAGTGAGTAAGCTCATAAGATTTAATTTGTAAGATTTCCCAGCTCTGGAATATTAGGTTATTGCTAAAAATTATTCACTCGCACCCCCACCATTTTTGTGAGTTGTGCATACTTGACTATCCCTTGATTATCGGTTTGTTCAGTGATTTGCATTAGACAGTGGAATGTCAGGAGACATAAGGCTTGAAAATACTTGAGAGGTTGGGCTTTCTCACTTGCACCTCTGCTATCCCAAGCAGAAGAACTTGCTCTGTCTAGCTCACTGCTCTTGGGAGAAAAATGACAGAAACAAAAGAGCAGAGCTTCCCTACCCCAATCCTCTTAGATCAGCCATCCTTTAGCTGATATTGAGACTTGTGACCTTATTGTTGTATGCATCTGAGATTCTGTGGTTGCTTGTTATGTAGAAGTATATATTTCCTGATATGGTATGCACAATTCCAGACATAATTAACATTTCTTAAATGAATGGCTCATCACAATTCTGTATTGTATTATTGTGTGATGTGGAATTAGAGAAAGGTGATGTGGAGTTTGCTTGAAATAAAAATGCCCAGATACCCAAAAGAAATGATGAAGTTCCTAGACTTTGGGAGGTATGAAAGTGAGAGGAGAAGATAAAAGAATGGAGAGTGAGACTGAATATTCACCTTCTTCACATATTTTTTCCAGGGCATATCTGGCCCTCAACTCCATGCTTTGTTTGGGGGGAAGTGGAATTTCTTCTGGATCTTTTTAAACTTTAATCCTTCTCCTCCAGATATACTATATTCATGAAATAGAAGACTTGATATTGTAAAGATACCATTTCTCTCCAAGTTTATTTATGTATAGATTTAATGTAACCTCAGCCATTATAGAACTGCACAAACTGATCCTAAAATTTATATGGAAATTCAAGGCCAAGAATAGCCATGGAAATCTTGCAGAAGCACAAGGCTGGAGGACATTGCCAGATATCAAGGCTTATTATGAAGTTAAAATAATTAAGTCTATGTGGTATTTGTGCAAGGATAAACAAATAGACTGAAGGAACAAAATAAAGTCTAGAAACAGACCCACCTGCATACAGTCACATGATTTCTGACAAAATTGACTCTGAAGTACAATGGGAGAAATGGTGACCTTTTCAATAAATGTCTTGGATTATTTAAATATCCAAATGGAAAAAAGATAAATCTTGATCCCTACACTCACACCAACAAAAAATCAATTTCACATAGATAGTAGATATAAATGTAAAGTAGAGCAAAGAAGAAAACATAGGATACAATTTTTATGATGTATGAATAGGCCAAACAGTTCTTAAACAAGCCCTAAAGAAAATAAATTACAATTTGGACTATAATTCTAATCCTCCAGTTTTGAAGTTATGCTACCAGTATCATTTCAGTGGGGGAAAGGGGGATTAACATGGACCATAAAGTATTATTATTCCATTTACTGAATAAACACTAAAGTTTCTTATTCCGACCTCAAGCCTCATTTTATAAGATCCTCAATCTCTGATAGAAAAGATCAAAGCTTCCTTCATTAGTGGTATGAATAGTGAGTATAGAATGAATGAGCTTTCCTCCTAATATAGATTTTATTCACTCGTACTATAATTAATGTTAGGGAGCAATTCTAAAGAGGTAATTTTTTCCAATATAATTTTCTCCAATATTAGTATATTCACCACAAAGAGGTATCACAGAACAAAGAGGTAATACCTCCTTACTCCCCCACCACACTTCTACAGTATTGCATTAAAAGCCCCTCTCAATAGCAAGTATCACAATAGTACATAATGATATTCTGTAGATTATTGACTACTTGATCAACTAGTAGTGCTAAATCTCAAGTGTTAGGAGCCTTGCTAAGTGGAGATCTCTCTGGAATGAAAATAACACCTTGCATGATGATCTGAGTCAATGGGAAAGATTAGTCCATATAAGAAATTCTCAATAGTATCCATCACATAAAACAAAGTAAAACGTATTAAATTCCAAGCATTTCAAGAGTTAAGAGGTTCTATGGAAAGAGGGTCTCAAAATATTAACTTCCAAAGAATCATGGGAATGAGCCATGTATAAAGCAGCCTGAGCAGTAGCCCTGTGTTCTCTTTCTGCTCTGTGATGTTCACAAACACACAGGTGGCAGACCTCACCTGAAGTGCCTGGGGACTGTCAAAAAAGGCTACTCCTGAGTAAATGAAACTGTGAGCTATTGTATCTCCTGCAGATGTGTGTCATGATGAATTTGTGCCCCAAAGCAAGGAATCAGAGAATCAGCACTGACATCATTCCATAGAGAGACATCAACACATCCCACAGAGAACCTTTCCTTCCTAACAGGCATATTCATTGATGTCACATAGCCTATATTACTGATTCCAAAGGAGGCCTGCAGAATAGGAAAGTTCTGATTGGAAAAGATACACACACACACATACACACACACACACAGGTATTCTACAGCCTATTGCATGGGGTATTCAGATTCAACAGTATTGAGCTACATGATTAAAAGCTTCCTACCAGGATAGCTCTTTTGTCTCTTTGGAAAAGAAGGAGGCATAATGCATACTGAGAGAAAAACACAGTATGTTATCAAAATTAAAGAAATATTGTCAAAAGGCCATTTTATTCCAAAATAATTTCCTCCAAAATTTAGCATCTATAGTGATAGATGCCATACAACAATAGCTTCTTTGCTGTTCATCTGGCTCACTCAGACCTTGGATTAAGTTTGTAAACCCCTTCTGGGTTTCTTTACCTGACAAAAGAACATGTAAAGTATTTGTTTCTTGCGTGCTTCAAGGTCTCCAGAAAGTAAAGACTTCATGAACATTTTAAACTTGGCTGATTATTTTCTGTTCTGCCAGCTCACTGTATTATGTAATAGCATGCTAATACCCAAATGCACTCAACCTTGGTAAAGACTAATTGATCAACTTTAAAATGACTTCAACTTTTATGTTAGAAGTTCACAAGTACAAAATATTTGTGGCCATTACTGGGAGAGCTTTTATGATTTATTTCTATAGAGCAGATCCAAAAGAATTTTCATTGAAAAATGAACCCCTTCTTAATCTAAAGTTGACTTTTCCCTTTAATAAAAGGAAAACCAGCCATTTATATGAGATTTATGTATAACTGGTTATGTGTTAAATACACAAATAGCCTTATAATATTAATAATATATTTAGAGATTTTAGCACAATTAGAAGCACATGTCACCTTCCTTATCCTTTAGGCATCTCCCAGAACTCAACTCCCAAACGGACTCACAAAAAGGGAGGAAGACAATTTGCCAGTTCCGAAATATTTTGTAATACAGATACTCTTGGGAAACAAAGACTGTACGAAGCTAACATGTCAATCTGTATGTCTAGAAGATGACTCTGCAATGGATTTAGCAAAACACATTAAGATTCTGGCATCACCAGTTACAAGAAGACATGAGTGGAAAGTGTCTTTTCTGTTTTGCTGATCAATATAAGTTACAATAGTGATCAGGCTCCCAATCTCATCTCTCAGTCACTGTCTCCCTCCCTAATTTTTCCCTTGATTCAATGAAGTTGGCTACACTCTCGTGGGCTGTGGAGATTAATTTGGGATATGTGCAGAATCCACCTGAAAAACCTGATAAAGGCACCTTCTAAGAGTGGAAATGGAAAAAAGGCATGAATAATAATACAGGGGGATTTACAAAGGAAAAAATGGACCACCATTAGATAGTGACAGTAATTACTTAAATAAATGTCAAAACACTTGAATGAAACAAGAGGAAGACAAGTCATGAATATTTAAAGCTGAAACATGCCATTCTATTGATGTGCCATTTGGAAAGAGATTTTTCTCATGTTAGTTCAGGTAGTGTGTTTCAGAAATGCTGTATAGCCTATTGGTCTTTACAATGGGCAAACTGAATCACAATTGATACAGAATCCACATGCATTTTATCCAGTCCCTTGGTGTCTCATTGCTCAAAGCACATGATGGACTAACAGAATCTCAGACCCAGATGATATGCCCATTGTTGAAAGTGGGGTGTTGAAGTCTCCTACTATTATTGTATTGCAGTATCTCTCCCTTTAGGTCTAATAATATTTGCTTTATATATCTGAGTGTTCTGGTGTTAGATGCATATACATTTGAAACTGCTATATCCCCTTTATTTATTTGCCCCTTTTATCATTATATAATGTCTTTTGTCTCCTTTCAAAGTTTTTGACTTAAACTCTGTTTATCTGACATAAGCACAGCTATTCCTGCTCACTTTTGGTTTCCATTTGCATGAAATATCTTTTTCTGTTTCTTCATGTTCATTCTACATTTGTCTTTAACAGTGAGATGAGTCTTTTGTAGGCAGAATATAGTTTGATCTTGTATTTTTTTATTTCAGAATATTACACAGGTACAAACATTTTTTTTGTACAGTGTGAGTCAATGTTATAAGGGTACCCATCACCCAGATAGCATACATTGTACATATTAGGTGTGAATTTACCCAACCCCTCTTCGACCCTCCCATCTGCTTGATTTCTGTTGAGTTTTACTTCCATATGTGCACATAAATGTTGATCAATTAGTTTAAGGTTAATAGTGAGTACATTTGGTGTTTGTTTTTCCATTTTTGTGATACTTCACTTAGAAGAATGGTCTCCACTTCCATTCAGGTTGTTCCAAAAGGTATTAGTTCCCCATTCTTTTATGGCTGAGTAGTACTCCATGGTATACATGTACCACATTTTATTAATCGACCTGTGTACTGACGGCCAATTGGGTTGATTCCACATCTTTGTGATTGCAAATTGTGCCGCAGTAAACATTCTAGTGCAAGTGTCTATTTTATAAAATGCCTGTTTTTTTCCTTTGGGAAAATACCCAATAGTGGGATTGCTGGATCAAATGGTAGGTCTTCTTTTAGTACTTTGAGGTATCTCCATACTGCTTTCCATAAAGGTTGACTAGTTTGCAGTCCCGCCAACAGTGTATAAGTGTTCCTTTCTCTCTGCATCCACGCCAGCATCTGTTGTTTGTTTTGGGACTTCTAGATCAAAGCGATTTTCACTGAAGTTAGGTGATATCTCATTGTGGTTTTAATTTGCATTTCCCTAATGATTAGAGATGCTGAGCATTTTTTCATATGTTTATTGGCCATTAGTCTTTCTTCTTTTGAAAAGCTTCTGTTCATGTCTCTTGCCCACTTTTTAATGGGGTTGTTTGATTTTTTTCTTGTTATTTTGCTTGAGTTTCTTTGTAGATTCTGGTTATTAGCCCTTTATCAGGTGTTTAGCATGCAAATATTTTCTCCCATTCTGTAGGTCATCTCTTCACTCTATGCATTGTTTTCTTGGCTGTGGGAGATCAAGCCATTTACATTTATTGAAAGAATTGATATATGGAGTGGATTTCTGTTCATCCTGTCAAGTAGAACATTGTAGCTTTGTTTTATCTCTTGAGCCATTGTGGTATCCGGGCTTTGACTGTTAGCTTTTTGGTGATTTTACATTGGTGGGTGACTATTATGCTGATCCATGTATAATGCAGATCTGAGTTCTTCCTGCAGGGCAGGTCTTGTCTTGACAAATTCCCTCTATGTTTGCTTGTCTGAAAGAGTCTTTATTTCTCCCTCATATAAGAAACTTAGTTTTGCAGGATACAAAATAGTAGGCTGGCAATTATTCTATTTGAGAAGACTGAAGATGGAGCCCAATCCCTTCTGGCTTGTAAGATCTCAGCTGAGAAATCTGCAGGTAGTCTGGTGGGTTTTCCTTTGTAAGTTACCTGATGCTTTCGCCTTTCAGCTCATAGGAGCACCTCTTTCATGTTTCTTTTGGCCAGCCTGATGACTATGTGTTGTGGAGTTTGCCTCTCTGCAATGAATCTCCTGGGAGTCCTTTGAGCTTCTTGTACGTGGATATCTAGATTTCTAGCAAGGCCAGGGAAATTTTCCTCCATTATTCCCTCAAATAGATTTTCCAACCCTTGTGTATTTTCTTCTCTGTCCTCAGGGATGCTTGTGAGTCTTATGTTAGGCCTCATTACATAATCCCACATTTTTTGCAGACTTTGCTCTTTTCTCTTATTTCTCTGCTCTATCTTTTCGACTGATTTGTTTAATTGAAAGGTGTTGTCTTCAATCCTGGAGATTCTTTCTTCTTCTTGATCTAACCCATCCTTGAGGCTTTCCACTGTATTTTGCAATTCCTTAAATAAATTTTTCATTTCCAGAAGTTCTGTTTGATTTTTCTTTAATATTTCAATTTCTTTAGTGAATTTTGCATTCATTTCCTCAATTTTTTGTGGATGGTTTCTTTGTGTTGGGTTTCCATTTTATGGTTTCTTTGTGTTGGGTTTCCATTTTATCTTGCATTTCATTGCGTTTTCTTACAATCCAGGTTCAAAATTCTTCGTCTATTATTTCCATGTTCTGATTTTGGTTGGTATCCATTGCAAGAGAGCTGGTGTTCCCTTTTTGGGGCGTGCTTTCCGTTCGATTCTTCATACTTCGGGAGTTCTTTCACTGATTCCTTCCCAACTAGAGCAGCTGCTGCTTCTTACCTTTGGGTTTTTGTTTAAATAATGACATGCCCAGTTTATTCTCTGAGCCGGTAGGTGGTACTTGTGGATGAGATTCAACCACACTCTGTATGAGTCAGTAAATGCAATAAAAGGGCATACAAATTGACCTCACTGTCAGTAGGTGGCACTTGCCAGGAGGAACAAGCTGCAATGTTGTTTTTAGGTCCTGTGACCAGCTCTAGTTCCTCAGGAGAAGCACTTGGATGCCCCAGGTGGTGGCTGGGTCCCTGAAACTTCCAGCTGAGTACTTATTCTCCACCACAGCAGAGTGGGGGAGTGAGCCTGCCTTCAAGCTCCACAAAAGCTGGCAAGGGATCTGCTTCAGCAGGGGTCAAACCTCTCCTCTCTGGCTCTGGACAAAGCTACCAGAGAGGGGCTAAAGTGGCCCCACTCAACCAGAAAGTCTGCCTGTGGAGGTGGGGCGGTCTTATACCCATAGTCCGGCAGTCTGGAGTAGGCCTTGCTCCTCTCTGCTCTCCCCTATTCTGCAGTTTTTCTCTACTATCTGGCATCAGGCAGGACCTCAAGCCAGCCAAGCTTCCTCCAACTGTGATGTGGGCCTGGAGGTTCCCTGCCCAGTATCCTAGCCTGAGCTGAGAGTACCACCATCCTGTGGGAGGAGGAGTGCTCCATGAACATGCTGCAGCTAGGACCTACACTGTACTGTTTCCCCTGATCTACCCATGTGGACACCCATACCTCCTGACACTAGTTCACAAATATTCCCTCTGTGCCCCAGGGCAATGCATTTGAGACCTGGGGGTATGGGATCTGGCCTGCAGCCCCATCCCTGGGACTCCAGAGATCAGTCCCTGACCATGCCAGGGAGAAGCACACTTGTTCCAAGTTGTCCCTGGGGTGCCCAAGCAGGTTCAATGTCCCTCTGCCTCAGTGTATTCCCCCTCTGGTGGGGTCACTGGGCAAGCAGCACTGGCAGTTAGGGAACTCACAGTCTGAGCACCCCTCAGTCCACTGCAGGATCACAAAAAGAAGTATCTGAGCCCCAATCTCTGTGAAAGCCTCGGTGTGGTGGCTCAATTGTCTCTTTCAGCAGCCATGGGGGCAGGGGTTGGAGGGGAAGGAGAGAAAAAGAGTCTGGATGGAGTAATGCTAGCACTGTGGTTGTGTCCGTCCCTCTCTCCAGGAAGCAGTCTGCCCAAAATGACCAACTCTGGAGTCACGTAGATCACACGGGACCCACCGGACCCCTGTGGCTCCTGCAGTTGGGAAATGTCTGTATGGGAATGAGCAAGACAAAACCTGAGGAATTGAAGCCCCCTGGGACAAAGGCACATGGTGAGTAGAGAAGCAACATAGCACCTGCCTTCCAGGCTCAGGTTTATGGGGTGGGAATTGCCCCAGCTAGCAGCCTAGTGCTCTTTCCCCAAGAAGCTCCCAGCTCACTGGTGGCAGTAGTCTCTGGGTTCATGTGGGTAGCAAGTCTCTCCAGCACCTGGGGAACCCACCCACTGTCAGGGATACAAGGGAAGAAGAAACAATCTGCTCTACCTATCCTTCTTGTTGGTCTCTAAGCCTCTCAGGGGTTGCTCTCTGCTGATACCTTTCTCCTTCCAGTTCTGCTCTAAAGCTTCTTCCTGTGGAGTCTCCTAAAGGTTCGGGCACCCTTCTTTTCAATATTCATCCAATCTATGTTTGTGTGTTTGTTAGTTTTTTCTCTTTCATCTAAAACTTCTCCTTCTTACTGAAACACCCTGGGATCTTGTGTTTTTATCCATTCGGCCACCCCTATATCTTTTGATTGGAGAATTTCTCTCATTTACATTCAAGGTTATTGTTGATAGATAAGGATTTACTCTTCCCATTTTGTTAATTGTTTTCTGGTTGTTTTATAGATTCTTTGTTCCTTTCTTCCTCTCATGTTTTTTACCTCTGTGGTTTGGATGTAGAGGAACAGGGACACTTACATGCTGTTAGTGGGATCGTAAACCAGTGCAGCCATTAGGGAAAACAGTGTGCAGGTTCCTCAGAAAACTAAAGATAGAACTACCATATGATCCAGCAATCCCACTACTGGTTATACAAGGCTATCTGGAAAGTATCCAGCCATTGTATCCATGTATCTGTTGCATCTATGGCTGGACACTTTATGGACAGCCCTCATATATCCGAAAGAAATGAAATCTGTATGTCAAAGAGATATCTCCACTCCCCTGTTTATTATAGCATTACTCATGATAGCCAAGATACGGAATCAATCCAAGTGTCCAACAATGGATAAATAATGAAAATATGGTTTGTATACACAGTGGAATACTATTTAGCCATAAAAAGAATGAAATCCTATCATCTGCAACAATATGGATGAACCTGGAGGACATCATGTTAAGTGAAATAAGCCAGACAGAGAAAGAAAAATACTACATATTCACTATGTGGAATATATATATATAAAAAAGTTGATATCATAGAAGCAAAGAGTAGAATAGTGGTTAACAGAGACTGGGAAGGGGGAATGGGGAGAGGTTGGTCAATGGATACAAAGTTACAATTAGATAGGAGGAATAAATCTAGTGTTCTATTGCAGTTCTATCACAGTAGGGTAACTATGGTTAGCAGGAAAATATTGTATATTACAAAATAGCTAGAAGAGAGGCTTTTGAATGTTCACCACAAAGAAAGGATAAATGCATGAGGTGATGGATACACTAACTACCCTGAATGGGTCACATAGATATGTGTTAAAACATCAAATTGTACCCCATAAATACATACAGTTATAATGTATCAATTAAAAAATTAAATAATTTAAAAAGAATTTCAGGCCCAAACCCAGAACTACTGAATCAGAGCCTGCATTTTAACAAGATCCTCAGGTGATCTATGTGTGTTAAAGTTTGAGATGCCCCATCTCAGAACATTTTTAAGGGGTATTTTGTTCAGTGATAGGTTGTTCCAATATTCTGCACTTAGAACAGTTTACTGAATAGTAAAAGGATTGCTGTTGCCTCATAGAATACAACCATGAATATAATAATTTGCTAACCTATCTGGTCTGTTCATGTATCAATGTGTAGGGTCTTGAACTGTCCAATCATTGTAATTTACAAGAGAATCACTAGAGAATATATAATCCCACAGAGGTTCACAGATTAGGTCTCAAGAAGAAAAGGCTGCAAATTATTAGTACATTAAATATTAAATTCCTACTACAAAGAATAGTCCGCAATCTTTTTTTTTATTTCAGCATATTATGGGGTTCCAAATGTTTAGGTTACGTATATTGGCCTTACTCCCCCCACCCCCCAGTCAGAGCTTCAAACGTGTCCATCCCCCAGATGGTGCACATCGCACCCATTAGGTGTGAATATACCCATCCCCTCTTCCCCCTCCCACCTGCCCGACACCCGATAAATGTTATTCCTATATGTGCACTTAGGTGTTGATCAGTGAAACCAATTTTATTTTCTAAAAACATTTGTGTAGTATTTTCTTAGAAGAAATTTAGACCCCAAGTACTGATGGGGAAGGTTATCAAAATATTTGTGATCTCTAACAGGAGACTGAATCAAGTCAGTACTAAGAAAAGTGCAATGTGCTCAGAATTGTTGACTATTAGACCTTGCAATCACTTTAGAAATAAACTAGCACACCACCACCCTATTTTTACCATGCAGAAAATAAAGCCCCACATGGTGAAATGACATGTTCAAGACTTCACAAATAATTGATGATAGAGCTGGAATTATAGGCCCAGTGTTATGAATCAAATCAGTGCTATTTCTCTTCTCAACATGCATGTATGTGATCTGCATGATGATTGAGTTGTGCAAATGTAAAAAGCCCTCAGCTTTTCTTGTCTCCGATTGCATCATCCGGTGCATTCAATACTGACTTTACCTGCTCATTGGAAACAGTTATTTTTACATGAATTTCAAAAGCAGTATCCAAAAATAAAAAGGGGGTGTAGCCTTTAAAAAAATAGAACTGTTTCTAAAGGAGCCAGGTGCCTGTTTGAGTGGTTAATGGATAATCTTAAGCATCTGATTGAAGTTAGCATTTGTAACAATTACATGTACCAACGGAAGATTTTTGAAGAAAAGAAGAGGTGGTTTGAGTAAATTACTTTCTCAACTTGAGACCTGGAAAGTCACAATCAGGCCTGTTATTTTTCCACCTGCCATTGCGAAGTGGAAAAGAAGACATAAAGAAGTTAGAAGGGCAAGCAAGTTCTCCTGAACAGGGGAAGAGTCTACTGAATACTCAGCAGAGTGAGATGAGATAAACAATGTGCTACTCCAAAACTTCAGATCAAACATTTACTGTAAGAAAAGGCTCAGAGTGAATTGCTTTATTCAACTTGAGATGACAAGCTAGAGTTGAATTAAGCAGGATTATAGTTAAGTTGAGTGTTAAATTTGGTATCGCTTTTCCCTAATCACCAGTAAGTATTTCATTAGTATGTTTTATCCCTTTTGAATATTTTACATCTTCTAAATGAATAAATTAAATAGATTATATATTAATCTATAATATCAGTTGTCCTCAACAAGAGTAAGCCCTAGCCACATCAGGAAGGAACTGTTTTTATGTACCTGATGGTACTTACGTAAAACACAATGCAAAGGAATAAGTAACCTAAGTATTAGACAGACACATTTTTTGTAGCAGGATATTAAAATGAAACTCTATTTCCTTCAGTTTGGGTTGAGAGACTAAAGAACAAAACAATTATTAGCAAAAATTCCCATATTTCCAGCTTAGGAGCTAGACCACTTCTGTAGCACATAAAAAGGAGGAATCTGAAAACCTAAATGAGTTTTATTTTTCCAGAGATCTCACCCATCAGGAACTGCTGTTCCACTTATGGTTTGGTTTTCTACAAGCTAATCCATCATTTCTGGAAATGTAATACATACCCAAGTCGGTCTTAATCAGGTGTGTACACTGGAATCAACTATGGAGTGATTTGATTTAGTTGCTCTGCATAGGGACCAGGCATCTATTTGTTTTTTGAGAAAATGCCACAATACCTCTGAAATGAACTCCAGTAATGAACCAGTGCCTTAATGCAATAGAATGAAACTCTGATTGCAGTTTCTCTGGTAAAATAAGAAAAAATAGAATGTCTTCATGGCATTCCTCAAATCACATGGTGCTGTCTACTACTTTTATCAAATGGACAAGGGGTTGTGGTAGATTATTAAATTATGGTCCCCAATAAATCACATCTCCCAGAAGCCTTGACCTGTGTAATCCTCTCCTACATAGTCTCTGGACTTGGCCATGTGCCTTGCTTTGACCAAAAGAACACCAGCCAATGTGATTAAAGCAGAGGTTTGCTACGTGCTTGTGTATTGGGATTTGTCCTCCTGGAATCCTGAGACCACACTGTGGAGAAGCAGCCATGAAATACCACGCAGAGAGGCCCAGACATGGAAGCAGAGCCACTAGATGACTGCAGTGAGCAGTGATGGAAGCAAAGTGAGGATGTGAACCAGTTATATAATCTATATAAGGTGTTGCTTACAGATTATCACAAATCGTAAGTCACCACTTATTAAATATCAACATTTGTACCAAACAGCTAAGAAAGATCAGTGGTTTTCACACCCAGAGATTCTGATGTAATTGGACTTGGGTGGGACACAAGCATCAGCAATTTTTAAAAGCTCCACCCCCAAGCTTTTTTCTTATCATAGGACAACATTTTTATGATTATACTAGATACTGAAATTAAGAGACCTTCAATTTGTTTATTATCTTAACTAGGGTTGGCAATATTTTCTAGATCTATTTTATAATTCTTAAAGTCTCGAAAACACACAGGGTAATAGGTAGTAGGGGAGACCATAGTCCCTTTTTTGTTAAGAATGTCTTTGTACTGATGTCAGGTCAGATTTGAAAGTCAGTAAGTTTAGTTTTTTATGACCCATCTTAAATACCAGCCATATTTTGAAGCTGCCCAGATGATCTCCATCTTAATCTTGTTTTGTATAATGCCTTCAATGTTATCATTCTAAAAAACACACATTGTATTGTGATTGCTCTTCTCACAAATGAGTAATGGCTGTCCATTTATTAAGAGTTCTTAGTCCAATATTCATGAGGGCCAAACTATTCTTCAAACCAAATTCCTGTGGACCAACACCTCACTTCCACTGTCCATGGCTTTGCCCAGATTTCCCTTCTTTCCTCTCTCTCCCTTCTCATGCTTCAAAGCCCTAGACAAATGCCACCATCTCCATGAAAACATCTCTGACCCTAATCAGAATGAGTAGTTCTTCTCCTACCTTCCCAGTACTGATTTGCACCACAATTGGCATTTGTTGCACTACGATTTTTATTATAGCTATTTGGGTCTGCCTTCCCCACTAGAAGATGATAAAAACAAAAAGAAAAAGACAAAGACAATGAAAAGAATGTTCATTCACCACTTATTTTTTGCCAACGACTACACTAAGTGCTTTCCGTATTTCATACTTTAATTCTCACAACAACCCTACAAGGGAGGTTCTGTCATTAACTCCATTCTACAGATGTACTTAGTACCTGAGGCTTAGATAGTTTAACTCACTTAAGGTGGGGTAAATAAGGAGGCTGCAGCTCTAATTCAGATCTGTCTTAGATGAGGGTCCAAACTTTTAGCCACTGTGCAATCCTACTTGTAGTCAGGGACACAATGTAATCATTTGTGCACTCATAACCATCTCCCAAGGTCTAGGATAATTCCTTAGTCATAGGAACTCCAAAAGGTTTATTAAATTGCAGGTTTTCAAAGAGATAAAATTTACCACATGGAAATATAAAACACAATTTTTCCCAAAGACAAATTTATCATATATATCTTGTGCTTCAAAATACAGTCTGGGTTATTCTGGTTGGCATGGGAATGGCAGATGGATACATTTTCAATAAAGGTATATAATGGGCACAGTGAAGTCTGGTGTGTACTGGGGAGGTTGAGTCTTGATAGAGACTATTAGATGGTTTTGTATAAATCCCTTTCCCATAGGACATATTTAGATAGGAGTTTAGTTAAATAGACTAAGGGACCATGTGCATTTGTGAAGGATAAACAGTGAGGTCATCCTATGTTTGGGAAACTCAATTACCCATGTTTGATGTTACTCTCATGAGTACAACAAGCCGACCCTAATTGGAATTTCTAGTATTTTTGCATTGGCATTTAAAACATGTTGGGTGTATATGATATCTACCAACACTCTGAGAGAATCAACTGGAAGAGAAAATTTACTAGATATTGGCCAGATCGTGGTCCCTTCTGCATGGGGAGTTTGAATGGTCCATCTGTCATTTATAGTCACAACAATGAATCATGACACCTATCAGTGCCAGATGTTCTAGCTTAGGATAGGATGTGAGGTATAATTTCTATTGAATATTGCCTTGAGGAGGAAAGAAGGATTTCAGAATAAGTTTTAGGAGAAGAAACTTATCTAAATTCAAGCTGCTTAATCTATGTTTGTGATCACAAACAAACCACCTGAAACTGGGGCAGGTGTTTACTTTTATAGCTCCTTAGTACCCTACAGCTAATTCCCCTAAAACCACAGGAACAAACACTCTAGGTTAGTGCTGTCTAATACTGTAGCCACTAGCCACATGACACTGTTTAATATTTGAAATGTGGGTAGTCTGAATGACGTGCTACAAGTGTAAAATACCAGATTTCAAAGACCTAGTATGAAAAAATAAGGTAAAATATCTCATTGATAATGTTTTATATTGATTACAGATTGAAATAATATTTTGGCTATATTGTGTTGAGTTAAAATTATTAAAATTACTTTAGCTTGTTTCTTTTTCACTTTTCTTCTTGTAGGTACTAGAACATTTAAATTTTCTTATGCGGTTATCATTATATTTCTATTGAATAGCTGAAGTCTAGATAAAAGTATCTGACTACAGCATCATATTGCCTGTTTTTTTTAAACTTTATCTATCTATCTACCTATTTATTTATTTAGAGACAGAGTCTTACTCTGTAGCCAAGGCTGCAGTGTAGTGACACAATCATAGTTCACTGCAACCTTTAACTCCTGGGCTCAAGCAATCCTCTCACCTTAGCCTCCTGAGTAGCTGGGACTATAAGCATGTACCACCACATCCAGCTAATTTTTTAAATTTTATAGTAGAGACAGGGTCTTGCTATGTTGCCCAGGCTGGTCTCAAACCCCTGGCCTCGAGGAATCCTCCCGCCTTGGCTTCCCAAAGTGCTGGGATTACATCAGTGAGCCACCATGCCTGGCCCCATATTGCCTGGATTTTTATCGTGGCTTTCCCACATACTAGCTGTGTGTCCTTGGGGAAAATTACTGACCTTCTCTATGCCTCAAGTTTCCTCATCTTAAATGGCAGTAACAACACTACCACTAAGGTTTCTGGGGGGAATGAAATAAGATCATGCATATAAAGTGCTCCACTCTGTGCTTGGTTCATGGTGAAAACTCAATAAAGGTTAGGCATTTTAAAGCTTTTAGGAATAGCTTAGACACTGATTTTCCTCCTACCATGAAATTTTCAGTAGTTTCCCTTTGCCCACAAGACTCTAAGCAACTCAGCGTGGCTAAAAGGAGGAACCTACAGAAGCTGGACCCAGCCCAGCTCTCCAGCCTCCCATTCTACTATGTCCCACCTTGAAGTTGACCTCCTTCATTCCACTGTAGCATCCCCAACACACCATGTTCTCAGTTGCTTTTGCAGTTTTTACCTTGTTAGCTCTTCCTCACAGGTCTTCTCCATCTTCTTTCTCTGCAAAATTTCCAACATCTGCGGAGGGGTCATTTCCTTTGAAAATCTCTCCTGGTTTTCACCTTCACATAGCAGTCTTGAAGAGTTATGCACTGTTCAAATGTAACTTGTACATGTATCTATTATTGTAAATTTCAAACTACACTCTAGTTAGGGGTTCACCTGTCAATCTCTCTCACTCAACTGTGACATTCTTGAGAAAAAACACATTTTTCTTTTACATGCGCCCAGCACCTAGAACAATTCTTGGCTCACAATAAATGCAGTGAAGATTTGCTGAGCTCTTTATGCAATCTTGTAATTCTCTACTGAGGGGGCTGGGCCTAGAAGAAAGGATGGATGGATGGAAAGAACCTGAGCAGGGTGAATGAAGGGTCAGGCGAAAATGCCTGCCCGAAGTTGCTTGTTTGCTGTGTGCAAAGGTCAGCTGTATGGATGTCCTTAAAGAAATTAGCAAACGGCCCTCCCCTTTTGCACGTGTCCTCGGAAATAAATACGGGGAGGGACTTAGCCGAGGGGGCCATTTTCTTCTTCAGACTTTGGCCTCTCTCCTTCTTTCTCTAATGCTCTGTGTTTCGAGTAATTATTCCTTTGCTAACCGAGCTCAGGAGCAAAAAGCAGCCGCTATACTCTACTAGTATGATTTGTTGATTCCTGACATTCCCTCTCTCTCCCTAATTTCTCTCTTTTTGCTCTCCACGTTTCCCAGCTATCATGCTTTCCAATGACTAATCTTAATGTAACTTGACTAGGAGGGTTGTGTCACTTCCAGTCTCAGGAAATTAAAAGCAGGTTACCTGTTCAATCCTCTCTCACTCTTAGGTCCACACAACTAGAAGCAAAAGACTTTGAGATGTCCGAGTTGCAAAACTCCAACTCGTGACTCCAGAAAGTCACCAGTGCCCGAGTAGGCACTTAAAAGAAGGACAGGCAGGAGTAAGCCCCGCAACCCACACTGCACTGCTCTAAATACTGCCTTTGTTATGCTAAGCCACTGACATTTGGAGGCTTGTTACTACAGTACTGCTTTGTATATCCTACCTCATAAACTATGGTAAATACGATTATTGATAGAATTTTTTTCTCTCATGTTTTCTTTTAATTGCAAATGTTCCTGGGAAAAGGAGTAACACATGAAACTAATCCAACCTGATAATCACAGATTTTCCTCCTTAGTAGAGAAATCCAAGAAATAGAAGAGCCTTAGAATTTAAGGGGGCTATAAAAGGAGGATCTCTGAGGGGGAAAGCATTGGTGGAAAAGGAATGGGATGGTAGTTTGGGGATGTAGAACATCAGAGACAATCTTCACCTAATTCAGTGGTTTAAAATTATACCAAAGGAAAATAAGTCATAAGCCAGAAGGAATTAACATGCACACACCAGCCTTGCTTGGATATATGGTGCTGCTGCTTTCTATTTTACTTTATGCTAGATAAAACTGAGCAATTGTATAAATGGAAATGATTGGAGCCTTTACATCTAATAGCAGAACTTATTTTCACTTCTTTTTTGGTCTCTTGATAAAGCTAAAGTATAAAGTCTTTTCTAGAAAGCATTTATTTTGTATCTGTTAGGCTGTTCTACTCTAAAATGTCATCGATATTCTTTAAGGTATCAAAACTAATTTTAGTAAAAAGCCCCGGGAGTTGACTGTTGCTGGTCTGATAATGGATATCAATTTTTCAAACTGAAAACGACGAAGAGGCTCTTTAAAAACCCATAAAGCAAACAGACTCCTCAAACAATGGACTTTATGCTTTTATCACTTCTCACAGTTGTATCCTATTATAAACTACAAGAGTTATATCTATGTGAACCATGGCGATGATATAATCCCTTTCATTTGGGACTTCTCACATCCCCCAATTCACTCGATCTGGCCAGAGGAGACTAAACACAAACCAAGTCAAGTTTCAAATTTTCATTCTAACATGTTGTATTGATATACATGGATATACATGTATATTTGTCAGCTATCTTTTTCTGTGTTTTATTATATGCAAACTTTTTTTCCCAACATGATTGTGTAGTAACAAATTTGGTCTTGCCCAAAGAAGTCTGGCCTTTGCCCTGTTTCTGGGAGGCAATTATCTGGGCCCTTATAACATTATGTCTGATAGAAGCTTCGTTTGCCAGGCACCTTGAATCAATGTGGATAATTCAACAAAGTGACTTAGAGTGGGGTCTGGTCACACCTGTATAGCCTTAAGGTAGGGCTAGCTATGCTAGAAAGGCCAACGATGTAAATTAGGCTGTGTGCTTTGGGTCATGTGGCATCAATTGACTCAGACACTGAGATCAAGCATGTGGGAAATCATCCAATCAATCGTGCCTGCAACGTGGAATCCCAATAAAGACCCTGAATACCGAGGTTTGAGCTTCCTTGGTTGGCAATACTCTATGTATATTGTCATACACTGTTACTTGGAGAGCAATGTGTTCTAACTCCACAGGGAAAGGACAATGGAAGCTTTATGTTTGGAACTCTCCTGGACTCTGCCCTATGCACTTTTTCCCTTGGCTGATTTTAATCTGAATTCTTTCCCTGTGATAAACCACAACAATGAGTGTAATAGCTTTAAGTGAATTTTATGAGTTCTTCTAGTGAATTATCAAAACTGAGAAGCGTTTTGGGGAACTCCCCAAACTTGCAATTAGTGTCAGAACTAACTTCATAGTTTGTCCTAAACTCCTCACGATGGTAAAATGTAATTGGCAAAGGATTTGTTGGCAGAAAACCTAGGTTCAAGGGCAGACTCTGTGATCCACCAGCTGTCTGAACGTGGCCAATTTGTTAATCATGTTTGTGCTTAGATGTCATCATTTGTGAAACAAATAATACCACCTATATGCAATAGGATTACTGCAGAAGTTAAATAAGATATATGAAATGCTTAAAATTGTAATGTTTGCATAAACATTTATTATACAAAAATGTTTCCTTTGAAATTGTTCCATGTGAAATCATGTTTGCTAGAGTCTTAATTTGCCACTACATCAAAATTGTTTTTCCTAAATGCAAGCTTTTCAATTGTTAGTGTTGCTGACAGTATCTGTAATCTCATATCTTATTTCAAACTTATAATACACTTAGAATAAAAGAATACTAATCATACACTGCAATGATAGAGCACAAAACCCCAGACATGATGAAATACGTAATACAGTAAAATTAGGTTTTCAGAATACAGGCATTAGAAACCACAAAGGTGTTAGTAATGACACTTGTGTAGTTCTCTATAGATTTCAAATATTTTCAAATACACACTTTTTCCTGTCCCAATAACTTTCTGAAATTACCAGACTATTTACTATTACCTTAGTTTGCAGCAACCTGAAACTGACAAGGGGTATATAGACCAAGGTTTCATTTGTCAATTAAACGAATAGTTATTGGGCAATAACTATTATACAATGAACTATTGTAGGTATACTATTTTACAGTAATAAGCAGACAATCTTTGCTCTCATGAATAAAAAAATGAATCTTTACAAATACCACCATACAGCAAATTCTTAAAATATGGGCTTCAAAACTACAGAAAACACCTATTGTTTATAGTCCCATACTAGTAGAGATATGTATATAAGTATATATACACACAACCTTTCAGAGTTAGAAAGTTGGTCAGAGAAAAAAGGAAAAAGAAACATGAAGTTATTGCTCACTTGGAACTAAGGAACTTGGTAATTTGTGATAATAAACCATTAATTTGTCACATGGCATTGTGTGAGGCTTTGTAGGATATAGACAATTAAGAAAATTATCTGACAATAAGTATAGTTTAGCCAAAGATGTATATTTTTCCAAATTATGCATTCTTTATCATTCTTGAAGAGATTTGGTGACTTCAACCAAAGACATATATAGCAAAGTGATTAAAGTATTCACCCATTCAACATTTATAGAGCATCTATTATGTGCCAAGAGTAATGCTGAGTACTAGGAATGCAGAAGTGTATAAATCAGAAGCATCCTCCACCTTCTTGAGTCCCACAGCATAAGCTGGTAAGATAGAAAATGCCCTCCATAAAGGGAAGAGTACAGGAGTGAAGAAGATGAATGAGTTGAGGATTGAGAAGAGATGGGTGTGGGTAGACAGCAAGTGTGAGAGCATAGAGAGGCACTAGAGCATTCAAGACAGCTCAGAAAGAATAAGTATAGTGGGCAAAGGTAAGGCAGAATGGGTAGGCTGCAGCCAGAACATGGAGGCTTCATGAGCTAAGTTTAGGCATCTGGCCCTTGCTATAAGGGATTTTAGGAGGTTTTAAAGAATGGGAGAGATGACTGTATTTGTGGTTATATAATGGGAGAATGGTGACTATACTGGAGGGAATCAAAAATTCAGGGAGGGGACCAGCCTGGAGGCCATGATAGTGGTCCCGGTCACAAAAAAACACCATGGTCTGAGCTAGAGTAGCTCTGTATGTGGAGAGAAGATAAACTTGAGAGACATGGCAGCAGGAAAATACACAGGACTTGAAAATCAAATGTAAAGCACGGCCAGTTCAGTTGTATAGATGGTGGCTCATTTACAGAGACATAAAATGCTAGAAGAGAAATATATGTGTATTCGAATTTGGTGACTTAGATTTGGATTTAAATGAGACATCCATGGAGAAAGATGATGAAATGACTAGTGGGAATATGCTAATGTATAGCTCATATGCGAGGCACTCAATTTTTTTCAAACTACCCAAAGAAACTATTGTATCTACTACAAACTAAAGTGTTCCATATTCCTTCATCATTTGAATGATTTGTTTACCACCCTTTTCCTTTTCTGATAATTGGATGCAAATAATTAACCTAAATTGATAGGCAATAGGAATATTCCCTTGAATGCATATTTACTAGCCTTTTGTGATAACATGGACTTAATGCCTTCCACAGTCTCAAATGGTCCCAACTTAGTGTTGCCTACTTTTTGATGTGCAATTTATCACATCCTAGCTGAGAACATTTTAAGGGGTATCATCTCCAGACATCTAAAAATATATCCTTGCTTCTCCATAACAGGCTATCCAGGTTCATTTTGAGTTCTCTTCTCCCATAGAGACCAACATCTGGATACTAGGGAAAGTACATTGTATAATTTCACAAGAGAACTCAAAGGAGAGCAAGATAATATAGGAGCATCAAACCACTGACATAAGGCCAAAAAAGTGACTTTTCTCCAAAGTTCAAGCATTCAGGTTTTTTTTACTTGCCCTAATATGAATCTATTAATCCTTTTATTTACTCCTTCCAGTAACTTCTGGTGTACCTTGCCATATTTTGTCACAACAATGTTCTCAATTTATATTGCTCCATTTTTAGAAATCTTTATTTTTTTTAAGCTTCATGGAATTGGCATTAAAGTATGAAAGCCTAGATCAAGGGTCAGCAAACCACAGCCTATTAGCAAAATCTAGCTCATTTTCTGATTTTTTTTTTTCATTCAATGTTATTGGAACACAACCATGTCCATTTGTTTAAGGCCTATGGGTGCTTTGGCATTATAATACCAGAGTCGAGGAGTTGTGACAAAGACTATATGACCCACAAACCCTAAAACATTTGCCATCCTTTGGTCCCACTGATCTCCCTTGTCTGCACATGTCAATCAGCAATTGCCTAAAAATAAAAGGAAATCCCAACATTCTTCCAAGGGAACGCCAAAGAATATAGAGACACAGGCTACCCAGTAGTTTAGCTAGATTCCCATAAGTCTTCCAGCAATATCAAGGAATGGGACAATACAGATAATTACAAACCCTTGTCTTTCCCAAAACTCTTCTTTAACTTTTTGTTATGAGTACTTAGCATCATAACTTATCATGGGCACCTAAATGTTGAACTGCAACTTTCTAAAGGCTGTCTTATTTTATATATGCAGTAGATTTTTTCTATTAAAAGTTACAGTTCCTCATCTGCAACCCCCTTTGTGTCCATGCCTTTTATCATGTGACTTTTCAGTTTCTCTCATTAAAGAGGCTGTTTTCCTATCTCTTTTATCTGTATTGGTCTTTGACGTGCTTTAGCCAGTAGAATGCAGTAAAGGTGAATGATATGCCAGTTCTGAGCTTCTTCAGAAGCCTTTTATGTATGTTCTTTGCATCTCTGCCTCTACCATGGAAACACACCAAGGAGGATGAAAGACACATGTAGCATATCCAAGTTGCTCCACTTACCCAAGCCACAACCAGCCAAGATCAACAGAATGAGCAATACCTACACCTTTGAGTCAGCCCAGCTAAGAACAGCAGTTACCTCAACCAACCACTCTAGATGTGTCAACGGTAAATACTTGTTGTTTTGTGCTGAGAGGCTTGTTTGTCATAAGGTGGTCTTGTGGCAGTAGATGGCATAAAATATATTAAAACTATGTTATACCAGTCCATCTTTTCCAAGACTAACAATGTTAGGAAATATAACAAATTGATATTGAGAAATTTGATACACTTATAAAACTCAACCCCAAGAGTTCAAGTAGAATAAGTTCTATGAATTGTCTGAATTCCACAAGGGCCAACTCAGAAAATATTAGCACTTTTGGACTGACCCATTTCATTTGCAATTATGTAATCACATCTTATTTAAATCTCCTGAAATCCCCATACAAGTGATTCCCAAATATTTTTGGACCTATTCCAGAAGTTTTAATCCCTACATAAAACAAATATGAGAATTCAGCAAGTTGTAGCTATAGAATATTTTGATGCAATTATTCATTTTGCAGGGATTTTAGCCCCTTTAATAGTTCTGTGTGGATGTACAACTACAGACAGGGAATAATCGGTCACTTTCTTCTATATAACTTGGTGAATAGGGCATAAGATCTCCAAATGTTAAATATAGCTTTGACCACCAAATCTAAACAGACCTCTTACATGTTGTGATTAACACCTGAATCTACAAGGAGCTAGGAACAAGCAATTTATTTTTAACAATTTGGTAGTTATTGTGGTTCTGACCTTGTGCTCCCCAATAATTTAAATGATTTGGATGCTACTTGCTTGGGGTCAGGTGAGGGATTCCCATCCTACATGTTTAATTAGCATGTGCATTCAAGTAGGGGCAACACCAATACCTGAGAGCCATGTGGTTTCACTATGGATGCCCTGTGATGTTACTTCTGTGAATAGCCATTTCTCTGCTGGAGGCAGGTGTCTCCATCTTCAATCTGTTTTACAAGAGGGCTTAATCCATCTGACCTTTGCAGGATTCAACATTCTCAAATTTCTTATTTGTTTCCCCTTGCTTGCCCTCCCTTCTTTCTCTTAGGAATCTTTTAAATTTGTTAAGATAGAGAAATTCTTTTTTTCTAGTATTTTAAAATAAAAGCTCATTTAGCTAAATTTTTGGGAAACTTCCCAATTTTGAATTGCTTTTCATTGAATGGGTGAGGCAGGGGGAGAGGGAATCCTTGCCCAACCCCCTATACACCTTCATACAGTTTCAAGTCAAAATTCTAAAGGTTCCAGACAGGAAAAAGTAGTTGGTCTTTTTCCAAGGATTTAGAAGATCTGGGCCTCATGCCAGTGTCTCTTTCTTTATCTTAACTGGCTCTGTCCCAAGGTCATCTTTTCCCAAACAAATTTTGTCTGCAAATACCAGTTATCTAATATTTTAGTTTCATTGTCTTGAGACAATTTTAAATCAGAATGCATAGGAACTACGGCTCACCCTGGACGTAATTATGAATACAGTTTGCAGCTTTTCAGACATTCTTAGTGCTGTATTTAACTGGATTCATGTACATCTCTTGAGTAGAACCTTTGAAAAGAAATTGCTTTTTCTTACAAAACTTACAATGGTAAAATTTATCTCAAATATTTCTCACTTTCTACTCAGAATGTGTCCGTCCAGTTCACATGGAATATTTCTGAGACCCAAATTTCTGTATGCCATTAAAACATCTTTTTGGGTGCCCAAATCACAGCTCCAAGTTCATAGTACTTTTTCAAAAGAGGATTTAAACAAAACAGATTAGTTTCTACATATAATTTATCATAGCTTAAAGTAATCACAACTTTCCTTTTTTTTTCCCTTTGATATCTGCCTCACTGGGTTAGTGAAAATAAGCAAATCTCAGCTCCTTTCTTTCCTCCTTACAGTTAAACCAGCTTTGTTATTGCCTGTCTTTTTGATAAAAGCCATCTTGGGTGAGATGATCTCTCACTTCCTGTTGATTCTTTAGTGTTTACTGTGATACCAGGCTTTAGGTCTAGGTATATTTTTGAAGGAATATGCAAGATCCACCCAGGCATATTATTTAGAATGAAAATAAGGCCTAGAGCAGAACTTGAGAGAACATCAACACATAAGATTGGGATGAATAGAGGAAGAAGAGTCTACCGAGGAGACTAAGAAGGACTCAACAGGCAGAAAAAAATCAGGAGCATGCGGAGGGGTGGGGGGTGTCACAGAACTCAAGAGAAAATCTCATTTTGTGAGAGATGAAGTGATGGAACTGAGTCAAATATCACCAAAAGGTCAAGTAAAAGACAAGGACTAAAAATAGTTCGCTAGATTAATGGCATGGAGGTTGTTAGCACAAAGTGATATAGTTCATTAGAGTGATTGGAAAAAAGGAGCCGGATTGACTAGTCTGAATACAGAGAAAGGCAAGGAAATACTGTAGACCTCACATCTTCATAACATCCTGCCTGGGAGTGGGGATTAGACAGATAGGACCCTGGCTGGACTAATGCCGGAGGTGAAGGACAAATTCTTTAAGAGGGAAGAAACTTCAGCTGCTTAAATCCCCATAAGAAATGATGGAGATAAAAAAGAAGACAAAGTGGAGAGACAGAGAATGAAATGAGGATTTAAACACCAGATATAAGGATGTTTGAGCAGAAATAGGGGAAATTGGTCATCAATTGTAGGGGCATTTATTTCATCACAATGGAATGGACAGTTGTTTGTGGGATGTGGCTACAGGTTAAAGGAATTTCATCTGATGGCTTCAATGTTACCTAAGAAATAGGATATGTGAACACTTATTGAAAGTGAGGAAGAAGGGGAAGGATTTGATGGATTAAGGGACAGGTTTAAAATAGTTATTTTGAAGAAAAAGACCAGCTGACTAGGGAATTATATAAGGACTGATAGGCAAATAGACTGGCCCTATAGGTGTCAGTGATCTAGAGGGATTACTAGTCTCCAGTCTGCACCACTGTTTGTTCTTTTTTTGGTTGGTAGCCCTCAGCCTCCTGGGTGCTGATAAGGTGGATAGTAGAAGCTGTTCTAACTAGGGTTTGGTGAGAAGCATGGGGTGGGGAAAGGAGGACAGAGGGGAAAGAGAGTGAGGAACCAAAGCATGGTAATAAAGCTAGAGAGTAAGTGGTGATATAGGATGGACTAAAAGGAAGAATGTAGGATTAGAAAACCAAAATCAAGGCAGGAAAGAAGTTGTCATCATGCTCATAATAAAAATTAATATAGGTTGGATGATTTAGCATTGAATTTGGTTGTGAGATTTCTGGGAACATGGGAGAAAGTGAAACACTAAGTTATAGGAATCATTTTACTTTAAAAAAAAAAACTATGGGCACATAATAGTTGTATATATTTATAGGGTACATGAGATGTTTGATACAGGCATATGTGTATCAACCAAATCAGGGTAATTGGGGTATCCATCACCTTAAGCATTTATCATTTTTGTGTTAGGAACATTCTAATTTCACTTTTGTTAAAGTATACTCTTATTGTCTATAGTCACTTTGTTCTATCAAACATTGTTCATTCTAACTATAGTTTTGTATGCATTAACCATCCCCACTTAGTTCTCCCCTCACCACTACCATTCCCAGCCTCTAGTAACCATCATTCTCTCTATCTCCATTAAGATCAATTGTTTTAATATTTAGCTCCCACATGAGCGAGAACATGAGAGATATCTTTCTGTGCCTGGCTTATTTCACTTAATATAATGTTCTCCAGTTCCATCCATGTTGTTGCAAATGGCAGGATTTCAGTCTTTTTCATGACTATAATATTACATTGTGTACATGTACCACAATCTTTCTTTGTTCATCCATTAATGGACACTTAGGTTGATTCCAAATCTTGACTATTGTGAATAGTGCTGCAATAAACATGGAAGTGCAGATGTTTGATATACTAATTTCCTCCCTTTCGGATATATATCTCACAGTAGGATTGCTGGGTCATATGGTAGTTCTATTTTTAGTTTTTTGAGGAACCTCCATAGGGTTCTCCATAGTGGTTGCACTAATTTACATTCCCACCAACAGTGCATGAGGGTTTCCTCTTTCTCCATATCTAAACCAGCTTTTGTTATTACCTGTCTTTTTGATAAAAGCCATCTTAACTTGGATGCGATCATATCTCATTAATTGTTATTGGTTCATTCAGGTTTGGGTTTTTCTTCCTGGTTCAATCTTGGTAGATTTTTGTGTCTAGGAATTTATCCATTTCTTCTAGGTTTTTCAATTAATTGACCTATATTTGTTCATAGTAGTCTCTAATGATCATTTGAATTTCTACAGTATCAGTGGTAATGTCTTTTTCACCTCTGACTTCGAGTCTTCTCTCCTTTTTTCTTAGTCTAACAGTGTCAATTTTGTTTACCTTTGCAAAAAGCCAACTTTTCATTTTGTTTCGTATTTTCTTTTGATTTCATTAATTTCTGCTGTGATCTTTATTCTTTTCTAATTTTGGTTTTGGTTTACTCTTGTTCTTCAAGTTCCTTGAGACGCATCATTGGGTTGTTGAAGCTTTTCTACTTTTTACGCAGGTACTCATTGCTATAAACTTTTCTCTTATTACTCCTTTTTGCTGTATTCCAGAGGTTCGATATTGTGTGGTTTCATTTTCATTTGGGAGGTTTTTAATTTCTTCTCTTCATTGACCTTCTAGTCATTCAGGAGCATATTTAATTTCCATGTGTTTGTATAGTGTCCAGTGTTGATTTCTAGTTTTATTCCATTGTTAGAGAAAATACTTGGTATGATTTCAATTGTTTTGAATTTAAGACTTTTGTGGCCTAACATGTGGTCTGTCCTGGAGAATGATCCATGAACTGAGAAGAATGTGTATTCTGCAGCTGTTGGATAAAATGTTCAGTAAATATCTATTAGGTCCATTTGGTCTATAGCGAAGATTAAGTCTAATGTTTCTTTTGGTTTTTATCTGGACGATTTGTTTAATACTGAAAGTGGAGTGTTGATCTCCAACAATTATTGGGATCTATCTCTCTTTAGCTCTGATATTTGCTTTATATATCTGGGTACTCCAGTGTTGGGTGCATATATATACTTAAATATATCATCTTGCTGAACCGACCCCTTTATCATTATATAGTGACTTTTTCTTTTTACAGTTTTTGTCTTTAAATCTATTATCTGATAGAAATATAGCTGTTCCTGCTTTTTTGTTTCCATTTGCATGGAATATCTTTTTCCATCCTTTTATTTTCTGTCTTTATAGGTGAAGTAGGTTTTTTGCAGATGACATATAGTTGGTTCTTGTTTGTTTTATCCATTCATCCATTCCATGTCTTTTGATGGGAGAGTTTAATCCATTCACATTCAATGTTATTGATAGGTAAGGTCTTCCTACTGCCATGTTATTTGATTTCTGATTATTTTGTGGTCCTGCTTTCCTTCCTGTCTTCCTTTGTTAAAAGTGATTTTTCTTTGGTAGTGCTTTAATCTCTTGGGTTTTATTTTTTCTGTATCTATTGTAGGTCTTTTGAAATTACCATGGGGCTTGCAAAATATATTTTGTAACCAATTATAAACACATGATAACTTTGTAAACAATCAAACAAGTATAAAGAAATCTAACAAATTCTATACTTCATCTTCCACCCACTTTTAAACTGTTTCCATTTATATCTTTTTATACTACATATTTCAAAAAGTTATGTATTTTTGACAGGTTTGTCTTTTAGTCTTCCTACTTAAAAGATTTAGTCACAATAATTACAGCAATAGAGTATTCTGGATTTTGTACTTTTACTAGTGAGTTTCGTACTTTCACCTTAAATTTTGTTCACTAATGTTCTCCTTTCCTTTCATATTGAAGACTTCCTTTTAGTATTTCTTGTAGGATAGGTCTAGTGTTAATAAAATCCCTCACCTTTTTTTATCTAGGAAAATCTTCATTTTTCCTTCATGCTTGAAGCATATTTTTGCAGGATACAATATTCTAGAACTAAGGGGTTTTTTTTCCTTCAGTACTTTGAATATGTCATGCCACTCTCTTCCGGCCTGTAAGGCTTCCACTGAGAAGTCTACTGCCAGACAAGTTGAACGAACATTCACAAGCATCAAGAAAATCCAGGAAAAAACGTGACCTCACCAAATGAACTAAATAAGGTACCAGTTACCAATCTCAGAGTGATGGAGATATGTGACATTTCAAAGGATTCAAAATTGCTGTTCTGAAGAAGCTCAGTGAACTTCAAGACAATGGAGAGAAGGAATTCAGAAAGACTATCAGATAAATTTAATTAAGGAGATTGAAATAATAAAAAAGCAGGCCAGACATGGTCTCATGCCTGTAATCCTAGCACTTTGGGAGGCCAAGGTGGGAGGATCATTTGAGACCAGTCTGAGCAAGAGTGAGACCTTTTCTCTACAAAAAAAAGAGAAATTAGCTGGGCATGGTTGTGTGCACTATAGTCTCAGCTACTCAGGAGACTGAGGCAGGGAGGATCACATGATCCCAGGAGTTCGTGGTTGTAGTGAGCTATGATGACAACACTGTACTCTAGCCTGAGCAACAGAAAGAGGCCCTGTCTCAAAAAAGGCAGAAATCCTGGAGCTGAAAAATTCAATTAACAAACTAAAAAATGAGTCTCCCAAGGACAGAATTGATCAAACAGTAGAAAGAATTAGTGAGCTTAAAGACAGGCTATTTGAAAATACATAGAGAAAAAAGAATAAAAGATAAAGCATGCCTATAAGATCTATAAAATAGCCTCAAATTATTGGCCTTAAAGATATATAGAGAAAGACTAGTATAAAAAGTTTAATCAAATAGAACTTTCCAAACCTAGAGGAAGATATAAATATTCGTGGATAAGGTCATAGAACACCAAGCAGAGTTAACCTAAGCAAGACTACCTCAAGGCATTTGATAATCAAGCTTCCAAATGTCATGAATAAAGAAAAAGATCTTAAGAGAAGCAAGTAAAAATTTAAAAAAATCATTTTACTTTAAATTTATTTTTAGAGATGGGGGGTGTCTCTATTTTGCACAGATTGGCCTTGAACTACTAGGCTCAGGCCATCCTTCAGCCTCAGGCTACCGAATAGCTGGGATTGCAGGCACCAGCTACCATGCCCAGTTAAGATTCTCATTTTTAAAAGTGTAAATGTGCTTAGCAAAATAAGAGAGGATCCTGGCAATATCTTCCTTATGCTTCCCAGGTCTTCCTGCTAAGGTGTTAGAGGACACTGCTATTGGGACATAAGGAACATTGTCACCTTGTGGCAAAAACTAAATGCTAAAGGATGGAGGAAATGATAAAGAACAGAGTGACACTCAAATGGAAGAAATGGTAAGCCTACCTCATATGACATTGACAAGGTTGGGCATCCTTCTTTTCTGTTGCTTCAGTTTAAAATTTAAAATATGTCCTAAAGATAGATTCAGCAATATAATTCTAAAAATTTTTATGGAGCTATTTTTGTACCAGGCAATTCACTCATGTAAACCATACAATTCAGTGGTTTTCAGTATATTTAGAGTTGTGCAACCACCATCACAATCTAATTTTGGAATATTTTCATCACCCCAGAAAGAAACTCCATACACATTAGCAGTCACTCCCTGTTTTCTTCCAACACTCCCAGTTCTAGACAATCACTAATCATCTTTCTGTATTTGAGTTTGCCTATCTTGGGCATTTCATAAAAATGAAATCATAATATGTGGTATCTTGTGACTGTATTCTTTCACTTGGCATGTTTTCAAGGTTCATGCAAGTTGTAGTATGTATCAGTACTTTTTCTTTTTATTGCTGAATAATAACCCATTATGTAGATATGTACATTTTGTTTATCAGTTGATGAATGATTCGGTTTCTTCCATTGTTTGGCTATTATAAATAATGCTGTTTGAACATTCACGTACAAGTTTTTGTATGGACATGTTTTCATTTCTCTTGGCTCTATACCTAGGAGTGGAATTGCTGAGTAATATGGGAAATTTATGTTTAACATCTTGAGGAACTGCCTTTGTTTTCCAAAGTGGCTACACCATTTTATATTCACACCGACAATGTATGAGAGTTCTAATTTCTCTACATCCTTGTCGACACTTGTTGTTTTTTTGTTTCCAACCTAGTAGGTATGAAAGCAATATATCATTATGGTTTTTATTATGCAATACAGTTTTAAAGTTCTTAACATCTAGAATGCAGGGCACTGGAATGGATACAGAAATCTAATACGTAGAACCTCTTTGTGTGTAATCATCAGTTCAGCTCACTTTTGGCCCTTTTCTCTTCCAAGCCCCAAGTCAGAATGCATTTGTTGAATGGCTTGTTAGGTAGGGCCAAGTTATTATCCCCAGCCAATGAGTTTTGAATGGAAGCAATGCTATAACTTCTATACCAAAGCATTTCATTGCTAGTGCAAGAACCCCAAGAGCTCTTTCCGTCTGCCTCGACAACCAGCAACTTTCAAAATAGTGGCAGCTTAGATAGCCTGGGTCATGGGATGAGGGGACATTTAGTAGAACTGAACTATAACGCACATGCCGTGTAAATGACAAACATTTGTTATTAAGAGATGGTGATTTTTAACCACAGCATAACTGGGCGTATCCTCCACTCACAATGCTTACTAAGAATTGTGTGCTACTTGATGGTTATGATGTTAGAGTTCAACAGATCTGGCAAATAACTTAGCATCTCTAAGCCTCACCCTCCTCTGTAATGTGGTTGTCATAGATCTGCACACAATTGAAGTTAAGCAAGACAATGTATTTCTTCAATAATTCTTAGCACAGTGCATGGTACATAGCAGGTTCTTAAACGATTGTTATCAACATAAGGACAATGAATTGAGGACTATAATATTGGAGCTAACCTTATATAGAAGATAAGTCAGAATTTGAAGGACCACCCCATAGAAGCAGGGAGAAAGGTTATGGCTTCTCTTTAGTTAAGTAGTTTGGACCTTGCAGCAAGCCTCCCTAGCGAGCATTTTGTTGACATATATATATATATATCTGCCTGCCATTATTACAGGGTGGGAGGACCTTTGGGGTCTTGATTTTTTTTTTTTTTCCTCCTAGAAGAGAAGCAATATCCACAGCATTCTGATTCATTTCAGGGAACAAGGAGCATACAATATGGAATGTGATTACATTTAAAATATGCTGAAAAGAGATTTCACAAATCCAAAATTATCAATCCCTCTTCAGAATGACAGGTGGGGTATAAATGCCAAAATAAGTTCCTTTAAGAATATTTAGAATCAATACAAAATATATTTTCATCTTATGTGCATACTGTCCTTGAGTTAATGAGGCAGGGACCTGGTTCAGCCTGGCAAAAGGCAATCAAGAGAATTAATTGATGCCATGCAGATATTTCTATTAATGAGACAAAGGGAAATGTAATAAACTAGAAGAGTTGTAACCATACATTGGGCATTGGGGGCCATGTATTTCCTTTTCCTTGGCTTTGTCTCTGCTTCTCTTCTTAAATGCTCAACTGTTCCTCCTTGTTCTTTAGCTGACTTGTTTCTCTGCCCTTTAAATATTGGTATTCTACAGGTCAAACATCAGCCTACGTTCTCTTCAGCCTGAAAACCCTCCATCACAGTTCTCCCTGCCATGATTTTATGTGCCCCCATGGGTTAACGTTTTTATCTGAGACTTTGTTTCTGGGTGCATGTTTCATTTGCCTATTGAAACTTCCATCTGGATGTCCTACAATATTAATAGTTATGTCCTATTTCTTCTAGCTTAAATATTTTTCTTCTATCTTTACCAGTCTAACTACTTCAGATTTCCTCTTCAGCTTTACTTCTTGGAGGCAGTATTTCTTGAAACTGAAACTACCACAGGTCTACCTGTGTGCACTATCCCGACACCCTATTATTTTACCTAAAAAAATTCGGTACCAATTGCTTTAAATTACACATCTGTGAGATTATTTCATTTTCTCTCTTCCATGCTATACTTTGTACTCTGTGCAGGTTAGCACAGTGTCTGTTTCGATCTCCAACATATCCCCAGTTCCTAGCATATGGTAGGTATGCAGTAAAAACTTGTTGAATAGGTCAATGAATATGATACAAGCTGAAGTCGTAATACCCCCACCTCTCCTGTTCCTATTCCTATATTCCTGGACAATGACGGATGTGCTCTCAAATTACCCCATTATCTTCACTAGAATCTGAGAGTCAGCCTGTATACCATCATCTCCCTCATTCCTAACATCTAAGCACTCACCAATATTTAGCATTCCTCTTAAATATCTTGAGACTCTACCCCCTCCTCTCTCTATCCCTGCTATTACTGCTTTGTTTGGGTTCTCATCATTTTTTTCCTGAATTCATTCTCTAATCCTTTGCCATCACTGCAGGCCATTTTCTTAAAGTGCAAACCTGACCATTTTATTCTGATTCGTAAAACCCTTCAGCAGGCTCCCTATTTAAAGCTCAAATTCTTAAAACTGTTCTAAACCTCTACAATCTGATCTCAGCCTTAGTCTACTTGCCACTTTTCATCCTCCCCCCTCCCCCCGTCCCCTCTGGTCATCCAGAACTCATGATTTCCAAACTCGCCCTCTAGCCTCGCACAGTGCACAAATTCTTCTTGCCTAGAATGTTCTTTTTCTTTTTCTTTTTGGCAGAGATCCTCCACCTACTCAACTTTTCACCCATCAAAACATGAGAAATCTTTCCAAACTCTTATAGACAAAATATATTGTGTTCTCCTCTATACTCCTATGGCACTCTGCAAAGAGCCTCAATTATATCCCCCAGAGTCTTCAGTGATGATTTTTATTTGGATAAATCAAAAAATAATTATGTTGAGTGAAGGAAGTTGGTCAAAAAGAGTATACACTGTTTGACTCTGATACAAAATTCTATAAAAATGCCAACTAATCAATAATGACAGGAAGCAGATCAGTTTATTCCTAGGATTAGGGGTGAGACGGGAAAGATAGAGATTATAAAGGAGCACAAGGAACTTTTGGGGGTTGATATGTTTTTATTGTGGTGATGGTTTCACTGGTGTTATGTTTTTCAAAACTTGTACTCAAGTATGTGATATTTATTACATGTCTTTTACCTCAATAAGTGTGTTTTTAAAACACCCTCCTAGTTTTTTAACCATGTTGTCAAGGATTAATACTTAAATTACAAAAGGCTCTTTTAAAACAATTTTTAATTCATTTTACAGACTCACTAAAGCCTATGTGCACTTGCACATGAAACACTCACTTGTCCACAGAGGCAAAGGAATCTTGGGCCAACGCCTCTAACCTCCCTCACGTTCTCCCCTTCATCCTGCTAGAGGGGAATATGGAATTACTTTTTGTTGCTCTCATTGTGTGCTCCACAATGTCTTGTGAAGCATCTTACAGGGCGCTAGTCATACACAAGTGTCGATCAAAAATGCATGCATAGACTCAGAGGTTGTATTGCCCTGGATAGAATGGTTATGCTTTCCCAGCTGATTAAAACAAACCAACTCTAAGGTCAGGAGGCTAGCTTTAAGCCCATGTGCAGAAACATGCAGTGTTTTTCAGCTACAGTTTAACGAATATAAGTGAGAAAATGTTAATGATATGGTTGCAATTAAGACTGGAAGGAAGTTCCCCAGGAAGTATAATTTTACTGTCATTAGCAGACAAAAGACAGAAGCCTAGAGGGAAAGGTTGAAGGTAGGGTTAGGAGCACTTCTGAGAGAAAGTAACCTATGAAGTAAGCCTTTAGAAATCTAGTTCATTCATATTTACAGAAATGGAATAAAATGTAAGAACACTTAAACTGAGAATATTTTCCTTTAAAATAAACATCATGTTCACACCCAAATGAAAAAGGAACAAATGCACAGCAATGGAAGGCAGCATTTGGAACTAGGTGGTCCGCTCAGGAAACACTGATGGCCATTGCTGCCTGGAGGAGGAAAACTCGATGTGGTTAACTTCCCTTCAAGCAGCCTGAAGATTTTTGAGCACTTCCTTTCAAGATTAAAAATATACAGTTCTTGGGTTTTCTGCTTAAGCAGGAGCTCTTTTCCCAAACCCTGGTGGCGGTGTTTTCTTCTGTCTTCAGCCTCATCTTGAATGTATTTTCATAGCTGGTAGCAAGCCAAGGGTGAGAAATGATCTCTTACCACCAAATTGTCTGGAAATAAAGCCCACACTATCATGAATTACATTATCTAATGGCCCCTTGCTTACCCAAAATGTGCTCCCTAGGCCAGAATCATTAGCACCACCTGAGAGCTTGTTAGAAATGCAGTATCTCAGGCCCCACTCCAGACTTCCTTAATCAGATTCTGTATTTCAACAAAATGCCCACATATAGGAACAACATTTATCGGGTGTCGGGCAGGTGGTGGGGATGGGTATATACATAAGTGTGATGTGCACCATCTGGGGGATGGACACACTTGGAGCTCTGACTCGGGGGGGGGAGGGCAAGGGCAATATATGTAACCTTAACGTTTGTACCCCCATAATTTGCTGAAAAAAAATTAAAAAATGCCCACATAGGTTGTGTGCACATTCAATTCAAGAAGTGTTTGTCTAACATATATCCTATATAAGATAAGGATTATTATTCCCCTTATCTGAGAAAATGAGAACAGGGAGGTACAATTACTTCACAAGAATCAATAAGTACAAGAGTTGAGATTTTTAAGGTAGTTCCCATAATCTTAAATGTCAAGCACTTCTTCCTACTACCTTCCACAATACTTCTCTCTATATGAAATGAATTCAGTAGTTCTGGTAATAACCACCCCACTCCAAACTTCAGCCATTTACTGACTTCTGACAACCAAACTCTTACACTCAGACATGCATGATTTAGATAAAACATATCCCATTCCTTGGAATATTTTAGTTATCAATATCTATGGGGAGAGTGACTTAATCCCTTAAATAGTAGTGTTTGAGAGTTTAATCAGACTGTTGCCTTTACCCATTGATGGGAAGAAGAAAGTAGCTTGAGGTCCACACTGCACTTTAGGGCAAAGGAAGGAGGAGCCCTTGACATAGATCAGCCCTTGCAAGGACTCTGGCTGTCCTTGAAGTTTGCTATGGCTGCTGGCCTGAGTCTGTTCAATTTCTTATGTTGTGGGCCTCTGGATACTTTGAATTAGCCCTCTGTCCTTTCTTTATGGTATTTCTAGAGGTCAGCACAAACTCCTGCAGAAATTTACCACTGCTACATAGAGTGATGGAGAAGAAATGTGACACAGCTACGCTTACCAGTACTCACGGCTGCATTATCATAAAAAAATATTCCAAGACTATTGTTACCAATAGTAGCTGTTTGGGTCTCTACTATATGTCAGACACTATATTAGGTACTTAAATATCCCTATAATAGTCTTTAAAAGTATGTATTACTCAGGAAATGCAGCTGGTGAGGGATGGAAATGAAGCCTGGCTTCCATACCAGGTCTATCCGAAGCAAGAGGAAGTGTCTTTCTACCGTAACACACTGCAATGGCATGTTTAAATTAGCCTCCTACTTAACCTTCAATGCCCAGCTCAAATCTCCTCTTCACTAGGGAGCTTTCTCTGTGACCTTGGTGATATCATCTCTCTGTAGCCCTGATTTGGCACTTTTGAAATTGTAACTTGAACTCTTGCTTTCTTATTTACATTCTTCCTACCTCAAGTTACAATTAATAATTCTACTTATGTCTGTGTCCTACCTCCCTTCCCAAACCTTTGAGCCCTTAAATGTTCTTTGGGTTGCTGGCCCCGGCCTCATAGCAGGATTCAACAGTATCATCAGTTGCTCCGTAAACTGAGTTAGGCACAAAGTCTAGAATCCCTGGAAGTCAAACATTCCCTGTTGGTTGAGCCACTACACATTGTTTACAAGTAGCCTCCAGTAGCTGACAACTCCTTCCCTCAAGCAATGGCTTATCTTTGGGAATTTTGTAAACATGCATGACTTGCTCTTGCACTTCTTTTGTGCTGCTTTTCTTTCACCTCATTCTCTCCCAAGAGGAGAACATAGCTTGGGTTTTCTTCACTACTGGCCATTCTTCTCTCTCTGGTATTCTTTACACTTTAGATTTTTGTTTTTTTATTTCAGAATATTATGGAGGTACAAATGTTTAGGTTGCATATATTGCCTTTGTGCTGCCTGAGTCAGAGCTACAAGCGTGCCCCATCCCCCAGATAGTGTGCACTGTACCTGTTAGGTGTGAATGTACTCATCCCCTTCTCCCCCTCCCACCTGCCCAACACCTGATGAATGTTACTTCCATATGTCTTTACACTGTGGATTCTAGGAGAATAAAAGAATAGAACTGGTGACTCCTCTTCCTCTCTTGTGTACTTGTACTTGCTCATTCTCTAACAACTGAGAATTGACTATATGCCAGACATTGTGCTAGGTATTTTATAAATCTAACTCTCATACAAATAACCCTATGAAATATGTGATATTATACCCATTATGCTGAGGAAGATCCCGAAGTATAGAGAAGTAACTTGTCCATGATTACGCTAGGAAATGGGACATCCAGAATGTGAATGTAGGGTATACGCTACTCTTAGTCACTTATCAAATGATGTTAGTGAGAAACACAACTGAAATATGGCAAATACATAAGTATATAAACCAATGTTGTGGTTATGGGTGCCATATAGATTACCTAGTAAATCAAGATCTCTATATAACCAGCCCTTGACTGGAGCTCATCTTCCTGCCTTCTGTTACAGATACCAGCAAATATATAGGTGAATCATTACTAGTTTGAGCTAAACTCTAAAAAAAATAGTCTTAGTGAGTGTTGCTATTTTTTTAATCATTTACTAGGGAAAGAATGCAACTGCCACTAATATCTTCCAAAATTCAATACAAATGATTTTTGAATAATTCAAATGTATTATTCATATCCACTTGACCTTCTCCAATAGCAGAAATTTTTGAGAGTTGATGGTTTGCAGGTATCTGAAGAAGCCATTACGTAAATGAAAACAACATGTTCACTCAAGTATTGTTGTAGGCATTATGGCAAAAAAAATATATGCATCCTTTCAAAGGGTTTACCATCTTTTGGGGGGAAAATAAGCTAGATGTTTCTCATTAAATAACAATGAAACTTTTAAATGGCTCTTCAAGAGGATGACAATCACAAGCTAATGCATGATTATACCAACAGCAATTCAGAGAAGGAACATCTAATGTCGGGCTGGGATAATTGATCTAGAGAGGTTTGTTGGAGCAGATAGATTTTAAGCTCCAGTTTGAAAGGTAAATAGAATTAAAGTAAAGAGCAATGAAAGAAAGGGCACATAGGGTTGGGTAGAACTGTGTGGTACATGAAATAATCTATAATAGAAAATGTCCTTGTTTAGAACAAACCAACATCATCATTGGCTTTAGTTTGGACTTTAGTCTTGATTAAGTAGAGAGTATCTGTGACTCAGTTTGAACCTTGTGACCCCCAGTCTAAGGGGAAGCATCAAAAGATGAGATTAGGATAGTTGCCAAGTTCCTCTGGTAACAAAGTTCAGCACTACAGAGGAAATGACAATTATTGCTGCCTGTTTAGTGGGCTCTTGTGGGTCCTTGCAGGACTAGGTTTTAGGGTATATCAGATGAAGTATCCGATTTGGAGAAATACCGCCTAGCTATTACCCATCATGCTCCAGAAGGGCCCTGAAAGGTTTTGCTTTTACTGATTAAAAGTGAGACATCTGGGCAGGAAAATGCCACACAAGAACACCTTCAGTCTTCCCCACAATATGAGTCATAGCTTGCCCCAGAAGGCAGTGAGAAATGTCCACCCTTCTTGCTAAGATATCACTGGGAAGTCTACCCAAGGGAGGACTACCTAGGAAGGGTTGGTTGAGACTTTCAGCTAAAGAAAAAGAGACTCTGACAGGAGATGGTCCTCAAATTCCCAGTGCAAGATGCAGCTTTATAAAAGAGGATCCCATATATATTTATGCTTCCTAGAAGCACATTGTATAATATTCAGAAGGCAACATTAAGATGGTTCTTTTCCTAAATGAATGATATATGTGATAAGTGGACTATGCCAAAGGAAAGAAAAAAATTCTTTCCAGTTCAATTCCAGATCTGTTTTGGTATAAGGGCCAAGCTTTTATTTTACCCAAGTAGTAGGAAGATGTCTATCCCACTCACTGCATTTAGATATCACTTCAATGAGATCTGAAATTCACCAATTTATGCTAAATTTCACTCTCTGTGGTTCTATTTACAAAATGGAAACATGATTGCAAAGCATGTGCTGGAACTAATTTGCACTTATGCCTAAATCACTAATTTGCACTTATGCCTTTTCTTATTTTCTGATAAAAAGGATTTGGGAAAATGAGTTCTAGAAAACTCTTATCATAAAAAATTTATATCTGATAATTTTTAGTTTAAACACCTTTAATATGAGGGGGAGACAAACATTACACACCTATTGTGAGCAGCAGCTAGACTTCTACTAGAGTGTACAAGACATCTCATACTGTTTAAGAGGAGTGGCTGTTTCCCCCTTAATGAAAAAAAAGAACCTCTCACAAAATACATACTTCTGACATAAATGTACCTATTTGACTGTAATCTTTGGCTCGTGTATTTTGTCTCAGAAAAGAAGAAAAAAGTAATAAAGTTCACATAGTGAATCTAATGTCAAGACACTAACAAATGAAGAAATTCACCCAAGAAGGCTTACAAACAACAAAGGGAAAGTTTCGTTTTGAAATAATTTTAGCTTTGCAGAAGACTTGCTAAGATAGTACAGAGAGTTCCCAAATATCATTCACCCAGCTTCCCCTAATGTCAACATCATGCATACCTATTGATATTTT
Source organism: Cheirogaleus medius (assembly GCA_008086735.1). Lineage (NCBI taxonomy): Eukaryota > Metazoa > Chordata > Mammalia > Primates > Cheirogaleidae > Cheirogaleus > Cheirogaleus medius. The sequence goes on from VBSM01003185.1 coordinate 9,959,220, forward strand.
AAAATTTCAACTTTTAATAACAGTTTTAACTTGCCTTTCTAGATGGTCAATAGTCATATGTTTTGTAGAAGAAAGCAGAATCTCTTCATCTTGGATAAATCCTAGTATAGCATAAGCTATAGATTATTAGTAAGTCACCAGCCCAGCATGGTAGCAACACATCAAAATAAATGCAGCAGGTGTGCTTCTTTTGGTTGGTGAAATATCTTTTAAAAACGTAAGCCAGAAAACAAATACCTATTGAAATTTATGGCTAACATATAAAGAGTGACTTACCAAAGCATTTGTTTTCAATTATTTTACTAGATCACTTTCCCCCATGATAGAAATTTGAGGATGACAATGGGGAAATTGTCTCAAGAGAATTATGTAAGGAATATAGACTGGAAGGCCAAGGATGTCAAGGACAAACTTTCACTGAATGTGGTTTCTTGGCCATTAAATATTCATTTGATCCCCTTCCTATCTCTTGAACACAATCTTCCCTGGTAACTGGGCTGTGATGTGACTTTGGACTTTTCATATTTTGTTTCCAAAAGGAGATAAAGGCCCTCTATCCAGGTATCATCAGGTTTAACCTCCCTTTAATTGAGTTCCCTGATGAATCTGATAGACTATGCATTGTAATCTAGGATATCAACAACTATCATGTGTTTACTAGTGATGGTCATGTCATTAGATAATTGTATAAAAGGCTTGGTTGAATATATTAATTTTCATATAGCTGGTCCCTGAATTACATCATGTACATTTTTGCAGGATCGTGCTGTAGCTTAGGTTTCCCCTAAGAGTTTGAAGCAAGGATTTGAGTGTGGAAATGATCCCAGGAAACAAGAATAAAGAAGTAGGTATGAGACAAGGAAAGAGAAAAACCAATATGATGAGTTGCCCAAGTTACTGCTATAAGTAATGAAGCTTGATTCCACTGGGGTCTCCTGCATAGCATATAAACACCTCGAAGAGTGGTGAGAGGTGCAGATCCTGTTTCAGTCTTCTACATGTGGCTATCCAGTTTTCCCAGCACCATTTATTGAATTAGGGATTCTTTTCCCCAGCGCATGTTTTTGTCTGCTTTGTCAAAGATCAGATGGTAATATGAGGATGGTTTTATGAGTGGGTTCTCTATTCTGATCCATAGCTCTATGTCTCTATTCTTGTGCCAGTACTGTGATGTGTTTTGGTTACTACAGCCTTGTACTATAGCTTGATGACTAGTAAAGTGATGTCTCCCTATTTGTTCTTTTTGCTTAAGGTTTCTTTGGCTATTCAGGGTCTTTTCTGGTTCCATACCAAGTGTAGAATTATTTCTTCTAGATCTGCAAAAAATGGCATTGGCATTTTAATGGGAATTGCATTGCATCTGTAAATAACTTTTGGGTATTTTATTTTGAGCTATATTCCATCGATGTGTACTTTGTTAAGAGTTTCTATTATAAAACGGTGCTGAATTTTGTCAAATGCTTTCTCTATCACTCAAGAGGATCATATGGTCTTTGGTTTTGCTTCTATTTATGTGGTGAATCACATTTATAGACTTGTGTTTATTGAACCATCCTTGCATTTCTGGGATGATGCCCACTTGTTTGTGATGGATTATTTTTTGATGAGCAGCTAAATTAAGTTTGCTAGGGTTTTATTGAAGCTTTACATCTGTATTCATAAGGGATATTGGTCTATGGTTTTTCTTTTTTGTTGTGTCCTTCCCTGGCTTTGGTATCAAGGTAATATTGGCTTTGTAGAAAAAGTTAGGGAAGATTTTTTCCTTTTGTTATGAAATAATTTCTGCAGTATAGGTACCAGTTCCTCTTTGTAGGTCTGGTAAAATTTGACTCTGAAACCATCTGGTCCAGGAGTGGTGGTTTTGTTGTTGTTGGTAGATTTTTTTTTTTTTTTTTTTTACAGCTGCTTCAATTTTGTTACTTGATATTGGTATGTTCAGGGGTTCTATTTCTTCCTGATTGACCTTAGGGAGGTTGTGTGTTTCCAAGAATTCATTTCCTCTATGTTTTCAAGTTTGTCATAGAAATTTTTATAGTATTCAGAGATTGTGTTTTGTATTTCTCTGGTATCAGTTGTGATATCTCCTTTTTTTATTACTGATTGAGCTTAAGGTCCTTTCTCTTCTGTTTCTGGTTAGTCTAGCAAGAGGCCTGTTGACTTTGTTCACCTTTTCAAAGAACCAACTTTTTGTTTCATTAATCTTCTGTATAATTCTCTTATCAATTTCATTTAGTTCTGCTCTGACCTTATTTCTTTTCTGCTGGGTTTGTGATTGGTTTGCTCATCCTTTTCCAATTCCTTGATGATTCATCAGATTGTTGATCTGTGATCTTTGTTTTTTAGATGTAGGCATTTATGGCCTCAAATTTTCCTCTTATGACTGCTTTTTCCCAATCCCACAGATTTTGATAACTTGTGTCCACTTTGTCATTCAGTTTGAAGAATTGACCATGGATAACATAATTAAATTTAAAGGCATAAAAGAATATGAATTCTAGAAGAAAATGTTGAAAAAACACTTATAGATATCGGCCTAAGAAAAGAATTTATGAATACCCCCAAAGGCAATCACAGCAACAAAAAAACCAAATAAATGGGACCTGATCAAATTAAAAAGCTTCTGCACAGCCAAGGAAACAATCAATAGAGCAAGCAGACAACCTATAGAACGGGAGAAAATATTTGCATGCTATGTACTTGATAAAGAGCTAATAACCGGAATCTACAAAGAACTCGAGCAAATCAGCAAGAAAACATCAAACAACCCCATTAAAAAGTGGGCAAAAGGCATGAACAGAACCTTTTTAAAAGAAGATAGACTAATGGCTAATAAAGATATGAAAAAATGTTCAATGTCTCTGATCATCAGGAAAGTGTAAATTAAAACTACGGTGAGATATCACCCAAGTCCAGTGAGAATGGCTTTGATCAAAAAGTCCCAAAACAACAAATGCTGGAGTGGATGCCCAAGAGAAGGGAACACTTATACACTGTTGGTGGGACCTGCAAACTAGTTTGATTAGTTTCCTCTATGGAAAGCAGTATGGCGATACCTCAAACAACTAAACCATTTTATCTAGCAACCCCACTACTGGGTATTTACCCAAAGGAAAAACATTTTATAGAAAAGATACTTGCACTTGAATGTTTATGGCAGCACAATTCACAATTGCAAAGATGTGGAAAAAACCCAAGTGCCCACTGATACATGAATAGATTAATAAAATGTGGTATATGTATACCATGGAGTATTATTCAGCCACAGAAAAGAAATGATGAGCTAATACCTTTTTTTTTTCTCTTTAAACAACCTGGATGGAACTGGAGACCATCCTCCCAAGTGAAGTATCACAAGAATGGAAAAACCAATACTACATGTACTCCCTATTAACTTGGAACTAAATGATCAACCCTCATGTGCATATATGGTAGTAAAATTCAAAAGAAATCAAGCAGGTGGAAAGGAAGAGGGAGGGGATGGGTAAATTCATACCTAATGTGTACTATGCACATCATATTGGTGATTGGACACACTTTGACTCAAACTGTACAAAAGTAATTCATGTAAACAAAATGTTTGTATTCTTCTAAAATTCTGAAATTAAAAAACTGAAAAAAATAAAAAGTAAAACTCCTGTATTGACACTAAAAAAAATACCTCCAAGAATTGCCATGTATGTTTGAAAGGTTGCCCCCTGGGTGTTGACTCTTCTGCACTAATGGGCCACATGGGCACCTTTAGGCCAAAGAATACCCTAAGGAAAACCAGGAAGATGTGCAATGTGCACCTCAGGTGGGGTACTTATCAACACAGCCATGACTGGTTTTGTATAGAACTGTCCATCTGATTCAGCTGGGGCTGAAATCAGAGGTAGGCTGGGAGGATCGGAAGAAGACATCAAATATGTCTGTGACAAAACCCTAGCCTAAAAGTGTTTAAGAACCTAGGCCTTCTAGGGATCATGGCCATAAGGAGCATGGAGGAGAGCATAGGGCTTAGTTGAGCCTCTCAGACAAGGAAATGCTATTTCTCAGAACCTTTGATTTTTGGATAAAAATCTTGTCATTGTTAAGAGAATTCAATAGACATTGGTTTGGACAGCTATGCTCTGAATATTTTCATTTGAGGAGCAAATAGAAAACACCTGTGGTTAAAATAACACAGTGAATAGAAACTCAGATTTTTTCTGATGAAATCCTATTCATCATGTATAGTAATGATCTGAATGCTGAAATCCAGAGATGAATTGGAGTTCATGCTTTTGCTCTTCTATTAACAATAGTCATTTCTTTCTCCTCTCCTACCTTCCCTCTGAATTTTGTATCTTTGATGACTTTTTGATTGCTCTTTTAAGATGACCAGGTAACTAAGTCTTTTGCTACTTATGGAACTTCCAAGACAAATAAAAAAAAAAGTGGCCCCTAGTAAGTGGACAAGTAGAATCTTAATCAGGAAAATCTTCAACAATCCTGATCAGTTTGAATAAAGGTAAATGATGGCCAGGTTTTGATCTGTTAATAAATAGGGGGCCAGGTAGAAATTTCTAGAGTATCCAAAAGTATAGCTTTTAGGGTGAGGCAAGCATTACGTCTACAGAAGTTCAAGAGCTGCCCAAGTCTACCAGAGGCAGGTGATAACCAAACCAATCAATCAACCAGGAAGTTCCCAATTCAAGTAGCATTATATTTGGTCTACAGGAAAGACTGTCTTCTCCAGCACTTTGCTTAGCCTCCTCCTGGGTTACCTTATTACAAAAAGGGACAGCTTCCAGCTGAGCCTCAGACACAACTGTGGGCCTACTCCTTTCTCTCTCCAAAAATGATTGACTATCCAATTTGTGTGAATCTAATTCCTCTCTAAAGGAATACATATATTCCTAAACAATATAAAGATGTATTAAAATTTTACATACATGCCTTTGGGGTTTTCGTTTTTGAGTAGTAATGGGTAAAATTAACATGCATTCTATTGGCCATTTTCATTAAAGTTCAAAACAGCACTAGTTTTTCATCTACTCCTACCTCCCCTCAGGATTCTCTTTAATATCTAGTTTTTCACTAATAAAATACGTTAACTAGTATAGTATTCTCAAGGGCTATTTAGAAAACTCAAGCATAGAAATAAAAACCTACAATCACCAGTTTTGTCTGTGATACACCTTGAAGTAGAGGTGTTAATTGAAGGCTTCAACTAGTACTATAACCAGTTGCTCCCTTATTTCAGGGGCAAAGGTCCACAGAACATGTATTCCTTGAAAAGACCCCATCTGGGTGGGTACAACCACTAGCTTTACTCATTATGTGCACCTAACAGACAAGTATGAACAATGAACAATAAATAGTTTTAATCCCAAACTTGATAACCTAGGGTATACTGCTGCTGAAAATTAGAATCATGGCCTGTGGAAATCAAAAGAAACTAAAACTTGACTCTGAATGCATCTAACCTAGTTAATTACATAAACTTAGTGGGCTGAACCTAAAAGTTTATATCTGAGCAAGAGAAGATGTAATATCAGGCAAAAAAAAAAAAAACCAAAGGGAATTCTACAATAGGGAATCTTAATGATCTTGAGCAAAATGAGTGAGTTTAGTTCCCTGCAAAATATTTCTCTTTGAAAAAACAACCTATGCAAATAATTTAATTCCCTGCTATAGAAACTGCTTCTACAGATCCCTCATATGGTGAGATCAGTAAAGACTGTGGGATTTGCCTTTTTAGCCATTTCTCCTTGTTCACATGGGCAGAAGGGATGTGAGATGAAAATAATAATGCTTAAAAAGTAGAATTCCCTCTTCACCCCTCTTTAATAGACCACTTAGAGAATAATCAATGCATGTGCTTGAACAAGGACATGCTATTGATAGTTTGGCTTCTTGAAGTAAGTAGAGAATATAACATTGCTTGATAGGTTAAAATGTGTTAGTGGAATAGAAAGATAGACAAAAAGAATGACAGGTTTATTAAAAATAAAAGCAGTAACTATAATAAACATTTGGTCTTACATTAACTCCATGCTCCTGAGCTTTTGAAGTTTGTTTCTGTATAATGTATTTTTTCCTCTTCCTCGAGGCTGTTTGTCTCTAATCATAGGTATTAAAATGCCTACTTTTAGTATTTTTCAAAGAGTAAAATAGGCACACACACGCCTTTCATATACAAGTTTTATGACCTTGGCTACTTATGACTGTACAAGTGAGTATCCATGTGTCTGTGTGTGTGTATTGTGTGCTCATTTGTGTCTGAATGTATGCATTTTTATATTTCCTGAAATTCAGCTTTCTATTTGAAGTAAGCAAGTAATTGAATTTTAGTGAAATACAACTCTATTGTCATCTTTACATTCGTTCGAGATAATTTTGGCTTTGGTATGTGAATTTTTGTGTCTTAGTAGTAACCAGTGTTTTATAATTTTTAAATTTATTTTGAAACACTTTAGTTATATAAAAGGTATTGAAATAATAGACACATATGTACATCTCACCCAACTTAGGAAATGATACATTCCGAAAGAATTGATGGCTCCTTGTTGATGACGCCTTGATCAAACTTCATACCCTTCCATAGGTAAACACAGCCTAGAATTTGATGGATGTCTTTGTAGTCTTATTATTTACATATATTTTCTTGAATATTATCTAATGTTTTAAATTTTGTATAAATAGTATAGTGTTTGATACTTATGAAACTTGCTTTCCTCATTCAATACCAAATTTAGATTTCATCCATGTGGACAGATATAGATTTTTCCACTGCTGTATATCATTCTATTGGATGGATAAGCAATAACCGAAACATTGATGGGTGACATTTGAGATCTTCCTAATTTTTGCTATCATTAAATTGATTCCAATAGTAGTATTGTATTTGTGCCTATATGTGCACATATGAGAGTTTATCCAAGACTTGAACATAGAAGTAGAATTCTTAGGTAATAGGAAAGACATAACATTGAAATGTATTGCCAAATTGATCTCTAAATCCCTGCACAAATTTATATTCCTAACATCAATATATCCTCACCACAAATAATAAACAGGTTTTAAATTTGTAAATTAGTAAACAGGTTTTAATTTGCATTTCCTTGATTATTAGTAAATTTGACAAAACTTCATATATATAAAACATCCGTATTTTCTATTCTGAGAATTGCTTATTCATATCTTCTCCCCATCTTTCTATGGCATTGTTTTCCTTTACTTATTTAAGGACAGGAAACTCAAGAGAGCCACTGACCCATGGTGCAGACTTGCAAGTTCTCCCTAATCTTGAGGCCAGAACAAACTGAATGAGCACAAGGTGGTAGGTGGCCACTATTGCAGGATAGGCAGTAAAGCTACCCATGTGCCGGACCCCTCTCTGATAAGAGGCAAAGCCATGTGCCATGGTGGGGTGGGGGATATTATGACATATATATATATATATATCCTCTTAGCAGCAATAATGACAATATTTCCCTAGGATTATACTCAGGATATTAAACTATACAGCCTTATATTTTAATTACATGGATTCAATAAATATAATATGCCTACCCAACCACTTAGTTCTACGAGGGTATGGGGAGAGGAAATGGGAGAGGACATACAAATGGTACTCCAAGTCAAGTGAGATATTAACTAAGTAATGTATAAAGTTTTCAGCCCTGAAGTCAGAAAGAGAATTCACTCAAGAAAGATAAGCTTCAAAAAAGTTTTTGAAGGAAAATAAATATAACTTCTCCTAAAAGTAATATACCACTTACAGTGCTCCATGAAGTTATGTAAGGACCTCTTCCCATACCACCCCTTAATTCACTGCCTCCAGGCTGTTTTAGACTTAAAGGTCAGATGATCCAGTTTATTATTAGTGTGTATAAAGTAAGAGTAAATAAGTGTGGAGGTTAGTCTGAGTAGCTTTCCTATGAGCAAAGAGAAATATTGGTATTTTGGTCACTCAGAGCCATTTTTATAACTTATTTTTTTCTTGGCTATGGTTCTGATAGGTGACAACTTGAGAACTGAAAAAAAATTGAAGACTTTTTTTCTTTCTTATAAATGTCAGTAGATGCTAACAGCTTACTCTCCAAAAATAAGCATTAGCCTGGAAAAGTACTGGAGAGGGGTTCTTTTTTCTTCCCAACAAGCCAAGGAGTGGATATATTAAGACTTTTTTTTTTTTTTTTTACCGATTCAAATAAAAAATATTTAAGCATCTAGGTATCTTACTATACATGACCTAAAATTTTTTATTCCAAAGTGATATAATGCACATAACTTATGAACGACCTATAATGTCAAAAGTATAATTATATGTCAAGGTTTGAATTTTAGAATATTTTTCCAATAAAATATACTTACATGGCAGCTACCTCACATAGGTAGTTTTAAAAGAGTATATAAACCATGATTTAGCCAGACCCTAATAATAAGATGTGTCTGAATGCTGGGTCAGTTCGGATATTAGGAGGAAGAAGAAAATGTCCCTATACTTTGGTACTTTACCATTTTTCTTTGCGAACTTTATTTTGCCCTTTTTGCCCCTCTCTTAAGGATATCTATATCTTCATGCTGTCCCAAATCTTCCACCCCTTCCCTATTAAAGCTCTGAATCATTCAGTGAACTTGAGATAACAGTTCAGTTCAAAGCAGTATGAACTAATTCACACTAACATGAAAATGATTGATCCTCTCAAAGGAATTTGAATTCTTAAAACATAGCTTTGGAGGTTAGGAAAATGGCAGACTAGAAGCAGCCTGCCAGTATACTGCTCCCAAGGAAAGAAGTGAAAGGTGCAGGCAGCTGCCTACATATGGATCGGGTCACTCATCTCTGAAGCAGCATTGTGAAATCATAGAGAAACAATGCTGGACACTCAGAGTGGGGGGGGGGAATTAAAAACAATAGAGTGACACATATAACAAGATCAGAGAAGACAGGGAACAATAGAATAGAGTACTTGGATACTACGCTTGCCCTGCTGGCACAGTGTGAACTGAACTGCAAGACAGCTCCCACCATACCCTGACACACCCCTGCTTGATCAGACCAGAGACCTGCCTGGAGTCAGTGCAGAGCCATCGCACCAAACAGGTGCCATGAGGGTTGGGCAGCAGCCAAAGTCATCCTGAGCTCTCGGGTGCTCTGCACTGGGCTGGGGAGGGAGTTGGACTGACTTGTGGCTTCCTTGAACCATACCCAGTTGACTTGAAGCTTGAGTCCTTATCCCCCAGAGCTCAAGGGGAACTGAGCATGGGAAATGACCAGGGCGCAGCAGGCTCTGATCTGAGAGGTGTTGGGCTACTGCTTCAGCAGGTCCTGGGTGGGAAATGGAGAGCTCTGCAGTCCCCAGGCTGCCAGAACCAAAATCTGCCTGCCTGATTTGGCATCCGTGGGGCCCTGAGCCTGTGAAACAACCTGCCACTTGCTCAGCCCCAACTCTGCCCTTCAGGCCCCAATTACCTTCTGCCTGCTTGGCCCTGAGCCAGAATCCAGACATCCAGATATAGAATGGTCATCAAACTCTGAGAAAATTTTATAGCAAATAAGTCATCTCCAATACACATAGTAATCAACTTGGCCAAAGTCAAAGTGAAAGAGAAAATTCTACAAGCAGCTAGACATAAGCAACAACTGACCTACAAGGAAAACCCGTCATGATAACAGATGACTTCTCAGCAGAAACCTTACATGCCAGAAAGGAATGGACCCCCATCTTCAATGTTCTTAGAACAGAACTGCCAGCCTAGAATTTTGTATCCTGCAAAACTAAGTTTCACATTTGATGGAGAAATTAAGTTTTTGGCAAGCAAACATTGAAGAAATTAATCATAACTAGACCTACGCTGCAGGAAGTACTCAGATCTGTATTATACATGGATCAGCACAATAGAAACCACCAGTGTGAAATTGTCCAAAAAGCCTAAAGGTCAAATCCCGGATACCACAATGGTTCAATGCTCAAGAGGGTAAAACAAAGCAATAACATTCTACACAACAGCTTGAACAGAAATCCATCCCACTTATCAATTCTTTCAATAAATGTGAATGGCTTGAACTTGGCACTGAAGAGACACAGGCTGGCTTAATGGATTTAAAAAAATACAAGCCAAGTATCTGCTTCTCCAGCGGACACATCTAACCCACAAGGACTCATTCAGATTCAAGGGTGAAGGGGTCAAAGATAATATTCCATGCAAATGGAAACCAAAAGAAAGCAGGTGTAGCCATTCCCATATCAGATAACATAGACTTCAAATCAAAAGTAAAGACAAAAATGGTCATTATATAATGGTGAAGTGAACAATTAAGACATAACAATCCTTAATATTTATGTACCTAACACAGGTGAGCCCAAATTATAAAGCAAACCCTACTTGATCTAAACAAAATGATAAACCAGCAAGATTGTAATAGCTGAGGACTTCAACACCCCACTGACAGAACAGGACAGATTCTCCAGGCAGAAAATAAATAATGGACTTAAATGGGACTCTAGAACAAATGGGCCTCTAGAACAAATGGACCTAACAGACATTTATAAAACATTCTACCCCAAAACTACTGAATGTATTCTCCTCAATTAGAAGATTATATCATGCTTATGGATCAGCAGAATCAACACTGTTAAAATGTCTATACTACCCAAAGTGATTTACAGTTTCAATGCAATCCCTATTAACACCTTTTGTACCGCATAGAAATCTCTAAGACATATGCCAGGGACCGCACGTTTTTGGGCAAACTGCACGTTATTTAAATCATCTTAACTACAGTGAAAAATGAGAAAACTCGTGTGTGGTCCTTAACAGATGACGTGTGAAACAGGAGAAAACTCATGAGCGGTCCTTCAGGTTTTAAAATATCAATTTCATTATTTGCAGATCTAGAAAAAATAATTCTATGCTTTGTATGGAACCAGAAAAGACCCCAAACAACCAAAGCAACCTTAACCAAAAGTAACAAATTGGTAGGTATCAATTTACCAGACTTCAAGTTATACTGTAAGGCTATAGTAACCAAAACAACATAGTACTAGCACAAGAATAGAGACATGGACCAATGGATCATAACAGAGACACCAGCTATAAAACCATCCTCACATTGCCATCTGATCTTTGACAAAGCAGACAAAAACAT